>ML784489.1:441726-466710 GCA_009831015.1 Picea engelmannii
CATAATGAGAGAGAGAGAGAGAGAGAGAGAGAGAGAGATTTAGTAACCATGTGTATTCATAATATACATTGAAATGTACTATGCATGTGTTATAAAGGAGACTTGGCCACAATGATTTTAAAAAAAAAATATTGGAACTATTCAAATACATATCCAACCCACTCTTGGGGTTTATATTAGTGCAAAAAAAAATTAGGCTATTAACTATATCCTCTTGGCTCTTAGTTCCTGCCTCTAACCAACATATGGCATTTATTAATTTCTCATAGTTATGGTCAAGTTGTTCTAGTTTGTGTTTGATTTGCTCCAAGACGCTGAGAATTTTTTTATGTGTATTCATTTCCCTTCAATGACATGAGATGTCCTGTAGAAGGAAATGCATCTTTCTCACCCACTCTCCTCCCTAAATTATTATATTTAAACTTTATAACATCATTGTATTTAGATTATGTAGCAACCTTGGTAAGGCAAGGAGTTGAACACATTATTAAACCTCCACTAACACTAAAGCTAATATGTGACCCTTTGGAATAGCCTTGCATGTAGGATGAAATCCCACCATGGATCTATGGGTTGGAGACCTCGGCATAGGATAGCTTGGTGTTGAAAATTCAATTTTTTGAACACAATGAGATTTGTAATAATGTAATGCAAAATAATGAATGCAATGAGATTTCTCATAATGTAATGCAAAATAATGAATTCAATGAGATTTCTAATAATGTAATGCAAAATAATGAATGCAATGAGATTTCTAATAGTGCAGTGCAAAACAAATTGAGGAGACTCAATGCAACTTGTTCGCCTAGAGGTATTAACATATCACTTGTTGCATTTTAAGGTGGCTCTCTATTATTCTTCAATAATATTTTTTTCTTGAATATGAGCCATGAAATATTATAATATTATAAGTATGTCTTTTGATTGACCTCTTTTTGTCTTTTTTGTGTACATTATTTTCCATCATTGGTGGAATAATAACCTTTAATGGATACAAAACAATATCATAAATTAGCGGTCAAATATAAATCCATTATAGGCATCTTAATGAATTCCATCATAGGCACCATAATCCAATGGCAGTTATCTTGGACAATCACAACCATTGATCCAATAGTAGCTCAATTGGTTTATTGTTATCCACACAATATTTGTTAATGTGTAATGAATTCCCACATAGGGATATCCCATGATAATAAGTGTGTATTAACTAACATGGGTTAAAAATCATAGCTAGGAGTGGGTAGACAAGACATCATACCAAAGTAATAAACAATGTTACTATCATATTGAAGGAGATTGAAATCACATCAACTCAAATATTTACACCAAATTCTATTTGAGTTTGGTTGAATTTGGTGACTTGTGTTACTTTTCATGGAATGAAGTATCTATACATGCACACACACATGTTGATATTATGCATGTGCATTTTCAATACTCGTGTCAAATTATGCAAATATTATTTTCCATGTGTTTTATATACCTTCCTCATCAGCCTATTGTTGTAATAGATTTACAAATCATATGGCTTTCAATGCAAATGGACTCTTAGACAATGATACTAGATGCATATAAAGAGATGAAGAAGGTCATAGAATAAAAAGAAAAGATATAGTAAACGATTACAATGATAATAAAACACTCAAATTGAGTTGTAATTCCATATTTTATGATTGTTATATTATATTTAAAAACATGTACTTATTTTATGAATATTTCTATTTATAATTCTAATCGTTACTTACTATATTATGTTTTATGTTTCAAAAACATTTAATAAAAAAGTTAGAGCATTCCTTAAGAATATGAAAAAAAAAGAAATTGACTTAAAACTAATTCTCAAACATAGTATATTTGAGCATGGTAGTCATGGTAATATTCATCACGTATTTTTTAGTGAAATTTAAAGTGTAATTGAATCTAATATACTATATTTTTCATGGTAATTATTCGATATATGACATGAAAATTGATTTTTGAGCATTGGGCACACAAATCACGATGAACACACATGATGATAATGATTCAAGGGAATCATAGAGTATTGACAACTTTTTAACCTATATGTTTTTTAATTACAACTTTAAGAGTTAACATTTTTCTAATTTATTAAAACTCATGTTATTTTATTATGTTTTTTCAAAGTGAGGATGAAAAGGGATTGGAAAATGAAGAGGGTATTGTGACAATAGTTCGATCAACTTCATTCAATAAACTTATAATATCAAATTCATTTTATTTTCGTATATGTGGAGAAATGTTTCCATGCTATGTTATATGCAAAGTTCACATTTACATAGGGTGGAAGTGTACCACTTATTTACATGCAGGTCAGTCAACTTATGATCATGTCAAATTCACTTCATTTCTTTGTGTAGAAACTTTTCATGCTATGTTATATACAAAGGTGACATTTCCCTCGGGTGGCAGTGTACCACTTATTTATATGTAAAAAAATGTACATAGTTATTTGATTATTTAATTTTAAAATTTAATCATTGTGTTTATATATGCATGGGTTATTTTTTTATTTATTTTCTCAATTGGGTGTAGTTAGAGTGGTTGTGATAGAAATTTCTTACCCTCCCCACCTAAGTTCAAATATCACTTTGTGACATGTTTCACTTAGTAAGCCAACTGTTGATGAGCTATACATGCTCTATTCATGAGTTGTTGACCTAGCCTTCTTCCCTAAAGAATATAGGGTTTACCTTGGGTACCATCCTCGAAATCAAGGGAAGTGCCTAGGTCGTTTCACCTAGGATCTATTACTTGGAAAATACACACACACACACACACACATTTTTTTGCTTCCATGGTTTGAAATCAATTGAATGTTAGTGAGGTAAAATTTCATAATTGTATTTATGGATACATGGATGTTTCCTCTCATGGTGTGAAATTGACTTAATGTTGATGGAGCATTGTGTTTATATATACATGTTTTTTACTCTCATGATTATTACATTGTGGAATATACTTATACTAATCATAAATCTCGTTAATATTTAAATATTATTAAAATAGTAATTAATAATAATTTAAATTAGTAATAAATAATAATAATCATTAAATTCATAATAGTAATAAACAATAATTAACAATTAGATTAATTAAAAATATCGATTAATTAATCAATCAATCAAAAAAATAAAAACGTTAATTATTATTAAGTCATATATTTAAAACAACACATTTTTTATGTTAATTTGATACAAAACATATTTCTTACGAGGTTAAAAAATGTTTTTAATAATATGCAATGCGATGCAAAAATTCCAAATTTTGATGCAACGATGACATTAATTTGTCTCAAAACTTCACTATATTGACACAAAAACGATGCTCTAAAAATCATGTCAACACACAAATCAACACATTGCAATGCTAACATTATGCCCATAACACCTACTTGACACAATGGAGACAAAAAAGTGTTTTTTTAATTTGTTTTGCACTATTAAGTGATACTATATCGTCTAAAAAAGGATCGTTGCCTAGATGTTTTCATCACTATGAAGTCACCTCAAAGAGCACACCTCAAAATCAGTGATATCAAGTCAAAGAAAATGGTGATGTCCCCATGTGCATGATTTTTTGCATCATACAAACTTGATTTGTTTCTTAGAAAAAATGCACTACGATGCAATGTTATAGCCATATATTGTAGTAGTGGATGTGTTAAATTCAAATAGTAGTAAGAACCATGCAGCCATGGATTAATGATAGTGGGGTTTCAATCAACATATGGGTGTAATATGGTGACTCAAATATGGGAGGAAATTCATAAGGTTGGTTTGGAAATTCAGATAATAAGCCTCTTCGAGGGGGAAACCTCCTTATACACCACATAAATCTCCAAATACAAGATGATTCCAAATGAAAAGGTCTCCTTGGTATATATAGGAGACTAGGAGGTACAATTACAACTAATGGACCCAAGCTGACATAAATAAAATAACATTACTAATGTAATATGACCCAATTAAGGGGTAATGTGCCACTATTTAGGGCTTAACATGCCCCTCCCCTTTAGATAAGTGTTTTCTGCAATGCTTGAGTAATTCTGGATGCTTTTGTATAAAAGACTATTCTTCCCAAGTGGAATCTTCAGCAAGTAATTTCCTCCACTTTATGAGATACTCTAAAATGGCTATATTCCTCATCTAGAAAATTCTTGTGTTAGTGATAGCTTCTAGCTCCAATATGATTTTTCCTTCCTTGTCAACTTTTGGCAATTTAGTTTGAACTGGGATCTTGTCACCTATAACCTTGTTTAAGCATGCAACATGGAAAATTGGGTGTACTCGTGAATATGCGGGCAACTCCAATTTGTATGCTATAGTGCCAATATTTTGCAACACCTTATAAGGGCCATAGTACTTTGGTGATAATTGATTATCCTTCTTAGCTTCCTTGAGGGACATTTGTTTGTATGGTTGTAGTCTTAAAAATACCCAATCCCTTACTTCAAAACTTCTTTCACTATAATGTTGATATGCTTGTTGTTTCATGAGATTATGTGCCATGGTCAGGTTTTCGTTTAAGAGTTGGAGAACTTCTTGTTGATGCTCAATGTGATATTCCACTTCTTTAACCTTAGATTTTTATTTTAGAGAAGAAGTGATGGAAGGTGGGTGGTATCCATAGAGTGCCATAAATGGTGTCATTTTTGTTGCAATATGAAAGGAAGTGTTATACCACCATTCTTTCAAGGGTAACCATTTGAACGATTGTGTTTGTTTATCAAAGACAAAGCAACGAAGGTAGCATTCCAGACATTTGTTCACTATCTCATTTTGTCCATCAGATTGAGGATGATAAGATGAGCTATGAGCCAATTGAGTACCCAAACAAGAAAATAATTTTGTCCAAAAATTTCCAGTGAAGATGGGATCTCTATTACTTACAATAATATTTGGGATTCCATGTATGCAGTGGAAACTGTATTGGTTGGAAAAGACCTAAGGTCTTCATTGTTTCCACCTTATTTTTTTGGCAAACCAAACATTCTGCCAAAAACCTTTGAACATTGGTTTTAAGGCCATCCCAAAAAAATTCCTTTTTGACCCTATGGTAGGTTTTCAAAAATCCTGAGTGCCCTCCTACCGAAGAGGTGTGCAATTCCAAGAGTACCTTTTGTTTTAGTTGGGAGTTATTACATAAATATAAGCGATATTTTTACCATAGTGAATCATTTTTTTCATTTAAATGTATCTGATGCATTGGAATCCTACTACAACCTTTGAATGAGATTCCACACATTTTTTTCATTCTTCCATGCATCCCTTGCTTCTATTATCCAATCGGGTTGGATTATCAAGATAGCACAGAGAACGGCCTCAACATATTCATACTTTCTTGAGAGTGCATCTTCCATAACATTTTTCTTCCCTTTTTTGTAGATGATTTCAAAATAATAACCCAACTTCTTGGTCACCCATTTTTGTTGTTATTTTGAAGATAGTCTTTGTTCCAAGAAGTATTTAAAACTATCATGATCTATTTTGACCTTGAAGTGCCTACCTATTAGGTAAGGGTGCAATTTCTTGAATGCATGTAGTATTTCCATCATTTCCTTCTCATAAATGGGTTTGTGTAAGTCCTTTCCCTTCATTGGACGACTTTCAAAAGCAAGGGGCCTTCCTTATTGCATTAGAACAACACCAATGCCATTTCCTGAGGAATCGTATTCCATAAAAATGGTTTTTGTAAAGTCTGGTGTGGTCAAGACAAGATCTTTTCACATCACCTCTTTAAGTTTTTCAGAAGCTTGATTTGCCTCCATAGTCCATGAAAATGCATCCTTATTAGTTAATTTCATTAAAGGTGTTGATATTCTTCCATAGTTTCAAGAAAACTTGAGATAGTAAACTATCAAACCCAAAATCCTCTAAGATTCTTCAATGTTTTGGGAATCGTCCAGTCCATCATGGCCTTAATATTTTTAGGGTATACCTTGACACCTTCATGAGATACAATATGACACAAATACTCTACCTCCTTCACCCCAAAGAAACATTTGGATGGTTTGTAATATAGTCGTTTCTCCTTTAGTAGTTGTAGCACCTTGTCAACATGTCGAACATGATCCTCCCAAGACTTGCTATAGATTAGTATATCATCAAAAACTCCTAAGACAATTTTTTTAAGGCGGGACTTGAAAATGGAATTCATCAACCCTTGGAATGTGGAAGGTGCATTAGTAAGGCCAAAAGGCATGACGAAAAATTCATAATTGCCTTCATTAGTTTGGAATGTTGTTTTTGGGATATTTGCTTCCTTCATTCTAATATGATGATACCCTGAACGGAGATCCAACTTTATGAAATAGATTGTTACATGTATTTCATCTAACAATTCATCAATGGTGGGAATGGGAAACTTATATTTAATAGTGATCTTGTTGATCTCTCTATAATCTAGACACATACGCCATGAGCCCTCTTTCTTGAGTACCATTACCACTGGTGCAGAGAAAGAACTTTGGATAGGTGTAATAATGCTAGCCTCTAACATTTATTCAACCATATTCTCAATTTCACTCTTCTGGGAATAAGGGTATCTATAAGGCCTGATGTTAGGAGGAACACTCCCATGGATTAGGTGAAT
This sequence comes from Picea engelmannii, assembly GCA_009831015.1. NCBI lineage: Eukaryota > Viridiplantae > Streptophyta > Pinopsida > Pinales > Pinaceae > Picea > Picea engelmannii. Next base: position 448,342 of record ML784489.1, read on the forward strand.
CGCATGATCATGATTTCGAGTGGGCAGAACACCTCTAGGAATATCATCAAATACTTTGGAATGCTTATCAATGATCCCTTGGAGATCTAGGGGAATAGATGGCTTAGATGTTTGAACATCTAGTGAGAATAGTTGTACAATTACACCTTGAAGCCCATTTTTCAATAATTTTGTCATTCCATTAGAGATTATCACCTTACTGGGTTTCCCTGCGATACCCCTTAACTCAATTTCCTTTCCTTCCAATCAAAATTTCATGAAAAGTTTTTAAAAATTAAAATCCATTGTTCCCAATGATTGTAACCATTGGACTCCTAGTACGACATCAGCACCACCCATGGGTATAGAAATAATTGGACTATTCATTACATATTCCCCCATAGTAAGATTGATCTTATGGCACTTTCCTGAGCAATTGATAGTTCCTCCATTTGCAATCATTACTTGAAACTCTGGCGCAGGATATATAAAGAAATTGAGATCTTCGGATAATTTATAGTGAATGAAATTATGAGTACTACCAGAATCAATTAGGACTATTACCTTTTTCTTTTTGATATATCCTTCAATCTTGAGGGTTTGAGGAGTGATAATTCCAGCCAATGCATTACATGATATTGTGGGGGTCAAATCTTCAGAATAAATCTCTTCTATGTTTTCATCTTGAGATGGTTCTTCTTCTTCTTCTTCTTCTTCTTCTTCCTCTTCACAATCTATGCATAATAATTTCTTTTCACCACACTTATGTCCCTTACTGTACTTGTTGTCACAATTAAAGCATAAACCTTTTGCTTTTCTTTCCTCCAATTTTTGAGGTGTCAACTTTGTAAGTTGAGGTGTTTTAGAATAAGGAACATTATTATCTCGATAGATGTTAGTACTGGTCCTTCTAGTAGCCATAGCCATCTTTTTACTTTCAACATTTCTCGCCACCCTAAATGCATTCTCCAATGATTTGGGTTCCCAAAGGCGAACCTCATGTTGAATGCTATCCTTTAAAGTTCCTATGAATACATCAATAAGGTGCTCATCCGGAATATATGTTACCTTTATATTCAATCTTTGGAAGTTCTCAATGTGCTCTGCAACTGAACCCTTTTTCTTGAGATTTATCAATTGGATAAAGAGGTATTACTCATTGTATCCTCATAGTGTGCTATCATTTCTTTCATGAAAATTGCCCAAGTGACAAGTGATTTGTGAGAACAAATCCATCAATACCACAAAAATTGATTGGGTTCTAAATATAAAGAAACAATTCGTACCTTTTGTGCATGTGGCACATCGTGTAGATCAAAGAACTTCTCCATCTGAAGTATCCATGTGATTGGATCCTTGCCATCAAACTTCCTCATATCGATCTTAGGAAAGTGGTTGGACTTCAACCCAAAGTTGGAGTTTCTCCAATCTTGATTCATCTTGCTTGTGTCCTCATCATGAATTTCATGGGATACATTTTCACTTTTAGTTGGCCTCTCTATTAGGAAATTTTTCAATCCTTCCATGATCTCCCTTTTTAAACCATCCATCTTAGTATCCATTATTGCCTCCAACTTAGCTTCAATTGAATCCATCATCTCTTGTAGTTCATCTTTTGTTATTGTCTTCTTTTGTAAATCATTTATGTCCATGTGCATTTCTTCACCTTCATCAAGAGTCCAAGTAGGATTGTCTGGAGGCTTATTTGGTGTAGAAGTTCCCTTTTTTGGTTCCATGTTGGCCAAGTATCACTTTTAAACCTTGATTTCAAGGTGGTTCTACTAGACGATATTTCTTTTGTTGTATCTCCAAAATGTTGGCCCTTCTGAGACTGGAAATTTCTTTTTGTAGTTCTCTGATACGTCTTCTCTACAATGCCACATGTCTGATCAAAATTGTATGTGCCAAGTGGAAGTTATGGTAACTTCCCCACCTTGGTGATTTTTTCCCTTCCAGGAGAGCGTACTTGTAAATCTTGCCAAGAGCACAATATCTGATATTTGATTCTAAAAATTACACCAGAAATACTACAGACTGTCTAGTATCCAATGAAACTAGTCTCTCTTAATTTCAATACTCACTTAAGAAGATATCATTGTTTTACCCAAAACATATGTTTGATACTAGCTAATATGACTAGTCAGATACCCTATCTTACACAAGGTGTATATACAAAATTAGGATGACCCAGAAGCTGAAATGTTTATCACAACTACCTTGATAATTTATATGAATACTATCTAGGTTTTAGGGTCTGAAATGTCACAGAAAATTTTTTATAGTGAAAATTTTTTGATGACTAAATTCAGGATGATTCCAGAACCCTATCGTACACAAGCTATATCTTCGAAAGTGTAAGGCCTCCGAAGCTGAAATTTGAACCCAATGTACCTTGATCCGTCTAACAAATATCCTCCAAGGGCTTCCTTATGAAAATTTGTAAAAAAAATGTTATAGTAAAAATTCCAAGGTGTATGAGATGCAGCAACGAAACCCTGAGACCTTGAGCTCTGATACCAAATGTTAAGAACCAAATATCAAAATAGCATAAAAAAAGCTCAAAATAAGTACTGAACGCCTTGAAAAAGAGATAATTTTAAATAATAAACCTATTCGAGGGGGAAACCTCCTTATACACCACATAAATCTCCAAATACAAGATGATTCCAAATGAAAAGATCTCATTGATATATATAGGAGACTAGGAGGTACAATTATAACTAATGGATCGAAGCCGACATAAATAAAATAACATTACTAATGTAATATGCCCCAATTAAGGGGTAATGTGCCACTATTTAGGGCTTGGCATTTTATCACCTCCAAGTCATTGGAAAACCAACCCCATTTGGTTTTCCATAGTACTACACAGATATCACCGGAATATTCATATATGCTCGTATGACTAGCCTTCAAGTAGTGGTGCCATTGCACAATTGTCCAAAAATGGGGGCACATAGTGTTAAAAAAATGGGTTTGTGTTCTATGTGGGTAGGATGGTGGTACACTAGAGAGAGATAGAGCATGATACCTTTGGAAGAAAAAAACAAGAAAATGCATATTCCTTTTGGGTATTTTCATGGTGATAGTTTCTAAAGTTTTTTTAGTTCCCTCTTATGTGAATAAGCCTTGTGCTATTGTAGAGGAATTTCCTTATGTGGAATCTAGAGGGATACCTTGAGTTCTAAAGAAAATGTTTAGAACCAATTCTCTAGAACATGTACTTCTTGACTGGGTTGTCTCTTTTTGGAGAGGAGGTGAACATGAACTAGACCTTATAGGGTGTGACTACCTTTGATGCATGGATGGCATGTTGCTAATTTTTGAATATGTAAAAATGGGTAGATATATTTCCATAGAAAAGATAGCCTTGGAGGCGTCACAATGCATAATTTTATCTCATGATTGTAATAGACCTCCCGTTCGTCACGACGACAATCCTCTTATAACAAGTGAATTTTTTTATTTTTTTTATAAAGTGTGTGTGCGCGTGTACAAGGGACCAAACACATTCGACTCTATGTCACCACCCGACGACTAACAATATGCAACAAAGATGAACACAACAAGGCGACATAAGGTGCACAACAAGTAGTTGCAAGCAATAAATGACAATCAATCGACCATAAAAAGACTGACTACTCGCTCGTCCTACCCTGCAATGGTTAGGACCTCCACGACACATAAGCAACACTCAAGCCCAGGTTCCCATCGATTTTAACCATTTAAGGCCTCAGGGCTGGCGACTGTTCTGAGGAATATGGAGGTGTCTACATCCCACCCGACAAAAACTGACCAAGTAATAAAATGATTACGACCACGTACAACAATAATTAATAATTAACCATGACCACTACAGCAACCGCAAACCCGAACAGACTCCAACAACAACTAACCATCATTAGGACAAGGCATTATCCACGACTCATTTAGCATCAATTACCAATCTGATATTCCCTGTAATTAGTTCACGAGTTGTCGAATCTATCCCTAAAGATAAATAAAAATCAAATAATTGCAATTCCCTATTACCAAATGACCAAATGTACTTAGTTTAAAGACATTACATTTTTATACGTTAACAATTGACAACATTTAACCACATTCCCCCGATGATATCAACAGTATCTCTTTAAAAAAAAACTTGCCAATAAATATCGACCACCATACATCTTGGCCTTACATTAAGTTATAATTATAGAAGATATAGAGACTAAATATAAAAGGAAACAAGAAGTGGATAAATACATCACCACCTAAATGCAATAAAATAACATTTATTTTAAGTATGTAGGACTTATACATTCGAAGACATTCAACCACAAAAGTTTCAACTTAATCTTGTTGTTATTTTAACTAAGGAGGAATGTAAGAGATAATCTTGTAACAAATACTTGTGATGGGTGTCATTTTTTTTTTTTGATAATAATTAATGCTAGTTGTATAGAATAAGTGGTTGATTAATTATCATAGTGGAAACCCAATCAACTTTGATTATTATTACTATATATTATGATAGTGTTTTTTGAAAATTGAAACCTTCATTAATATTATTATATATTATAATAGTGTTTTTTTTTTTAAATTGCATGCCTTGGCTGTCACATTGACATAAGTAAAACAAAATTTGTAAGTGTAATATATTTTGAACATAAAAATCACATCATAATATTTCAATCCAACTAACATGACTTTTCAAACTGCTAACACTATATGGTTATCTTTCCTTTTGAAAACAAGTCTGAAATTTAACTTAAACATGTCACTGTTATTAACTATGGAAAAATATATAAATTATCAACCAATCGTTGTCAACCATTCAATAGAATATATAAAATAGCAACCATTCATTGTCAACCATTCAAAAAAATATATAAAATAGCTACCATTCGTTGTCAACCATTCAACAGAATATATAAAATAGCAACCATTCGTTGTCAACCATTCAACCCCAAAGGAATAAAGAAGGATCAACGGCATCAAGCTAACCGTGGAGAGGGGGATCATTTCGGAAGGAAGGGTGAAGTTTAAGAGATTGAGAAGGAATGGATCGCAGCCTTAAAACCTGGTACAGTCATGTCAGAAGGTAGAAACATTGGTTCGATTGTTGCAGGTGAAGTAAGGGCCCGAGGTAAGCGTTGTACAGAGACGCCTTAGTCAAGCCAGGTAAGGATTGCGCATGGTATCCCATGGAGGGTTAACATGATGCTACCCATGCCTAAGAAGGTGCAGGTCAGGGAGGATTGGTTCGCTGGCCCGAAATACTTAAAGGAGGAAAGGCTCGGGTGACATTGCCAGGACATTAACTCTGAAGCGTTTACTCAGTCGTTGAGCCATTACGCAGTGTCAAACTTTTCCTGATTCGCTAAACGGAGTGCCACTGCTATCCAAATTGCTAAAAAAAAAATTCGCTCTACATCACAGTGTTTTGCATTACAACACTCAGCAAAATCACAGCGTTTTACATTTCAACACATAGCAAGATTTCACTGAATTTTTTATTGCTGCCCCGCACATACGGCAACAGTTCTAGATACTAAGTTAAAGTCACTCCCAAAATCGATTAACCAGAGAAATAATAATACAGATGAGCAGTGGCTAAGGAGAATGCCATAGTGTAGGTATGCTATTAATAAATATAACCTCAATCGTAGCTACTACACAACCTCAGAAATCAATTTCAATTCCTGAACATAGAATTACAGAGAAAATTAAAGACCCAAGGAAGACGTTGTCATGCGCAGGTAAGTCAATGGTACTTCCATCAATTATTTTGATACAGCTGGTGTTTTTTTTAAAGAAAGGGGGTGAATTAGAGTTAAATGTTGGTGCCAATGTGCCTGAAGGGTATCTCCTATATTGTTTAATAAATTAAAAGCTTGGTCGTTGTACCAATGCTCCAACAAGGGGGTTTACTAGCTATCAGCAAACGTAGGGAAAAGAAATCCCTAGATAACAGATGGTAGTTTTCAAGGAAACACAGTCTCCTAGGGAAATATTTCCCAGAGGAAAAATCTATTCAGGAACGCAGCAGAATCAATGCAGAGCAGTAAATCGTGGGTTATCACAGTCCTCAGGATGACAATCAGAGTAGTATAATCTGTTCTTAATTGCAGTATGAGCAATAGCCAGACAGAAAAATATTGTTACACTATCCATCTTAACATTAGAAAATACCAGAGTGTTATCCAGCCATGGGGATGCACTCAGGGTAACAGAAAAACATAGAATGATAACTCAAGAAGAATATATAATGACCGCAGGGTTAAGAAGAGGTATTTTTATATCTGTCACAAAATTTTAAATCCTCGAAGAACAGCAAAAGAAAACCAGTCATTCCGACGAGAACCGACACAGTTTCAAGCCAAGTATTTTTATCTCATCAAGCCAATATACAAATGTTGATAACTTTAAGAGAGGGCCAGTGTCCTAATACCTTCTATTATGCAAAATGGAAAACATACCGTAGCCTAACCTCCTTCTCTGGGTGACGTCCGCGCGCTCCATGCCGCTCTCGCTCGTCGACCGTCGAGACCTCATCGGTACCTCCCAACCAATCGCTAGGGGTACTCTTCTTCCCCCTTAGCCCCCTGAGCCACAAAGGGGCCACACAAAATCCAAATGGTAAATCTAGCTTCCCAGCTCGCCTCGCAAGGCCGAGCTACCACTCCTATCCAAGATGGAAAATCCCAACTCTCCACAAGTAATTAGTCAAGTCACAAATCCAGCAGCGTAACGTTACGCTAACAGTCGTTTTTTTTTGTTCCTCCTCTTCCCTTTCTTTTATAGAGTTTTAGAACCTCCAACTTTCCCTAAATCACATTTAAATTTATTTTTAATAAAAATATTCTAAATATTCTCCTTCACACAAGTGTTGTCCATCCCCCTCTTTCCTCCAATAATTAATTTCTTTAAATTTATTAACTGCCTCAATTCCCTCACCCACCTAGAGTTGCTCCTAAATTTACTCCTAGGTGTTCCTAGATTCCCTTATGGGTTTAATTACTTTCCCTAAAATGAAGTTGCTAATTTAGTTCATTTTAGAACGTTCTTAATTGCAGATTCCTTACTATGTTGACCTTGATTTTTACCATAAGTTCCCATATTTCCTTTATTATGTTTCCTCCATTACTTAGTTTCCTAATTCTTATTATTCCCTTCTTTCCCCTTTTTATTAGGGCCAAAATGGCAGTTGCGCCATTTACTCTTTTCCTTTATTATTAATTTGAAATCTTTTTACACTTTCGCAAGTTAAATAATTATTTCTAATTTACAATTTAAAACCATGGATGTTAATTAATTTATTACTCTCTTCATTTTACCCCAAAAATTATGAAGACTAAAATTATTACTTAAGTGGTTTTTTTTTTTTTTTTATATGGTCTTTTGTTAAGGTTAAATAAAATTTTACCCTAGAGAAGTTTTAGACTTAGGACTTAGATTTTGAACAGGGCAACAATTATTTAGGGAAGTTGTTTTAAGAATTTCTTAGTGTGTTACATGTCTTAGGGCCATCTAGGTTTTTTCTTTCATCAACATCAATGCGACATGCCCTTCAGGACACACCACGTGCTCCAAGGGTGCCACTCTCCATGTTCATTTCTTTTGTGCGACGTTCCCTTCAGGATGCACCACATGCTCCAAGGGTGCCACTCGCTTCTTGTGTTTCTTTTGCATGACGTGTCCTTCAGGATGCACCTCGTGCTCCAAGGGTGCCACTCGCTTCTTGTGTTTCTTTTGCGCGACCTGCCCTTCATGATGCACCACATGCTCCAAGGGTGCCACTCGCCAACTTGACTAATTGGTAGACATCAATAACCCCTGGAGTCAACACTACGTTAGGTGAAATTGTGGGGGACTAAGGGCTCTAAGGAATAAGGCCCCCTGCCTTATTGCGCGCCCCTTAGATTCATCGTGAGCAACTGTCGCAGTCTGCCCTCACAGCATCATGGATCCTCTCGAACTAGGTAATTGTTAACCTACAGTTCGAGCCACGGTGGGAGTGCTAGTAGGTTGTGGCAGGGCTGCTGTCCACACCTCTCCCTCAACCTCTCTAGTAATTGTGTGTGGCCCCTTTACTCCATATGTGAGTCTGGTCGGCAAGCTATTGTCAGCCTGCATCATCAACAATCGTGTCAGAACATGTCTACATCATATCATCATATCAACGAAATATCACAGTAATAAATCAACCCAAATAGCACACTCCCTGACTCAATTTGGAGTCCAAGGGGTTCCATCGATGCCTCTGCATCCTCAAGGTCCAAAACCTTGCACACTCAATAAAACTGAGTCAATAGCACCTATCTATGTCAAAGTAGTAAAACATCATGTCATCTATCGTAGCGCATCATAATCAAGGATAAAAATTTTAATATCATAAAAGTCCAGATCACTTGCGAGTAAGTGTCCTCAAAGAATAGGTTTTCTCAGTGGGGCAGAGCGGGATGTTACATACACCCCCTCTTGGTCTAAACTTTGTCCCGAAGTTTCTCAGTATAAATGCTGAAATAAATGTATCACAGTATCATAAGTCTATCTATCAAACAAAAATGGAAACTGTTGGTGCATATCATATGCATCCTCCCATGTCACCGAGTGAAAACTATAACTGTCCCACTGGACCTTGACCTGATCTATCGTTCGACGTCATAACTGTCGAACGCGATGATCTAAGATGCGGACCGACTCAGTCGTGAGTGCTCCCTCATCCGATACCTACAAAGAAATCATGTCAATCACATGTGTAGGATCACTAATATAATGTCTCAAAACAGATACATGAAAAAAATCGTGCATATGCCTCAAAAAATCAAGCAAGGCTAGTTGATAGGCCACGGGCCCCTTTCTCTCCACAATCTTGAAAGGTCCCACGAACCTAGGAGAGATTTTATCTCACTTTCCAAACTTGATCGAACTCTTATGCAGCTTAACCCGCAAGAAGACTCGATCGTTGACCTCGTAACTACGATCGACTCGGTGCACATCGGCATAACTCTTCTGTCGATCCTGTGCTTCTTTAATCCTTTGCCTTATGGTTTGCATTTGATCTTCCATTTCTTGGATCACTTCTAGTCCCACCAGGGCCCTATCCTCAAGCCGATCCCAACTCAAGGGCATCTGAGACAGTCGCCCATAAAGAAACTCAAAAGGCACCATCTTAATGGTGCTTTGGTAACTGTTGTTGTAAGCGAACTCTACTAGAGGCAAGAACTCCTCTCAACGTTTTTGTTGGTCCATCATGTACATGTGCAACATGTCTTCCAAGGTTTGGTTCATTCGTTCGGTCTGTCCGTCAGTCTCTGGGTGATACGCAATACTAAATTTAATTTGGGTTCCCAAGGCCTCTTGGAAACTCATCCAAAATCGTCCAGTAAACATCGATTCTCGATCAGATATGATCTTCTTAGGCATGCCATGTAGCCTCACAATCTCACTGATGAAAACTCTCGCTATGTCAAGTGCTTGATAAGTCGTATGCACAGGAATAAAGTGATAACTCTTCGTCAGAGTGTCTACTACTACGAAAATTGAGTCATGTCTCCTTGCCGTCAGTGGCAATCCAACAATAAAATCCATCGAAATGACCTCCCATTTCGATTTTGGAATGGCATGTGGTTGAAGTAATCCTACTGGGTGTCTATGTTCAACCTTTATTTGCTGACACTCTAGACATCTGGCCACATAGTTGACTATGTCGGCCTTCATTCCCTTCCAGAAGAATAAGGGTTTCAGTTCTACCCTCATCTTCGTGACTCCTGGGTGAGCCATGTAAACTGCTCTATGAGCCTCGCTCAGGATCAACATCCTCAACTCGTCATTTGGAAGTACGTAAATCCAACCTCTAAACCTCAATAAACCATCCTTATCAAAATAATATCCCTCGTATCGTGGTACCATCATTGTGTTTTGTCCGATAAAACACTTGACCTCTTTGTACCACTCATCATCACGCTGTAAAGTGAGAATCTTCTCACATAGATTCGTCTAAAGAGGCAACATCGAAAACATGTGTGGCCTCCGACTCAAAGCATCTGCCACTTGCTTCACTATTCCCTTTATGTAAGTAATCTCGAAGTCATACTCACTAAGCAATTCCGACCAACGTCGTTGTCGTGCATTCAGGTCGCTTTGCATAATAATGTGTTGTAGTCCACAATGATCAGTCTTTAGTTCAAATTTGTGTCCAACAAGGTAGTGTCTCCAAACCTTCAAGGCATATACAATGGCTAATAACTCTAAATCGTGCGTCAGGTAGTTCTCTTCATGCCTTCTCAGTTTCTTCGAAATGTAAGCAATCACTCGTCCGTCTTGCATCAAGACTTTGCCTAAACCTTCCTTGGATGCGTCAGTGCATACCAAGAAATCCGCGTCCATGTCAGGGAATTTTAGTATCGGTGCAGTTGTCAACAACTCCTTAAGCCTCTGAAATGCTTCAGCGCATTTCTCACTCCAAACAAACTTCTTGTTTTTCTTCTTTAATTTTGTGATCGGATTTGCTATCTTCGAAAATCCCTCGACAAACCGTCGATAATATCCTACTAAACCCATAAAGCTACGCACTTCTGTGACATTCATCGATGCAGACCATTCCATAATAGCCTCAACCTTGGTTGAATCCATGGTGATACCTTCGTCGGAGATGACATGCCCTAAGTAGTGAATCCTCGATTGATAAAAACAGCATTTGGACAACTTCCCATACAATTTTTGCTCTCGTAGACACTGTAGTACCAAGCGCAAGTGCTCATCATGTTCCTCCATCGTCCGAGAATAGATCAAAATATCGTCAATGAATACTTGGACGAACTTGTCCAAGTACTCACGGAACACCCCGTTCATCAAACTCATAAACACTCCTGGGGCGTTTGTCAGGCCAAACGGCAAAACCGTAAACTCGTAATGTCCAAATCTCATTTTAAAGGTGGTATTAGGGACATCATCCTCCTTGATCCATAATTGGTGATACCCCGATCGCAAATTGATCTTGGAGAACACCATCGCACCCTTCATTTGATCGAACAGATCATCAATTCTTGGTAAGGGATATTGATTCTTGATCGTAGCCTTGTTCAGTTGACGATAGTCAATACAAAGCCTCCACGATCCGTCCTTCTTTCGTATGAAAATGACAGGTGCTCCCCACTGTGACACACTAGGACATATCAGTCTCAGGTCCAACAACTCCTTTAGTTGCATTTTCAACTCTTGCAACTCTGGGGTCGACATTCGATAAGGCGTTCTTGCTATCGGTTCGGTCCCCGGTTTCAGGTCTATGGTAAATTCCAATTCCCTTTCCGGTGGCATCCCAAGTAACTCCTCTGGAAATATGTTCGCAAAATCCTTCACCACCGGATGGTGTTCTAGACCTTTCGCTACTCCCTTCTTGTTTAGCGCAAGGATTGCATAAAGCTTGCACCCCTTGCGCATACTCTTCCGTAACTGTAAGGAAGAGATGAACCTAAGGGAAACTCCCTGGTTCCATCCTACAATCACACGTCTATGTCCCTCATCATTGATCAAGATCAACCATTTTGTCTTACAGTTGAGTACTTCCTCATGCTATTCCAACCAATCCATACCAATCACAACGTCATAAGATCCTAATATTGTGACGTACAAGTTGACCCTAGTGAAAAAATCTCCTAGGTTAAGGGCACATCCTGTCACCTTTCCTCCAACCCTTTGTTTGGCTCCCGAAGCCATCTATACGAAGATAAACTCATCCTGTTCGACTGCCTTTACCTTAATCCTTTTTAGCACTGCACCAGAAATGAAACTCTTAGTAGCACCTAGGTCTATCAAAATACTAAGGGTCTGGTCAGTGACAATACCTGTCGTCTTGAGCACAGTCGACCGGTGCTCTGCCTGGCGGTTATTCACCGCCACATGAATTCGATGGGCCTTTCCCATATCTCCCACGATAGTGGGTTCGGCTGATCTAGACACTCTGGTCCTCTCCACATGACAGTCGCACTGGTAATGTGGCTCCCCACACGTCCAACACCCCTTCTTCGGCCCAGTAGTCCTGGTACCCGAAGTAGAAGATGACGGCCCACTGGCCTGAAAACCTGGTCTGTTTTACTGAATAGGCCTAAAATACTGTTGTTATGGGCAACGCTACTGTTGATGTTGTGGTCCCCAATAAGGTGTCCACTGTTGAGGCGGCAGTCGTCGGGGTGTAGTGAAAGTGGATCCACTTTGGAAGCCACGATATCCCAGCGTATGTCTCACTGGTCTCTGGTGCTGCAGTGTTCCAGATGAACCCTGCCCTACTGATCTCGCTGGAGTCCTTGTCTGACCCCCATTGATAAGTTCCTCCTCTGCTATGAGGGCCTTCTGGATGGCGTCGTGCAAGGTTTGAGGCATCAAAATCCTGACCTTTGCACGCAAGTTGTCGTTAAGGCCAAACATGAACCGGTTGACCTTAAGTTTCTCTGTGTTAAGGTGTGGAGCATACCGGAGTAGCTCCATAAAACGTGCCTCATACTCGGGCATCGTACGACCTCCCTGTCGTAATGTGTTGAACTCATTGAGCTAACACTCAATGAATTCCTCTGAAAGATACCTTTCTCGGAACCATTCCTCGAACAATTCCCATGACACGTCTTCAACGGCCATGTTCAACTGTGGTAGGAGTGTCTTCCACCACAAAAGAGCACTCCCCTTCAGTTGAAAGACTTCCATGCGGACCTTCATGTTGGAGGTATAATCGCGAAGTGAAAATCACATAGGCATATTCTCCAACCATGCCTCAGTGTCTGTGCCATCCGGGGCACCAAAGAACTCAGGAAATTTGACCTTCTCGAGTTCATGGTGAATGGTACCAGTAACGGTCGGTGCGCGCAGCGGAACCTCAGTGGGTGCCGACGCTCTGGCCTCTTCTCTGTCCAAATGTCTGATCAGTGCCTCGTAAATGCGCTGAAAAGATCTCATCATCCCCACCACGTCGCCAACTGCTATCTGCTCCTGTCCGAGAACCTGCTCGCCTACCTAGGGGCTAGACCCCTCAGGCGTGGATGCTACTGGAGGCGTCACGCCTCCTCCCCTAGCACCCCGTCGTCTGCCTCCGCAGCGTATCTAACCATGATTACTTGCACGCACACAATCAACTCGATCAGCAACAGTATAATCAAATATAATCATGTCAACGAAAGCCGTAGCGAATCCCAAGTTGTGGGTCAAACCCGCTCTGATACCATATGTAACAGACCTCCCGTTCGTCACGACGACAATCCTCTTATAACAAGTGAAATTTTTATTTATTTAATTTTTTATTTTTTTTTAAAGTGTGTGTGCGTGTGTACAAGGAAACAAACACATTCGACTATACGTCTCCACCCGACGACTAACAAGATGCAACAACGATGAAAACAACAAGGCGACATAAGGCGCACAACAAGTAGCTGCAAGCAATAAACGACAATCAATCGACCATAAAAAGACTGACTACCCGCCCGTCCTACCCTGCAATGGTTAGGACCTCCAAGACACATAAACAATTATCAAGCCCAGGTTCCCATCGATTTTAAGCATAAGCATGCCAGAAGGAAGGGCGAAGTTTAAGAGGTTGAGCAGGAACGGATCTCAGCCTTAAAACTTGGTACAGTCATGTCAGAAGGTAGAAACACTGGTTCGATTGCTACAAGTGAAGTAAGGGCCCGAGGTACGCACTGTACAGAGACGCCTTAGTCAAGCCGGGTAAGGATTGCGCATGGTATCCCACGGAGGGATAACACGATGCGTGCCCACGCCTAATAAGGTGCAGGTCGAGGAGGATTGGTTCGCTGGCCCAGAATACTTAAAGGAGGAAAGGCCCGGGTTCCATTGCCAGGACATTAACTCTAAAGCATTTACTCAGTCATTGAGCCATTACACAGTGTCAAACTTTTTCTGAGTCGCTAAACGGAGTGCCACTACTATCCGAATTGCTAAAAAAAAAATTTGCTCTACATCACAGCGTTTTTCATTACAACACCCCGTAAAATCACAGTGTTTTACATTTCAACACATAGCAAGATTTCACTGAAATTTTTATTGCTGCCCTACACATATGGCAACAGTTCTAGATACTAAGTTACAGTCGCTCCCAAAATCGATTAACTCCAGAGAGAAATAATAATACAGATGAGCAGTGGCTAAGGAGAATGCCATAGTGTAGGTATGTTATTAATAAACATAACCTCAATCGTAGCTGCTACACAACCTCAGAAATCAATTTCAATTTCTGAACACAGAATTACAAAGCAAATTAAATACCCAAGGAAGACGTTTTCATGCACAGGTAAGTCAATGGTACTGCCATCAATTATTTTGATACATCTGGTGTTTTTTTTAAAGAAAGGGGGCGAATCAGAGTTAAATGTTGGTGCCAACGCGCCTGAAGGGTATCTCCTATATTGTTTAATAAATTAAAAGCTTGGTCATTGTACCAATGCTCCAAAAAGGGGGTTTACTAGCTGTCAGCAAACGTAGGGAAAAGAACTTCCTGGATAACAGATGGTAGTTTTCAAGGCAACACAGTCTCCCAGGGAAATATTTGCCAGAGGAAAAATCTATTCAGGAACACAGCAGAATCAACGCAGAGCAGTAAATTGTGGGTTATCACAGTCCTCAAGATGACAATCAGAGTAGTATAATATGTTCTTAATTGCAGTCTGAGCAATATCCAGACAGAAAAATATTGTTACACTAGCGGTCTTAACACTAGCAAATATCAGAGTGTTATCCAGCCATGGGGATCCTCTCAGGGTAACAGAAAAACACAGAACAATAACTCAAGAAGAATATATAACGACCGCAGGGTTAAGAAGAATTATTTTTATATCTTCCACAAAATTTTAAATCCTCGAAGAACAGAAAAAGAAAACCAGTCATTCCGACGAGAACCGACACAGTTTCAAGTCAAGTATTTTTATCTCATCAAGCCAATATACAAATTTTGATAACTTTAAGAGAGGGCCAGTGTCCTAATACCTTCTATTATGCAAAATGGAAAACATACCATAGTCTGACCGCCTTCTCCGGGTGACGTCCGCGCGCTCTGTGCCGCTCTCGCTCACCGACCGTTGAGACCTCACCGGTACCTCCCAGCCAATCACTAGGGGTACTCTTATTCCCCCTTATCCCCCTGAGCCGCAAAGGGGCCACACAAAATCCAGATGGTAAGTCTAGCTTCCCAGCTCGCCTCGCAAGGCCGAGCTACCACTCCTATCCGAGCTGGAAAATCCCAACTCTCCACAAGTAATCAGTCAAGTCACAAATCCGGCAGCGTAATGTTACGCTAACAACCGTTTTTTTTTTCTTCCTCCTCTTCCCTTTCTTTTATAGAGTTTTAGAACCTCCAACTTTCCTTAAATCACATTTAAATTTATTTTTAATAAAAACATTCTAAATATTCTCCTTCGCACAAGTGTCGTCCATCCCCATCTTTCCTCCAATAATTAATTTCTTTAAATTTATTAATTGCCTCAATTCCCTCACCCACCTATAGTTGCTCCTAAATTTACTCCTAGGTGTTCCTAGATTCCCTTATGGGTTTAATTACTTTCCCTAAAATGAAGTTGCTAATTTAGTTCAGTTTAGAAGGTTCTTAATTGCAGATTCCTTACTATGTTGACCTTTCTTTTTACCATAAGTTCCCATCTTTCCTTTATTATGTTTCCTCCATTACTTAGTTTCCTAATTCTTATTATTCCCTTCTTTCCCCTTTTTATTAGGGCCAAAATAGCAGTTGCGCCATTTACTCTTTTCCTTTATTATTAATTTGAAATCTTTTTACACTTTCACAAGTTAAATAATTATTTCTTCTTTACAATTTAAAACCACAGATGTTAATTAATTTATTACTCTCTTCATTTTACCCCACAAATTATGAAGACTAAAATTATTACTTAAGTGTTTTTTTTTTTTGTTTAAAATTTTATTTTATTTTTATTTTTTTATAGGGTCTTTTGTTAAGGTTAAACAAAATTTTACCCTAGAGAAGTTTTAGACTAAGGACTTAGATTCTGAACAGGGCGACAATTATTTAGGGAAGTTGTTTTAAGAATTTCTTAATGTGTTACATTTCTTAGGGCCATCTAGGTTTGTTCCTTCATCAACATCAATGTGGCGTGCCCTTCATGACGCACCATGTGCTCCAAGGGTGCCACTCGCCATGTTCATTTCTTTTGTGCAACATGCCCTTCAGGATGCACCACGTGCTCCAAGGGTGCCACTTGCTTCTTGTGTTTCTTTTGCGTGACGTGCCCTTCAGGATGCACCACGTGCTCCAAGGGTGCCACTCGCTTCTTGTGTTTCTTTTGCACGACGTGCCCTTCAGGATGCACCACGTGCTCCAAGGGTGCCACTCGCCAACTTGACTGATTGGTAGACATCAATAACCCCTGGAGTCAACACTCCGCCAGGTGAACTTGTGGGAGACTAAGGGCTCTAAGGAATAAGGCCCCCACCTTATTGCATGCCCCTTAGATTCATCGTGAGCGACTGTCGTAGTCTGCCCTCACGGGATCGTGGATCCTCTCGAACTAGGTAATCGTTAACCTACAATTCGAGCCACGGCGGGAGTGCTAGTAGGTTGTGGTAGGGCTGATATCCACACCTCTCCCTCAACCTCTCTGGTAATTGTGTGTGGCCCCTTTACTCCATATGTGAGTCTGGTCGGCAAGCTATCGTCAGCCTGCATCATCAAGAATCATGTCAGAACATGTCTACATCATATCATCATATCAACAAAATATCACAGTAAAAAATCAACCCAAATAGCACACTCCCTGACTAAATCCAGAGTCCAAGGGGTTCCATCGATGCCTCTGCATCCTCAAGGTCCAAAACCCTGCACACTCAATAAAACTGAGTCAATAGCACCTGTCTATGTCAAAGTAGTAAAACATCATGTCATCTATCATAGCGCATCATAATCAAGGATAAACGTTTTAATATCATGAAAGTCCAGATCACTTGCGAGCAAGTGTCCTCAAAGAATAGGTTTTCTCAGTGCACCAGAGCGGGATGTTACAATGATTATGCATATAAGTGGGTATTGTAGTACACACATTGTCTTTGGTATCCAATTGAGGTTGGTGGATCAATACAATGGGTCAATTTTATGATTGATTTTTCACATTTCTAGAAAGCCTCTAGACTTACCTAAGTACTTGTTCAAGGTGAGGGAATGTTGAATTCTCCTATGGAAGAATCATATGCTCATTTTTATTTAAGTGTGCACTATATATTCAACCACATATTATAGTGAGGGTAAGGATGTCATGCCCTGGATGGCTAGGATGATAGAGTTGATGGCATGCCTTAGAGGGGGAGAGGTTGGATGAGAGTTTGATCGCAAGTTATGTGTTCCCCTAGGAGCACAAGATAGTGGTACTCCAAGAGTACCCCTATGAGGGTATGTATTTTTTAGGGGACTTGGACATTCTCCTCCCCTAGGGATACATAGGGGTTTATTGGTAAGAAACTTTTTTTTTCTTTTAAATAATTTTTTTGATTTTGTAAATACATGATTTTTTTTGGTTTTATAAACAATATTGATATTATTGTATCTATGTTTTATGTATGACAATTGTGGGTCATGGGAGGCTATTGGAACTAGAAGTGGTGGGTCATATAGAGGGATATCCTAGAACGATACCATCAACCCACCATGTGAGGAAATATTAATACCTTCATGCTATGATGGAGTAACTCTAACAAATGTTGGAGAGAGCCATGGAGAGGATTCCCCTATATAGATTGGGTCAACTTGGAGGACAAATACTTAGAGTTGTGCATAGGTATCCCTATGGAGTAGAGGCCCTTGATGATGTATTGCATCAAAGGTGGTATGAACTTGCAAGGGGGTCCTAGTGGTAGGGCCACATCTCATGGGAGAACACAATAATTGAACTACCTCCCCTACCATACGGTCTAGATAGATTTGTGTATTTTTTTCTAGAGCACATGGTGCCCTCATTTCTTATATATCAACATGTATTTTATTTTTTATATGGAAAATATTTATGTATGTGTGTTTGTGTATATATATATATATATATATATATATATATATATATATATATATTGTTAGGAACCAAATATCAATATAGCATAGAAAAACCTCAGAATAAGTACTCAACGCCTTGAACAAAGTTACCAACTTAATGAGAACTGTGACCTCAAAACGAGAACTCTGGCCTAAAAAACCCATATTTTTGCATAAAAAACATCAAAATCTACCCCCATATCAAAAAGTGGTGCTATCCGTAGCACCAGTTTTTAAAACGGGGTCAAAATTAAAACATTTTTCAAACATGGCCTTCAAAACTTAGACAATAGCTTAGAAAAACCTTAAAATCAGCACCTAAAAACAAAAAAGATGTTTTTGATTTTTTTTTT
>ML784489.1:473874-490971 GCA_009831015.1 Picea engelmannii
AGTAATGTTATTTTATTTATGTCGGCTTTAGGCCATTAGTTGTAATTATACCTCCTAGTCTCCTATATATACGAAGGAGACATTTTCATTTTGAATCATCTTGTACTTGAACATTTAAGTGGGGTAAAAGGAGGTTGCCCCATCGAAGATGCTCATTATCTGAAATTATCTCTTTTTCAAGGCGTTGAGTACTTTTCCTGAGGTTTTTCTATGCTATATTGATGTTTGGTTCTGAACACGTATGTTCACCTCTTCTCGTTGCAGATTGAGCTATATGTGAGTATGAGTATATAACTAAAGATATTTCTGATTTCATCAAAACTTAAGACTAGTCATTATCTTCGTTTGAGGTTTACACCCCACTTATATAATATAGATGTGTAACCACCTAGAACTACTATCATATTCATACAATAGCCATATATGTAAAATCCTTACGACTTCCATTTCTATGTACAACCATAGGGTCTACTAAGGAAATGTTAAACATGAATTAAAATACCCTTAAAACAAGGTATCATTCTAGGCAAGCATCGGTCACTGTTTTTCATAGTTGAATTTAGTAAGGACTCCAATGTGCATAGAGGCTAAACTTGGAGTGGCTAGATACATTTGACACCACTAAGCATTCCTCGTTGATTAGCAAAAATCATGCTATCTAAATTCGGGTAAGGGTTAGTGCATCGATAGTTAAGTTCAACATATAACCAGAACTAGCAGGGGCAGATTTGTAACTCTAAAATAGACCGCCAACGTACTTCACCATTAATATACAGGGAAGACTACAGAGATCGATGCTATCTCATCTTAAATAGCCTTTCTGCGACATTTAATATGTCCTGGGGTACGACGATTCGGTTCAGTACTCATCTTATGTGCCCATTGTATTTTTGACAACTTACCATATTCACAGGGCTCAAGTATGGTTACCACCCATCCCGATTACTCCATTCGAAGGGGGTTCCCAGTATTATCATTTTCATTTTCCCCTTGTCTCTACGAAGAAAGTGTGAGACGTTACAGACCATCCCCATTTGGTATGCATCGTGGTCATGAGCTCGTGGTTTGGTCTTTGTTCTGGGTGGAGGAGAGAATGGAAGGAACTTTCAGACAAGAAACCCTATACGAGGTAAGTCGACCTGCAACTATTCTTTCATTTTTTCATTCACGTTTTTTGTATCATTGAGAGAAATCATGTGTACTCCAGTCCCTTCGGTCAATTTCCTTGGTAGCATTCTTGGTTTTATTTCGTGGTTTACTATAGTGATATGATGTCGACGTTACCCTAGCAACGCTTAGGTTTTCCGAAGTTTCTCCCCTCTCTGTACTAGATTTTCTAGACCAAGCCATTACCTACTGTGGGAAGAACGTGTTACTGTGTCTTTTATAAATATGTTTTCGGAACATATGCTATTTTGAATTGAACCCTTAGATACCCTGTTACTCAGCCTGGCCTCAATCATCGTCTAGTCCCCTAGTTGTATGTGTATAACATAGTTTTATATCCGGGTTTTTTCTGGCTTAAGTGAACATCAGGCCTTTCGGTCATATAGAAGGTTGTTATTTCACGTTTCTCTCCCAACTTTGAGTTTCCTCCCTTGTCGGTAACCAGGTTTTTCTTAACTCTGAAATGATAAAAAAAAGGGGGGTCTTCAAGCTAACAAAATTAGCAGTCGACTTAACCCTAAATCAAAATTTTTGTACCCTACGCCGTATAATAAGAACAATCGGGATTCATTCTTTTGTGTCCATTTACCTAAAATCTGAATGTAATACCAAGGTCATATGCGTCTGATGTTTTTTGGCACAATGTTGATCATGTATTCTCTTTCCCTTAACTAAACTAATTCACAGATGGTATTAGACAGATTACTAGTGATGTTTGTTGATCTGAGGCGTCCAAATATTTATACTTATATTTTAATATTGGGTTTATGTTTTCCATGTGATTCACGTATGTCTTTGTGATCATCAATCGTGTATTATTACATGTAATATTTCCCTTTGGTTATTTATTGGTGCTTATCACTAATGATGGGCCAATTTTCTTTGCAAGGGTACCCATCAGGGAGTCTTGGGTTCCTCCTCCCCTTTCGGTCTGGGACGTACATGGCTTGGTGTAACGGAGAAGGGTATCAAATTCCTCCATTAAAGTTAAGTATTACTTCAGCCATTCATTCCTATTATTATTCATTTTCCAAATTTAATCATCTTATCTCTGTTGAACAAGTTATAAAGGTTTTTAACGTATTTTGTACAGGGGTTTTGGCCACGCAAAAACATTGGAGACAACCATTGTCATCCTCTTAATAGGTATTTGGGTTCCATCTTATCTTTTCCCAGAAGACTAGGCGACTCAGGGTAGAAAGATTCGACTAAAGAGTTAACTCTGTGGTAGAGATTGTTCATTTTTACGCTGGTTTTTATCTCTGTTACTCATCTTCACGGTCAATGAAAGAGTCAGCTTTAAAACTATATGATTGGATGAAATGATTTATGTCGGATTCTTACTATGTCTTGATTCAAACATTAATGGAATGGAAATATGATTTCATTTTTCTTGACATACTGGAATATGTTCTTCGA
Source organism: Picea engelmannii (assembly GCA_009831015.1). Lineage (NCBI taxonomy): Eukaryota > Viridiplantae > Streptophyta > Pinopsida > Pinales > Pinaceae > Picea > Picea engelmannii. The sequence continues at coordinate 476,461 of ML784489.1, forward strand.
CATTTTGGAATTAAATGATATTGTGAATAATGTGTTAGTATTCCTGTAGCTTTACTTTCAACCTTTATCATCGTAGATCCTAAGTAAAATAAAATATTACTAGAAATGTAAATTCATGTACTTACTATTTGTCAAGGGCATTAGGTATTAAGACGGTTTTGAGTCTATCAATGTAGCAGAGATTAAAGATACGACTCTGTAATTTATATCTGGAACATTTTCTTTATATATATATACATGTATAAACTATATATATATATATAGCCATCCTTTTAATTGTACAGTGGGTCTGTATAACTGTTAGAAAATTTCAAATCACTTACATAATGTAGGCGTTGGACTTTATAATTGTGTACAGTCATTTCTATGCCATATACTGTAACGGTTGTCGAATGCACCATGTATGTACATATTCATAGCTGCATTAATATAGTTTCTTAATATTTCACGAATACCTTATTATAGTAGTTTCTCGTTCCAATTTGGGCCTTTTAGTATAAACAGTTTGAAAGTAGAACTTGAATGCTCTAACAGCATATGATCTTATGATAGGTAGAAACTCTTAGAAATTCATATTTATATATGCTTGGTTAATTTAATACTTTTCATATACAATGACTCTGTTCTTGTCACGTCTAATACATAGTGGTTTAAAATGTTATTGTTATTTCCATTCTATTCCTACCACAAATGAAGATCCTCAATCATTTATCAGTCCATTCATTATAAAAATAGTGTTGTTCCTATAATAGATAATCATGTTGTGATCCTGTAGTTTATCATATTACAACAGTGGTATAATCTACAGCATGGACTCTTCCAAATCTTTAACCAAATGTATCTTTCAATTAATATACTGAATAACAACAATAGCATTCATTCCATAATTAAATCAACAGAAATGATTCGCTAAGGCTTTGTTTAATCCATTCTATCAATTTTAAGTTCGACAACATTCGAATAGGTTTCATCCATAGAAATACTTCAATACATAATTAAAATATCCATTACATCAGTATATATAATTATTCAAACAGAGAAGGAGTAGGTCAACATATCTGAACAGTTTGCGGGAAGACAAAGGGAAAAACCATGTTCCTCCCAACCGTAGAACAGGGCAGCCAAATCACTTGTCCTGTTCACCCCCTAGCCTAACCATGAATCCATGAGGGATAACACGAAACTCCTCCTCAGCAAATGTCGTTCAACTTCAGAAAAATTCTCCTTTCCTCACACTCAGCAGTTAGTGTTCATAACAGCAAGCAATCAGTAATATTTCCCCCCCAGCATACTAGACAGCGTCCTACCTCCTCACATATGCTATATATCCAAACTTATTTTTGCCTAGGTCTTTTCCCTCCCTTGGGGATTTTTGCAGCTTTCCAAATCATTTATTTTAAGGGGCTACTAATGGCCAAATTCTTGATTTTCCACTTGTAACAATCAACCCTGAGGTAGTTCCAACATGTTCCCCACTCATGGAGTCATGGTCAGCTGATTTTCAACATGGTTGTTCCATTTGTCTTCCTGCAATAATTATAAAATATTATGTTTCATACAAGTTTCAAAGTCAAGTAGTTAGTTGGGTCAAATCACATCTCTGCCCAACAGTCAAAATCATTAATTCCAGTTAACCAAATTCAAAATTTGGAATTTCCATAAATGGCAAAAAAATTCCAATTTCAAATTTACCAAAAATGAAATAAATTTCCTAAGGAATTCAAAAATAATTTATTTTTGGGGATGTTAGATCCTTTCCCTCTTAAATAAAACACTGTCCTAAGTGTTCGTTCCTTCCTTGGAACGAGGTTGGATGGGATTTCAGCAATTCTCCTTCCAACTCCCAAGCGGCCTCCTCAGGGCTAAAGTGCTTCCATTGCACCTTTACCTGAGCAATGGATTTGTTCCGAAGTGCTATTTCTCTCTGGTCCAGAATGCGTAGGGGTTCTACTTGGAAGTCGCCTTCTAGTTCCACCTGCACCAAGTTCCAATCAATCATATGAGTAGGGTCATGAACATACTTTTTTAACAAAGAAACATGAAACACATTATGAATTTTTAGATTGGTTGGAAGTGCAAGTTGGTATGCTACGGGTCCAATTCGAGCTAGTATCTCAAAGGGCCCACAAAAACTGGGTGCCAACTTGGCATAGTTTCTTAATTTCAATGAACTTTTCCAAGCTTTGACTTTTAAGTAAACATGGTCTCCCACTTGAAATTCCAAGTGTCTTCTTTTCTAGTCCGCATAACTCTTATGTCTTTCATGTGCCTCCTTTAAGTTATGTTGTACCTTTCTTACCGTATTCTCCATTTCTTGGAGCATTTCTGGTCCAACCATGAGTCTATCAACCGGGTTATCCTAGCTAATTAGATTCATACACTTTCTGTTGTATAGTACCTCGAAAGGACTCAATTTAATTGAAGTTTGGTACTGATTGTTATATGCAAATTCTACCAAGTGCAGGTAGTCTTCCCACTTGCTTGGTTTTTTTCTTACGTACATGCGGAGCATATATTCTACGATTTGGTTTGTTCATTCAGTCTGTCCATCCTTCTTTGGATGATAACTCATGTTGAAATTCAAATTAGTATTTAGCCCTACAAACAATTCTTTCCAAGAAGCAGATGTAAATTTTATGTCTCTATCTGAAATCACCATTTTAGGAATACCATGCAGTCTAAAAATTTATTTCATTAATATTTCAGCGATGTTGATAGCTTTAAAAGTAGACTTTACAGGAATAAAGTGTGCAGACTTACTAAGTTTGTTGATTACCACCATAATAGAATCATTTTGTTTCTGAGTTTTAGGCAAATCTGTAATAAAGTCCAACGATATAGTCTCCCATTTCCATTCTGGTATTGGTAAGGGCCACAACAGGCCGACTGGATGCCGGTGTTCGTCTTTTACTTGCTAACAATCTTGACACTTAGCTAAGTATTTTGTTGTTTCTCCCTTCATATTAGGCCAATAAAATAATTTTCTAAGTGTTGTTATCGTTTTCTGGTATTCTGGATGACCAGAATATGGTTTCTTATGCAATTCATCCAAAACTGTTAATTTTAACTCTGTCGAATCAGGTATGTATATCCTGTTTTTAAATCGTAGTAGGCCATTTTTATCAATACTCAGCTCTGTTTTGTCTGAATCATTTGTAGTGTTTTGTACTTCTTCCACTATCTTAGTGTGATTTTCGTCATTATTACTTGTGGTCTTTATCCTTTGTTCAAGATCACTTTCTGCCCTGTTGATATTTATTTCAAATAACCCATGAACTCTTCTATTTAAAGCATCAGCTACTTTATTTTCCTTACCCTTGATATGTCTTACCTCAAATTCAAATTCTCTCAAGAAGGTTATCCACCTTGCTTGCCTTGCATTAAGGTCTGGTTGACTAAACAAATATTTGACACCGCTATTATCTGTTAGTAATAGAAACTTTATGCCCATTATGTAGTGTCGCCACATTTTTAGGGTGTGTATTACCACTACCAATTCTAAGTCATGAGTGACGTAGTTTCTCTCATGTTCTTTTGATTTCCGGGACTCATAACAAATAACGTGACCTTCTTGAGTTAGGACACCACCTAGTCCTTCTTTACTTGCATCAATGCAAACGGTAAAGTCTTTATCTAGGTTTTCTACCTTTAAAATGGGTGCGGTCGTTAACAATTCCTTTCACTTATTAAAACTGTCTTGACACTTCTATGACCAGTTAAAATTGGTTCCTTTCTTTTGTAATGATGTAATAGGGTAAGCAATTTTGGAAAACCTCTCTATAAATATGCGATAATATACGGTGATTTCCATGAATGACCGGATATCTGCTACATCCTTTGGTATTGTCCATTCCATAATGGCCCTTATTTTCTCAGGATCGACTGCAATTCTATCTGCAGATATTACATGTCCTAGGTACTGTATCTTCCTCTAATAAAAATCACACTTATCAAATTTAGCATACAGTTTGTGTTTCCTTAAAGTTTGTAGAACTATTCTTAAGTGTTCTTCGTGTTCTTCCTCTATTTTAGAATATACCAGAATGTCGTTAATAAATACCAATACAAATTTGTCCAAATACTGACTGAAAATACTGTTCATTAAACACATGAATGTGGTTGGCACGTTAGTGAGTCCGAAAGGTATAACTACAAAATCGTAATGTCCATATCTTGTTTGAAAAGTTGTTTTTCTTATGTCCTCATCTTTTATTCTAACTTGGTGATAACCGGATCGTAGATCCAACTTTGAAAATATATTGACCCCACCTACTTGATCGAATAGATCATTTATCCTATGTAAGGGGTACTTGTTATTAATAGTCATTTTGTTCAATTGTCTATAATCGATACATAGTCTTAGAGTGCCATCTTTATTTTTAACAAAGAGGACTGGTGCCCCCCATGGTGAAACACTCGGTCTGATATACTCTTTTTCCAACAATTCCTATAGATGAATTTTTAGTTCTGTCAATTCTGGCAAACTCATTTGGTAATGTGATTTAGAGATAGGGGTTGAACCATGTAGTAGGTCTATAGAAAAGTATATTTCCCTTCTAGGGGGTAATTTAGGTATTTCATCAACAAACACATCTTTGAATTCACGTAGAACAGAAAAGTCTTCCAAGTTGGGTTTATCTTCTTTTTCTAACAGGTTTGTTACTTGGATGGTGTAAACTTGACAACCCTTTCTCATGCATTTCTTGAATTGCACTGTTGAAACTTGTCTAACTAATATTGGTTTTGGTATACCTTGGGTTGTCTTAGTAGTGTCATTTTCGTCTTTATACTTAAGTGTCTTTACATAAAAATCTAATACTGACTTGTGCTTTTCTAACCAATCCATTCTGATAATCACATCATAAGATCCTAGTGGTAGAATGTTCATATTTGTTCTTATATTTTGACCATCTAAACTGAACTCATAATCAGAAATAAAGTCAACCACTTTCCTTTTAGTTCTTGTTGCTAGTTGTACCAGCCATGATTTTGTGTGTTTCATTTTCTTAAGCTTATTTAACTCTACCACACTAGGAGTGATATAACTTAATGTAGCTCCAGGATCAATTAAAAAAAAAATTCAAGTGTTATTGACTTTACCTTCAATTTCCACTACAGAGGATTGGTGGTCATCTTGCCGACCATCTACGGCTACATTGATTCGATGCAAGCTTCTACCCACATCACCCACCGTCGAGGATTCCTACAAATTATGAACAACAGTTATGTTTGCTGAATTAAAACATGGACATTTCATCCTCAGATGAGGTTCTCCACATACCCAGCATTTTAACGGTTCCCGGGGACTGTCCCCAAACTTCTTTGTTCCTAGATTTACCAGTTTATCGCCTCCTTGTGTACCTCGATGGTTGGAGTGAAAATATTTCCTTGGAAAGATTTTTTCTTCATTCCGATAAGGGGCTGGTTGGTATCCTTTCTTCTGTTGGTTCATTCGGTCTTGCTTCTTATCCTTCCAAGCTGTTGGAAATTATGTCAACTGTTTGTATTGGTCATAACACATTTGGGCTTTTCTGAATACTTCACTCAAGGACTTGGGATTATCAAATTCGATTTATGTCCTTGTAATACTGCAATAAACAGCTTAGGAACTGCTGGATTTTCACTTTATCCTCCTGGATATAAGGTACGAACCTTAGTAATTCCAGGAATTTATTTATCAGATCTTCCATAGACATTTGACCAAGTCGTAACTCATAAAATTCTTTCATTTTTCTTTCATAGTAGTTTTTAGATAGGTACTGTTTCTTAAAGTATTTCTTAAAGTCATACCATTCCATTTGTTTCTCCTTTAGGCCCTTGGCCAATTTCAGATCTTGCCACCAAATGTTGGCTTTTCCTTTTAGATTGTAAATGGCCATTCTAACCTTCATATTGTTGGAATAGTTGTATATCTGGAAATATTTTTTGATGTCTAGTAACCATGCTTCAACTTCCTCCCTTATTCGGGATTCCCCATCAAAGGTAGCTGGTTTAATTTTCTTAAATTCTCCTTCAAGGTGGTTTACCTACTTTCTTTTTCTGACAGGTTTTGTTTTATCTTCAGCTGAAGGTGTACCTTTAGATGAACTGTCCCCTTTTTCTACTTCAGGACCAGAATTATTGGAGTCCCTTTTACTTACCTCTACTTCATGGTTCTCGTCCTTTGGGCTTTTATTTTTCACTATACTACGCAGCAGGACTTCATTTATTTCTTGTTGTTCCTGTTGTGCCTTCTTCAGTTTCCCATTGTCTGCTTTGAAAATATGCAACTCAATAATGAGGTTTCTCATAGTTTCCATAACTTCGGTAGGTGATCTTTCATCACTGTTCTATCTCTGATCTTCAAGAAGTCTTTGTTCAGGATTCCCATCAAGTTTGATTTCTACGTCATCCTAGGCTGCCATGATTAACACAAAACAGAAAGGGGTTTTCTATTTGTAACAATAAAGGTTTATTAGTTTTACATAAACAGAAATATATTCTAAGGAAATGATGTGGCCTTGTTCAAGGTCCAAGTGTTGTAACCTTTGCTCTAATACCATATGTAATGTACCCCAAAATTTACATTAAAAAAAATATATTAGGATACTTCGAGTTGATCTTTTATCTCCAAGACTTTCAAACATTTATTAACTATACTATAGAGCAGTCCTATTGTCCTGTTTACTTTCCCTATCATATTTTCTTTAACATATGCTCACCTCTTCTCATTGCAGATTGAGCTATATGTGAGTATGAGTATATAACTAAAGATATTTTTGATTTCATAAAAAATTAAGACTAGTCATTATCTTCGTTTGAGGTTTACACCCCACTTATATAATATAGATGTGTAACCACATAGAACTACTATCATATTCATACAATAGCCATATATGTAAAATCCTTACGACTTCTATTCCTATGTACAACCATAGGGTCTACTAAGGAAATGTTAAACATGAATTAAAATACCCTTAAAACAAGGTATCGTTCTAGGCAAGCATCAGTGACTATTTTTCATAGTTGAATTTAGTAAGGACTCCAATGCGTGTAGAGGCTAAACTTGGACAGGCTAGATACGTTTGACAGCACTAAGCATTCCTCGTTGATTAACAAAAATCATGCTATCTAAATTCGGGTAAGGGCTAGTGCATTGACAGTTAAGTTCAACATATAACCAAAACTAACAGGGGTGGAGTTGTAATTCTAAAATAGACTGCTAACGTACTTCACCATTAATACACGGGGAAGACTATAGAGATCGATGCTATCTCGTCTTAAATAGCATGTCTGTGACATTTAATATGTCCTGGGGTAAGACCATTCGGTTTAGTACTCGTCTTATGTGCCCATTGTATTTTTGACAGCTTACCATATTCACATGGCTCAGGTATGGTTACCACCCATCCCTATTACTCCATTCGAAGGGGGTTCCCAGTATTAGTATTTTCATTTCCACCTTGTCTCTACAAAGAAAGTGTGAGACATTATAGACCATCCCCGTTTGGCAAGCATCGTGGTCATGACTTCGTGGTTTGGTCTTTGTTATGGGTGGAGGAGAGAATGGAAGGAACTTCCAAACAGGCAACCCTATACGAGGTAAGTCGACCTGCGACTATTCTTTCATTTTTTCATCTGAGTTTTCTGTATCGTTGAGATAAATCATGTGTACTCCAGTCCCTTCGGTCAATTTCCTTGGTAGAATTCTTGGTTTTATTTTGTGGTTTACTATAGTGATATGATGTCAGCGTTACCCTAACAATGCTTAGGGTTTCTACAGTTTCTCCTTTCTCTGTACTAGATTTTCTAGACCAAGCCATTACCTCATGTGGGAAGAACTTGTTACTGTGATTTTTATAAATATGTTTCTGGAACATATGTTATTTTGAATTGAACCCTGAGAGACCATGTTACTTGGCCTAGCCTCAATCATCGTCTAGTCCCCTAGTTGTCTATGTGTAACGGAGTTCTATATCTGGGTTTTTCCTTTCTTAAGTGAACATCAGGCCTTTCGGCCGTATAGAAGGTTGTTATTTCACATTTCTCTCCCAACTTCGAGTTTCCTCCCTTGACGGTAACCAGGTTTTTCTTAACTCTGAAATGATTAAAAAAACATGGGTCTTCGAGCTAATGAAATTAGCAGTCGGCTTAGCCCTAAATCAAATGTTTTGTACCCTACATCGTATACTAATAACAATCGGGATTCATTATTTTGTGCCCATTTACCTAAAATCCGAACATAATACCAAGGTCATACGTGTCTGATGTTTTTCAGCACAGTGTCGATCATGTATTCTATTTTCCTTAACTAAAATAATTCACATATGGTATTAGACAGATTATTGGTGATGTTTGTTGATCTGAGGCGTCCAAATATTTATACTTATATTTTAATATTGGGTTTATGTTTGCCATGTGATTCATGTATCTCTTTTTTATCATCATTCGTGTATTATTCCCTGTAATATTTCCCTTTGGTTATTTACTGGTGCTTATCACTAATGATGGGCCCCTTTGCTTTGCGAGGGTACCCATCAGGGAGTCTTGGGCTCCTCCTCCCCTTTCGGTCCGGGAGGTACACAGCTTGGCGTAACGACGAAGGGTATCGAATTCCTCCATTAAAGTTAAGTATTACTTTGGCCATTCATTCCTATTATTATTCGTTTTCCAAATTTAATCATCTTATCTCTGTTGAACAAGTTATAAAGGTTTTTAACGTATTCTATGCAGGGGTTTCGGACATGCAAAAACATGGGAGAAAACCTATGTCATCCTCTTAAGAGGTATTTGGGTTCCATCTTATCTTTTCCCAGAAGACTAGGCGACTCAGGGTAGAAAGATTTGACTAAAGAATTAACTTTGTGGTATAGATTGTTCGTTTTTACGCTAGTTTTTATCTCTTTTACTCATCTTCACGGTCAATGAAATATTCGGCTTTAAAACTGTATGATTGGTCGAAAGGATTTATTTCGGATTCTTACTATATCATGATTCAAACATTAATGGAATGGAAATACGATTTAATTTATCTTGACATACTGGAATCTGTTCTTCAACGTTCTAGAATTAAATGATATTGTGAATAATGTGTTATTATTCCTGTAGATTTACTTTCAACTTTTATCATCGTAGATCCTAAGTAAAATAAAATAGTACTGGAAATGTAAATTTTCTTATTTACTATTTGTCAAGGGCATTAGGTATTAAGATGGTTCTGAGTCTATTAATGTAGCAGAGATTAAAGATACGACTCTGTAATTTATATCTGGAACATTTTCTCTATATATATACATGTATAAACTATCTATCTATCTATATGTGTGTGTGTGTGTGTGTGTGTGTGGCCATCCTTTTAATTGTACAGTCTGTTTGTATAACTGTTAGAAAATTTCAAATCACTTACCTAATGTAGGCGTTGGACTTTATAATTGTGTACAGTCATTTCTATGCCATATACTGTAATGGTTGTCGAATGGACCATGTATGTACATATTTATAGCTTCATTCATATAGTTGATTAATATTTCGTGAATCCCTTATTATAGTAGTTTCTCGTTCCAATTTGGTCCTTTTAGTCTAAACAGTTTGAAAGCAGAACTTGAATGCTCTAACAGCATATGATCTTATGACAGGTAGAAACTCTTATAAATTTGTATTTATATATTCTTGATTAATTTAATACTTTTCATATACAATGACTCTGCTCTTGTCATGTCTAATACACAATGGCTTAAAATTATATTGTTATTTCCATTCTATTCCTACCACAAATGAAGATCCTCAATCATTTATCAGTTCATTCATTATAAAAATAGTGTTGTTCCTATAATAGATAATCATGTTGTGACCTTGTAGTTTATCATATTACATCAATGGTATAATCTACAACATGGACTCTTCCAAATATTTAACCAGATGTATCTTTCAATTAATATATCGAATAACAACAATAGCATTCGTTCCATAATTAAATCAACAAAAATGATTCACTAAGACTTCGTTTAATCCATTCTGTCAGTTTTAAGTTTGACAATATTCGAACGGGTTTCATCCATATAAATACTTTGATACAGAATTAACATATCCATTACATTAGTATATATAATTATTTAAATAGAGAAGGAGTAGGTCAACATATATGAATAGTTTACGGGAAGATAAAGGGAACAACCATGTTCCTCCCAACCGTAGAACAGGGCAGCCAAATCACTTGTCTTGTTCACCCCCTAGCCTAACCATGAATCCATGAGGTCTAACTCAGAACTCCTCCTCATAAAATGTCGTTCAACTTCAAAAAAAATCTCCTTGCCTCACACTCGGCAGTTAGTGTTCATAACAGCAAGCAATCAGTAATCTTTCCCCCCCAACATACTATTCAGTGTCATGCCTCCTCACATATGCTATATATCCAAACTTATTTTTGCCTAGGTCTTTTCCCTCCCTTGGGGATTTTCACAGCTTTCCAAATCCCTGATTTTCAGGGGCTGCTAATGGCCAAATTCCTGAGTTTCCACTTGTAACAATCAGCCCTGAGGTAGTTCCAACATGTTCCCCACTCATGGAGTCATGGTCAGCTGATTTTCAACATGGTTGTTCCATTTGTCCTCCTGCAATAATTATAAAATATTTTGTTTCATATAAGTGTCACAGTCAAGTAGTTAGTTGGGTCAAATCAGATCTATGCCCAACAGTCAAAATCATTAATTACAATTAACCAAATTCGAAATTGTCGTAAATGGAAAAAAAAATCCAATTTCGAATTTACCAAAAACAAAATAAATTTCCTAAGGAATTGCAAATTCAAAAATAATTTATTTTGGGGGATGTTACAAAAACCTTCATCAGTATCTTGAAAATCCTCACTTGGCGGAAAATCAACATCAACATTGTTTCTTTTTAATTTATCACTTGGGAAAGAGTGACCACCAATGGTGTAATCATCTTCGCTACTTTGAAACTCGCCACTTGAAATATATTCTTCATCATCCTCATCCTTATCCTCATTACTAGCTCGAAAATCCTCACTTGCAGAAAATCTTCATTATCCTCATCGGTACACTCAAAATCCTCACTTTGAGGGAAATCATCAGCACCAACATTGTTTCTTTTAAATTCCTCATTCGAGAAAGACTGTCCATCATTTTCATAATCGTCATCATTACTTTTAAAGTCCCCACTTGGGGATAATTATTCTCCATCCTCATTCATGCCTTGGAAATCCTCACTTTGAGGAAACTCTGCATTAGTACCTTCAAAATCCTCACTAGGAGGAAAATCATAATCACCAGCATTGTTGTCTTTAAATCTTCCACTCGGGGAATTTGGTCCACCATTATCATAATCATCTTCACTGCTTTTAAAATTTCCACTTAAGGGAATTTCTCCATCATTTTCATTGTGCCTTGGAAATCTTCATCGGTATGTTCAAACTCTTCACTTGGAGGAAAATTCTCATCCCAATCATTTAAAAGTTGATCATAGTCTAAACTTTGACCTACATTTTGATTATTTTCATTACTATTAAATTGTTGACTAGATTTATCACCATCATATTCCTCCTCTTCATCATCGGTGCCTTCAAATTCCTCTGATTTAGGACTTTCATGAGGAACATGTTGAATAAAATTGCTTGCACCATGATCAAAATTATGACTAGCTAAAAAATATGACACCTCATTTTCATTACAAACATTCCTATGGCATTTCCTAGTCACAACAGAAGAGGTATGCGAAGAATTTGTTGATGTCTCGGAAATACAATTTTATTTATTTGATGAAGCCATCCCTTCTCTCTCAGAACATAGAATGATAGAAATGCTCACCGTCCCTATGACATTATAATAACATGCCTATGAACTTTTCCCTCTAAATGCCCCCCCCCCCAAAAAAAATATATAATTTCCCTCCAAAATTTTCCCCCCAAAATTTCACCCCAAAATATTCCCTCCAAAATTTCACCCTCAAATTTTTCCCTCCAAATTTCCCACCCAAAATTCCACCCCAAAACATTCCCTCCAAAATTTCCCCCTCAAATTTTACCCTCCAAATTTTCCCCTCAATTGTTTTCAGTTATTTTCCCTTAAAAATTAAAAACAATTTTTACTCTTTTATTTTGTTATTTACATGTTAAATACAATATTTATCATGTTTATCTATTTATCCCACATTTATTAAACATATTGATGACCCATATAATTTTAGGTATATATGTACACAATATACCTAATTTTTTTTATCCCGCATTGGTTATATTAACAGTAATTTATATCATCTATGTTATATATACACAGTCTTCTTTTATCTTTTTATATTGTGTTATATCTTGGGCAGTATTTGTTTTAGGATTTTAATTTTGAGCAAGCTAAAACATCGAGAAGACATTCGAGGAGAATCTAGCAAGCAAAGAGAAGAATTTAGCATTTCAGAGGTTAGTTTTTTGTTAAATTCTTACACGATTTCTACTTTTTTTCTAAAAATCATAGATGTTTTCTACTTTTCTCAAAAAATCCTTAAGAATTTTTGAAAAAAAAAAGGAAAAAAAAGTTAAATTTAGATATAATTTTTTAACTTTTTTCCCGCTTTTGTCTAGTTTTTTTATGGTTTTTTAGGTTATATGTTATATAACATATACCCTAGGTTATATGTTATATAACATATAACATACATTATATGTTATATAACATATACGTATGTTATATGTTAATATAACATATAACATATTGTTGTATGTTTTAACATATAACATATCGTTATGTGTTATAACATATAACGATATGTTATATGTTAAAACATTTAACATATCGTTATATGTTATAACATATAACCATATGTTATATGTTAAAACATATAACATACGGTTATATGTTATAACATATAACCGTATGTTATATGTTTTAACATATAACATATGGTTATATGTTATAACATATAACGATATGTTAAATGTTTTAACATATAACATATCGTTATATGTTATAACACATAACGATATGTTATATGTTATAACATATAACGATATGTTATATGTTAACATATAACATATTGTTATATGTTATAACATATTGTTATATGTTATAACATATAACATATCGTTATGTGTTATAACATATAACATATCGTTATGTGTTATAACATATAACGATATCATTATATGTCATATAACAATTTTTTTTTGTATATCTCTAAATGTTAAATTGTTATATATTATATTACATTAGTGAATTGAATTGTTATATATTAGATTACATTAGTGAATTGAATTTTTGTTACATATAGGTTAAAAATATTTAATCATTTTTTAAATTAGTTTTTATAATCAATGTTATGTTTTTTAGTTGATTATAATGTGAAAGTCCTAATTTATTTTTTATTTTAATATAGGAAAATGTCAGGAAAGAGATTATCTCTAAATATATCTAGATCACGACCTGCAATAACGGCATCAAAAATTGCAACTGGAACCTCCATGAATGTTAGGCAACAAAATGATAGCTTAACACCTAAGCTATTAAGTGCAATGAAGAATGTTAGAGAGTGGAAATCTGTGGAAGGTGAAAACAAACAAGAATATTCTTGGTTTGTTAAAGACAAACAAGGAAACAATGGAGATCATATATATTTGTATTGTGTCGAATCAGAACATGTGCATGGAAACTATCAAGCACTTGGCTTGTTATGAGATATATGTTTGGTGTCATCCACAAATATTATTTATGCACTTGTCAAACAAGGGAGAACTTATATCAAGTTTAGATATTGTTTCAAATTGAGCAATTATAACAAGATTGAATGTTTTTCATAATTATGTTCATCCATCATTGATGACATTAAGAAAGGCAATGTAAGTTTTTTATTTCTATTTTTGTATCGTTTATTATTTTTAGTATCATGTTAATGTTTTAATTTGATTTAACATGAAAATGTTATATTTTATTTTTACAGAATTTTGTTGAACGACTTTCACATATGTTAGTGGGGATTTACTCTACAGAGAATGATATCATGGATGTCATCAACACTTTTCATATTGAAAAGACACAAGAAGGAAGGAAAAAGAAACAAAAAGCAATGGAGGTTGAACCTGCAAGAGTAGACAGAGAAGAACATGAAAGAAGAAAGAAAAATCCTCATTCTAGAAATCCTAAAAGGGTTACATTTGAAAATTAGGAAACTCCAAATGAATGTTTTGTTGAGATTGATCCCAATGAGGTAACTATCACTCCCTCTCGCAAAAAGAACAAACAAGGTAAATGCAAAAGACCGATGGTTGATGATGAGTCTATTCCTATTGATTATGAGGGAATCATTGATTTAGATGAAACACATTTAAATCATAAGAGGAAGAAAACAAATGTTTATAATGTTCAAGAATCCATCGTTAGATCACAGTATTATAGTGAAAGTTCTAAAGGTAGCAGAGAAATAATAACACCAGGTGCTAATCTAGAGGATGGTATTATGAAAACAACACAAAATGTCATTAGAAATAGAATGAGGATGACAAAATTAGTTGATGATGGCCACACATTT
>ML784489.1:506415-518164 GCA_009831015.1 Picea engelmannii
ATGGAAGGAAAGAGAGCATGGCGAGGAAATTTTACAAAATTATTCATTCCTAGTAAATAAGGAATTACATGATTAAAGATTAGAAAACAACATACCTCCACTTACCCTATAATGTTGATGAATAATGAAATAGGAATATGGTTGGTGCTAGAGCATAGAAGATGTCACTGCTACGGGATCATGAAAATGGAACAGCTAATGATGTTGTTGTTGTAACTGGATCATGGAAGTGAAGGAATATGAACTGCTACTGTTGAATCATGAGAAATGTGGAAGGCAGAGAATACAGAACTGTGGTACTCTCATAGATCAGAAATCAAATTGTTGCAACTGCTGATGGGATCATGAAAAAATGTATATTATTCACCTACTACAAATCAATGGTACAATTCTAGTCATGCGAATAAATGTGTCGATGTCGAGCATGAAGAGAAATCATTGGATTACCGACCATTGATGAATGTCGTTAACCAATGTGAGACAAACTCACCAGTGATGTCAATGAGTGTCAAGGTACCCGAGTACATCTTGCGAAGTGCGAATAGATGGGTTGATGTCGAGCCACTTGCAAGATCTAACGATCAAGGGACATTGATGTATTCCCATGATTTCTAGCGAGAGAGCTTTCCATTAAGGCATGCAAGCCTCAAGGTACTAAAAAGGAACTCTAGTCTATATCCCAGATAAGGTGTCAAGGTCGATGGGGAAGACTATTGAAATGTGGGCCTTAAGGAATCCCACATCAGTCAACATGATTTTATAAAAAGATTGGTAGGACTATAGATGTAAATATCTCAGTAGCAAGAGGGTTATGGCAAGGAAATGTAATCATGGAAAGGGGGTTTGTTTTATTCAGAAGGAAAACTGGAAAGGAAAAAATGAACTAAAAAAGATAAGGGAATGTATGCAACTCAGAAAAGAATAGGCATGTGTAAAGTCATGAAAGTTAAGGCAATGGAAGATGGCTTCAACCCCAGGATGACTAATCATATTTGAAGGAAAAATGGGATAGTGTCACAGCATGAAATTTGGCAAAATGCAGAAATAGTAGTGTATCAACATGGTCGTTGTGTAATAGCAAACATCAAGATGCACAAAAAAAATTTGTGTAAAAGCAAACATCGGGATGTGCAACAAGTTTATGTGTATCAGGAAAATGTTTATGTTGAGTAACAGTTCCTTCAAGTTGTCTAGCAAAGCATGTGTTCTTTGAAGAATTTTGTGATTCTTGAAAATCACTTCAGTAGCAAAATGTGAGCGTCTCTGAACCTGAAAAAGATTAGTACAAAACCTACATGAAAACTGTGAGATTTGTGAAAAACATATCATGCAGAAATAAGTGCAAATGCGGAAAATCAAAGAAAAATATATGTTTTATACCTTTTTCCATTGCACTTGTTTCGTCGTTAATTACTGCGTGAAGTGAATTGAGAAAAACACATCGGCCTAACATGTTTGGATCATTGTTTTCAAGAATAAATAAAGCATCCATTTGCAAATTTTATATATTTTTTCCAATTTTTATGTTTGTTTGTTTTCATTGCTCTTGTTTTATACCAAAATGAAACAAAAACACTTATTATTTTTCTTTGTTTGTTTTTATTTATTTTTATTTTATTTTTTTATTTTTTTTTAATTGAGTTTATTATTAGGTTTGGCACCCATGCTTACTCAAAGGCAGTAAAAGAAATGCCTTCACCATGAGAAAAAGCAAACACAACAGTTGATCCTAAAATACAATGCCTGCAAAAACACATTAATCAGAAATTCCAAGAACATATAGAGGTTGTGAAAAAAAAATTATCATCTCAGTATGCCAAATTGGTCCATTTTCCACCCAAAGTGAACACTTGTTTCCCTGCATGACCTGAAATTAAAATAACAAATCAATTCTTAAAAATGCACAGCTGAAACATAATACCAATACATTGAGTTTCACATCAGAGGATAGGTCTGATTCGACAAATAGAAAGTGTGTCAATGGAGAGCTAGCCGTGTATGATGTAAATTGATCTTGGTTGTGTTGCATGTTGTGAGAAACCTTCGGATCTGAAAAAAGACATTCCTTAAGTTCCTCACGCTTTGTCTCAATTGTACTTCATGTTATGCTCTTTCAACAATTAGGTATGCAATGCATTTTAACATTCTGACTTAAGCCCTTGCAGTGCAAGTTGCACATCAGTTACTCTATCATTAAAGAGAACACCAAAAGTAAGCAACAGATCAGCTTTATCTATTGCATAATTGGCATAAACAGTCTCGTGTATGCCCAACATCCCTAAGATTTTCGCATGAGAAGATGGAAAAGATCCCAAGCCCATTAAAGTACTCGCCACCAGAATGTTTGTATGATCTACAAAATCTCGGAGTTCCTGGCTAGAATTGAGGCAACCCCCACTGACATACAGGACAAATTTCTTAGAGTTAAACACCAAGCGCAAGATCTGTTCTAACTGAGAAATATGTGGGGTCTTTGGGAGTCTTTCCATATAGCCATAAGGTTTTATTGCATTGTTCCAATCTAGAATAGTCATCTATTGTTGAACATCCTTTGGGATATCAACTAAAACAAGTCTCGTCCTCCCAGATGTTGCGAGTTAAAAAGGCCTCTTTGATGATTCGGGGAATATCATCAACATCCATGGTCAAGTAATTGTGCTTTGTTATAGAACTAGTCGCCTCGACCATGGTGGATACACTCCTTTATCATCGTCGATCTTACCGATCAGATGGAACCTGTAACTAGTGAACACATAGAACGCAAGGGTTGTCAAATCACCAGATCATGTTAACTAACAGAAACATCTACTTCCAAGTGAGTCAGTCATGGCATACGGCCCAATCTTCATCAATCGTGACAGTTGGACATTATTGATTTTAGCAGTGAAATCATGGGCGTATGTACGTATGGGCGTATAAGTCCGGATGCGTCTTCTTGTAAAAGTTATTTCCATTCAACACTTCCCGGACATAAGGATATCTCTACACGACTGAGAAATCTGGGAGTTCCTTGTGTTAATTCGGCTGAGAATATATGCAATTCCCAAAGCTAGTTTGGTCGATGTTGTATAGATTTCAAAGACAGAATTACACCAACCAATCATGATCGTAAGAATTGACAATATCAACAATGCACAAAAATCCAAAGAAGATGTGAAAAGAAGTGGGATCATCAAATTTATATTCATTAATAGCATCGACTACTGACTGCACAAGTAGCACCAAAAACTAGTCTGACCAATGTCATGATGTTGTGTGGTTTCTAAAACTTGAGGATTTGCATATTTCTCACGCAAAAAAGATAAAAAAATGATTATTGAGATATTTCCTCTCCTTACTTGAGTAATTCCAACAATTAAAAATTCCAAAAAGAGGGTGAATAATCCGGAGAGAATCAGGCTTAAGTGAATAGTGGAATTCAGTTGTGATTTAGCCATGAAGACATCACTCATGGAACTGTATGCTCAAGAAAATTTTGTGCATAAAATATGTGATTTCCCCTTAGTGGAATGATATTTTACGTAACAAAACTTAAGTATGATGGATGTGCAATCAAGATTTGGTGCACATTTTCCGATCAAAAGAAAAATAAACAAAATATCTAATTTTTGATATGATGCTTAAATGAGAATCGAGAAATAAATCCTAACTTTCTAAAGATGTCGAAAAGAGAAGAATGCATCTTATGCTTTGTCGTGTACTCTAATTCTCATTCTTTAGAAAACTAGGATTTATCGTTGATTTGGTTTGTTTTCTTGATAATTGCAGATTTTAATTCAAGTTGTGACGGGGAAATGTTTCAGATTTATCATTTGCAGGTTTAGCATGCAAGACCAGTAAAGCGCAATTCAATCAATCCCAAACATATTTCATCTTTATTATAATTTTAGTTTTTTTCTTCTTGGTATGAGCCAGACAATGCACCTTAAACCTACAGATCTAGTAGATGTGAAGACTTCAATCTAAATGATCATGTTGTTTTATTGTTGTAGATTTTATTCCAGATCAAGGTGAAAGGATGGTGGTTCAAACCAGAAATGAACAGGCAACTTCAAACCAGAAACTATTGCAGGAGGAAACAATTTTTTGCACAGTGTAAATGGAATTCAACCAACCACAGTTTAGCATTATTTCATCATGCCGTGATAGTTCAGTGGGGAAAAACTTGCTATAACAGCATGTAAAATGTCGTTGTACCGACATGTTGTAACAGCATGTAAAAAAATTTTTTATCAACATGTTGTAACAGCATGTAAAATTTTTGTTGTATCAGCATGTTGTAACAGCATGTAAAATTTTTGTTGTATCAGCATGATGTAATAGCATGTAAAATTGGTTTTTTTTTTATTCGCCTAAAAAATTTTACTGTGTTTATTTGCAGATCAAAGGATGGACGCAAAAACATTCATTCCTGAAATCAATTTATACATCCTATTTTATGATCCTCGCGATCGCACGAAGCACGGAGGAGAGCATACTTATTCTAAGTAAAAGAAAAACTAAAAATTAAAACCTACCTACTCTATACTAATTGGAATTAGAAATTAGTTATGTGTAGGCAAATTTCCAGTGGATCCAAGAACGCAACAGTAATGAGAATACATTATCTTTCAATTTCGCAACTAAGGGTCGGAAATATGTATAAGCATGCAAAATCTATTGTTGAAATTCTAAATTAACAAAATTAAAAGAATCTAACCTGGTAGTCGCTTGAAACCATCATTCGATATAGATTTTGTAGGCGTAGTTTCCCTCTCTCAGATCATGCTGCAACTCTTCATTGTCCTCCTCAAGTTCCTCAGATGTTGATTCCTCTTTCGTTTTTGGAGGAGTATTTAAGCTCGTGGTTGTTGTCAATATCTCCTCTTCATGAGAAGAGGAGATCCCGACTTTCGCAAGGATCTGAGCGAGTTTTTCCAAGCTGACACTCATAGCTAAATCATATTGCAAAAGGGGTTCTTACAGCACCCAAATAAAAATAAAGAAAATTGAAAATCACACTTGCTGAAACACATGAAAACCTATTCATAGTTGCAAAAATCGAAATTGTGTAATTTGAAATTGTGGAAATTGAAATTACTGGAATTGAAATTTACACTACCACGCTTGCCAGAATTGAAACACACTCTGCATGCTTTGTCCCAAATGAGGCCAAGCGCATTTAGGTGCCTTGATCGATGCATAGGCTCTTCCCCTCGTCTCACCGCCCCGACACCTCAGAGTTAGGAGCATGACTAATCACACTTGCATGAAAATTCAAACTAAACTTCAATCCATTGTGCTTCCCCGGCAACGGCTCCAAAATGTTAAGCAGAAATATTGTCGTTTAATTTCGTTGTAGTGCTTGCCCAACTATTTAATTTGTCAATCCTAGGTTTGTAGGCTTACGAAGAACACGCACTATATATGTAGGACTGAAGTAGAAGTAATCTAATCTAAATTTTTGAAATGAAATTAATCTAGGAAAGCATTGAAAGACTAACTAGGAAAGCAGGAAATTAATCTAGGATAGGTGGTGATTTTTGACTTTTTTTAAATATTCACATATGTTTGCACACATCATCAAACTCATCCAACCTTGATATATAATGAAAATATGTTATTTTTCTAATATTTAATCATAAATTCACTTATAATACTAAAATGAATAAAGTGGAAAATAATAATTTGAAACCCAAATGTATTTATGAAAATGGTATGATGGAAGGTTAATGGTACAATGAAATTTAAGGAATAGTGAAGGAAAAGGTGGATGAAAATACGACATTTCTGAGGCCCAACACTAATAAAATCAAAATATATGAAATATCTTTGCAAAATTTTAAAAAAATGTGGTACCCAAAAATTGTAAACTTTTTAGGGTGTGTTGTTCACTCAATAGGTGGAAAGGGGTTAGGAGGGAAATAGTAACCCTAGTATGAGGTAGATCTTTGCATGGCATAGTGACTAGAGGGGGCATATAATTTTGGAGGTTGTAGGCCTCCATAGGCATCATTACAACCCCCATGGGAAGTGTTTGGACCACTACATGAATCTTTAGGTCTTCCATAAGGTGTACTTGGCCCCCATAAGATGTGATAGACCCACCATAATGGTTTTCCATGGATATTGGTTTAGGGGGACATTGACATATTTGTAAACTATGTCATGGTGGATTTTACTAACATTATAATACCATTTGGGTAATGCAATTCCCTTAGTATTGAAGGTGGTTCATTTAAAGGATGCCTAGGGTCCCATAGATGATGTTGTGCATATAGGATTGTGAATAGATAAGGTCAAATACTTTGGATTTGGGATTTCCTCTTCTTTACTTTCAAGGAGAATAGTGGCCATGTCTTTAGCAATAGTAGGAAGAGGGAATTTGAAAAAAATAGGTCCATGAGGAGTTTTCCATCTAGGTCAATTTTATGAAGTCTCCTACTACATCATTGCTCATGAATATGATATCTTATGTGTTGGAAATGGTTTGTTGACATATAGTAATGATCTCGACTCTAGTTTCATGGTGAACAAGTAATTGAAAAAATGTCAAAAATTCTTTGGTTATAAAGTCAAAGGTGGTGTATGTGGCATGTGCCAGTGACGATATCAACATACAACTTGTCCATAGTCATGAGAATATGTAGAAATATTCTAATTTGGATGGAATCCTCATTGATGATATGGAAGGAGCACCATATATGAAAAGTCATCACATGTTTGATAGGGTCATCTCCAACTTGACCTTCGAATTTAGGGATATCCAATAGTAATTCGGTAGGCATGGTTGGCTAATATAGGTCATGCAAAATAGGGTCATTACTGAGACGTGTTATATTTGACGAGTTCAATATAGCCATAAATGGAAAAATCCTCTTAGTATGATGAGAGTGGGAGGTGGAAGTTAACTAGACCCAGACATGCTGGAAAAATGGGTAATGGTGCTAGATGATTGTGCGGAACAAGATGGGATACCTTTGACCAAAGGAGAAAGACCGTGAACTCAAAGAGAATGCCAATGGTGGTAAGGGTTCACAATAGTGTCAAAGGTCCTAACTCTTAGGTTCTAAATTGAATCAAATAGTTATTTAAAATAAGTATACTTAATAAATGTGTCTCCAAAATAATGTTGCAAAGGGTAACAAAATGGTTACAATTTGGTAGTTCATTTGGTGAACATGTGTTTCCAAGTTTATTTCCAATGTTTATAAAGATGGTTTTGGTGACAAGTTTCACATTTATGGAAGAAAAAGTAAAATGAAAATCTTGAACACATGCTAGAAAATCTCAAGCAAACCATAATACAAAAAGGAGCTTGATCCAAATGCACCTCCAACAAAGGTGATGAAATACATCGATGCAATAAGCCAAGTGAAGGAATAAAAGAAGAAATTTATGGTAACCACCACCCTAGGGGATGAAATTTGAGAGGAGTGATGCACATTTTTCCTTGGATACCCTTGTAATCTCTATGATAATTCACCTAAGTGGTGTACCTAAGATGTGCCACTAGGTTGCCCCTTCACAAGAAGTGGTTTAGAAGTATAGAATCATTGATCAATAATGCACAAATATATATGGGAGGAGGCCCATACATCTATAGTATGATCTCATATCCAATGCATATCTTTCAAGATATGCCCTCGAATACACCCTCACTATTAAAGGACTTCTCTCATCACATAGTGAACTTATAGTTTCAAACATTAAAGATCATGAAGTGTTTTTGAACCAACTACCTCTAAGATCCTAATTTAATATAAATGTGGGATTTGTTTAATAAAATTTAATATCCTTTTGTTCACTACACCCTATCATAAATTGATGTTAGTGTAGGGTTCATATGCTAGAAATTTTTCAAAAATCATTTGATTACAAGATTAGATTAAGTGATTATTTTTAAGGGTTTCTTGCTTATTATGGTAATGTTTGTGTGCAAGGGTTGTTGAACTTAAAAATTGCTAAAAAAGAAATTGAAAATTTATTAAAAACAATTAAAATAATCTTCTCTTGTTTATTCCAATTCCTTTTTTACTATGTGTAATTTAATAAAGTAGTAGTGTTTATAGGAAAAATTTGAAGTGTAATCTAGCACCCTTAAAGAAAGAAGCCTAAAAAACACATGTTTGACACACATGTGCAAGAAATATAGACACATAAGCACATATGTATGACTATGTTCAAGGACTTGTGCAACTGCCTAAACGAAATTTTGTGACTATCAAAGGTTTAAGGACACAATAGCACTGAAACAAAATTAATTAGAGCACATTTTTTCATGGAGGGAAAAAAACACAAATTTGAAAAATTGAAGCTAACAAGCAAGATAAAATAGGCTATGGAGTTTTAAAATTCACTTTAAAATGGACAACATATCCTAAATCCAACCAAGGAAGATATTTATGAACTCTTCCCTGGTACAATCACCATTTGTTGTTAAGCTATTTGTGCACTAAGTGGACAAATGAACCCTCTTTACTAATTGGAGAGATAAGGAAAAAATAAAATAAACAATCTAACAACATAATCTATCATATTCTACCCCTAAGCAAGTATATGAACTAAACTAATGAAACTTCAATAATGAAAAGTTGAAGCGAACCTTGAAGAGATCCTTACAAAGTACATGGATTGAAATTTGACTAAGAGGGGGAAATTAAGTGGAGTTTCCACCCCTTACCGGTCCTACAAGAAACACAACAAACCAAACAATCTACTATTTCCTACCAAATATTATTATTCTAAGTTGTTAGCTGAAAAACCAAATGAAAATGCATTCATGTCACAACAAGATATTAGGGTGGGGGAGAAAACAAGGTCTTTGTATCCACCAATGGAAAAAAAGTATACAAAATTGGAATTTAAAATTAAGAAGTATTAAATATCACCTCTAATACTCTCTCTTTAGGAGGATCTTAATTTCTCAAATAGGACTTCTCTCACAGATTCTAAAACAATTTCAACAACCTTTCCCCATATGAAATTATCATATGGAGGGTAAATTTAAGCATTGCAACTCTAAGGAAGCTCAAAATAAGGCTTGGAGCAAGTGGGCTTCACAAATATTGGATAAATTCTTGCAACATAGATTTAACACAACTAATCTTGTTGAAATGGGGGATGGAGACCTCTATTTCTAATTTTTCTTAGATCCAGCTTGAAAAATGAACCACTTCAATGTATATGTATTCACTCCAAGAATGGATAGGGATCCATCAATTGAATTAGTTGGTTTCACTTGACCCTAAAGGTGCCCAAAAATAACCATGTCATTGAATAAGTAATGGGGCCAACGAATATCACACTACAATAGTGAGTGCATGATTATCAAAGTCTTAAGGGCCCAGTTGCACGCTTATTAAAGGGATAAGCATCCAGGTATTCAATTGGTCAAATTGATAGTTGACTTTCAATTTTCATTTATAGTTATATTATCCTCCAAGATTTTTATCAACGCATAAACTCTATTTGGAAGTGATACATGATGTACTCTATAAATGGAACTCAAGTCTTATAACCAAACATAAGTGGGGTCATGACACAAAGAAACATGAGGGATGTCATAATTTCATAAGAATCTAATTAAAGAGGAAAATACTTTAAAGACTCACAAAAAGAATGAATACTTCTAAATTTCAAAGGATGGTTTCTCATGTATAAGGGAAGAATTTGTGTTTCCAACATTGTTAAGATAGAAATATTTGTCTTAAGGAAGTAAATTATGTAGCTTCATCCTAGATATTAGAAGATGATAATTGATTTGAGGAAGAAATAATGTTGGACAAACATGAAGAAATATATAGATGAGTTTATGTCGAATGTTTGGAACATCAAATGGTAAAAGAAAAACATTAATATCATGTTGATTTCTTACATCCATTTCCCATTCCATAATAAAAATGGGACAAAATCTTTGTATATTTTTTTACATGCTTGCCCAAGACAATAAGGAAGGATGATTTCATTATGTTGGGCATGGATTTCCACTAGAGGTCAATAGGTTCAATGAAAAGGAGGTGTTTTTATATCCCCCACCATTTTTCAATTCTCCGAAATGTGGTTGGTGCACTCCTTGAAGGGGGGCATTGTTTAGCATTTAAACCATCATGGTTGTTAACTCAAATTGATTGCTCACACATTCCATAGTTTAAATAATTCCACACCTCTTGATGGGTGTGGGTGCTTGTCATTTAATTATTAAGGAAGCATCTAAATATTTCCATGGTGTTCATGGATAGACTCATCATGTTTTGCTATTTCATCTTGTGTAAACTACTTACAAGGTTCAAAATATTACATATTTATTTATGAAGGAGATTCTTTGTTAATGGAATTCCCAAAAATATTGCTTCATTTAGAGACACAAAATTCACTTCTAATTTTTAGAAATCATATTTCAAGCTATGGGTGCCCAACCAAAATTTGTATTTCTCTTCAAATGCATATGATGTGTGTTATGATGTATGTGATAGACAAGTCATTTAAGTGATAAAATCACCTCCATCTTGTTGATATTGCATACAATAATATGAAAATAATGGTTTTCATGTATCCCTTGCAGGAGTCCTTTTGAGGCACTTTACAAAATCAAGAGTAACATTCCCTTGAGTTGGCATGATCCAACAAGCATGATCTTGATCGTGCTAGATATGTTGATTGATATTAAGAACAAGTTTCCAAGATTAGGTAACACTTGGAGATGACATAAAATTGTTAGAAAATTTATCTAGATGTTCATTGGATTGAGATGAACTTCTCACTAAGGGGTCATGTGTTCTTACATTTTAAACCCAATAGGATTTCCTTCAAGCTTGAGAATGCTTGAGAATTGTACCTAGATATCCCCCATATCTTGTTCCATGATATAGATATCGAATATGGTTTCAAGGGTTAGTTGCATATATGCCTCTATTACCACCTAAATTTAAATCACATTTTGTCTTTCACTTTCTTGTTGAAGAAGTATGTATGTGATCCTAATCATATTATTGGTTAGTATATGATTTAGGTTGAACTAGAAATAATATTCCAAAGAAAACTTATTTACATCCTTGACATAGAGGTTTTCATGATTCATATTTGAACCATCTAAGGTCTAAGTAGAGGTGAAGGCATTACAAACCTAACAAGAATACTTATGAAATGGATGATGTTATACAAAAGCAGTGCCTATTCTTTTGTGTTTGTTGAAAAAGGTTGCAATAGTGTCAATGCTTCTTATAACGGAGAGGGGTTGTATACTCCATTTTTGTTTCCCTAGTCTATGATATTGGCCATGTGAATATTAATAATTTTTCCCTTAATGCATTTGAATAGTACAACATGCATATAGTGTAGTGCTTATATCAAGAGTGAAATTCCATATGCATCATAATAAAATAAAAACTAACCTATTTCTGAAGGAAGATAATAGTGGAGTGACATATGTGTTTTAATCTCAATATTGAGGGTGACATATGTGTTTTGAACTCAACCTTTCCTCTAAATAGTCATATGAGGATGGGAAGTATACCCCTTTATCTATTCTATTATTTTTACACACCTTACATCACTTTTCCTTACATGTTTAGTTGCATATGGGCCTCTCTTACCACCTAGTGTTTGTTTCATATAGGCTTGTATTACCACCTAAAATTGCTTCCAAATCAAGTCATAACCACCATCGACTCAAGCGAGGATGGCATAAAGACGCCCAATCTTGGCTAAACTATTGGGGAATAATGGAAGAAACCATTTTGCAGAATAAAGATACTATTAAAAAAAACGT
>ML784489.1:518214-543518 GCA_009831015.1 Picea engelmannii
GTAAAGAAAAAAATAAGCATTGCTAAGATAAGAACAAATTCTCACGAGCTCCATAGTGAAACTGGGTGTTGGTCAATTCCTAAAACACCATGGGATGAAAGAGTGTGTCACCTTTGTGACACTAAGAAGGTTGAATATGAAAATAACTTTCTCTTAGATTGTCCAGCCTATACCCATATTAGATCTCATTTTCAAAATATTGATCACACTACCAACCTTCCTAACCTCTTAACTCAGCAAAAGTATGGTGATCTTGGAAAGATTCTCTTAATGCTTTTCGAGCACAGAAACAAAATTCTAAAGAATCACAAGTAATCACTTACCCTCTTAAGGTCTGATAGACCAATTAGGTCTTAGTGGACGTTAATCATCACCATCGTCATCATCATCATCATCATTGTTAAATAAGTATGTACATGATCATAATCATATTATTGATTGGTATATGGTCCAGGTGGAACTAGACAAAGCATTCTAGACAAATCCTATTTGCATCCTTGATAGGGGAGTTTCATTCTCTAGAGTTGAACGATCATCCAAGGTTGAGACACTACAAACCTAATTAGATTACTTAGGAATTGGAAGATGTTATGTAGGAGCAATGTCCATTTTCATTTGTGTTTGTTGAAACATGTTGCAATAAGGTCAATGCTTCTTTTAAGGGACAGGGAATGTATAATCCACTTTGGTTTCCCTATTCTATGATATCAATCATGTGAATATCAATATTTATTTTCTTAATGTATTTTAATAGTACAAAATTCATATCATTTAGTTCTTATATAAAGAGTAAAATTCCATATGCATCGTAATTAAATAAAAACTAAGATATTCCCTAAGGAAGATAATTAGGGGGTGGGCTCAACGTTGGGGGCGATATATGTGTTTTGAGTTCAATTATTCCTATAAATAGTCATATGAGGAAGTGAAGTATACCCTCCTCTCTCTTTCATTCTTCTTATAGTCCTTGCAAAATATTTCTCATTCCATACCCATATTGAATACACCTAAGTGAGATTGAATACATTTGAGAAATATTGACAGTATAAGAGTAGGTTTATGGATATCCAATTCGAATACAAGTGATAAATATTTAATACCGTTGAGAGAGATTGAATACAACCGAGAGAGCTCAAATATAGTTTTAGAGTGGGTTTATGGGTACTTAACTCGAATACAATTAAGAGAGCTTGAATACAATCTAAGGGTGATTTTATGGATACCAAACCCAAATACAACTAGGATTGAGAGCATCTTAAATATAATTGAGAATGTGTGTGTAGATATCCAACTCTAATATAGGATTAGCAGTGGATGAGATATAAATTTTATTGGGTTTATGGATACCCAACTTCTAATAGGGTTGTCCCTATTCATAATACCCCCCTTTAATTTGAACAATATGCCTTGGGAAGAAGGAATTACATCATGACTTCCGTTATTAATGTTGAACGTGAGACATATAGAAAAAATATAGTGCACCCCTCTACCCTCCCCTTGAATTCTGTATCTCCCATGCAAACATGGTTCCATAGCCCAGTGAGGGTGGCCTCTAGAAAATCTATAGAAGAAGGGTTCACTAAACCATGTTGGTCAACTAAAGGTACAAAGAGTGTCAAATATTGTCCCTAAAAATTAAGTTGTCAAAAAAAGTACTTCCAAAAAACACCAAAATCATAATATAGAAAGAATATATCAATGAAATATGTTTTGAATCATCCACACAATCATTTACAAATCTTATGAACCTGTGAGTAAAAACTACATCAAATAAGGAGAGAAAGCACGTATGTTACCCATGAAAGAAAATGGTCATAGACCTGTAAATATCACTATGAAACAAATCCAATAGTTGAGAAGTATGCCTCATATCACAATAAAAAAAGCATCCTCTATAAATCGCCAACTCGTAGAGAAAAGAGATCATATCCAAATGTGGTGGGGTCGAATCATTGTTGATGTTTTTGTAGCTTCGATAGGTATTCCCATAAGAGGCCTTGGTGTCAGGCATGTGGAAATCCTCATTTCACTTTTGTTTCGATGAAAACGCCCTTGGAATGAAGATGGGGCTTCATGGGATTGATGATGGGCTTTGTGGGCTTGTGTAGGGGCTTCACACCCACATGTGTGTCTAATTTGATTTTGAGTTTGAATGAAGAGGTTTCTATGTAACCTAGGGGATTAAAACTCAAACATTAGACATGTGTAAAAGGAGATTAATTGCAAAGGTGAAACATAAGATTTTGGTGACACTTATCTTGGATAGATATTGTGTGGTAACCTCATTCCATTAATGGAGAGAGGTTGTTAGGCCTCAAATATGCAATGTTTATTATCTTGGGTAGGTAAGGAGGGACCAATTTATAGGGTAGCAAGAGGCTTGGCCAGCAAGGAGAGAGAAAACGGTTGTCTTGGAGGACTTGGCCAGCATGAGAGAAGGTTGTAACAAATCCTTTGTAGGATTTCCCTAGCATAGGAGTGTTGGTCGTAGCCTAGGAAAGGCTTGGACAGCTAGGAGAATCTTAGATACAGGTAGTAAGGAGGCTTGAACCAACAAGAGGAGGACACCAACAGGGGTCTAGGTGACTCAGACTACATTTCTTAGGCAACCACTAATTTTCTGGAAGATAAGGAGTTGTTACAGGTGTGTAACAACAATTGTAGAGGCCTAGAACAATAGAGAAAGAAGGATGTTACATGTATTTTATAATAGTCTTCTGGAGTGGCTTTGGGACAACAATTAGAGGGATGCTTGAGGTGTGTACAACACTAGAATGGTATAAAAATCCTAGAAGTTTGGTGAAAGATTTTTATGGAAGGTTTAGGGTCAGCCATTGGAGTTGTCTTGAGGCATTTAAAGGGATGATACTTTCATCAAGTCTTGTACATTCTCGGGAAGCTTGTAGTAGGCTATCGTATCTTTTTGTAGACCTATGTTGAGATTGTGTAAGGGTTGGTACAAGTGAAGGAGGGTTGAGGGGAGCCGAGAGGGATCATACCCTCACCCTATAGTCACCCATGTGACCAGAGGTAGAGGCAGAGAATGAAAGGGGAAGGTTGGGGGTTGGAAGGACTTTGATGCAGCCTAAGAAACTCTACCAAGGATAGTTCAAGGAATGGAAGGACTCAACTAGAATTGTGTAGGAAGTTGTAGAGGAAGAAGAGGGTTTTAGGGGGCAAAGAATTATGTAACCCTTAACCTTAGGACAACAGACTTTGAAATGGAAACCAAGAGGGTTTCAACAATGTTTGGTAAGTGTCTTTGGTATCTTTCTTTATGTAAAGTTGGGATATTATCCCTGGTATGGCAGCCCATTGTTCTGGGTTTAAGAACAAGTGATTTTGGGCATTAAATATTATGTATACTTATGTACGATTCAATTTTTTATTTATTTTTATTGTCCTAAGTAGTTAGGCACCTCAGTGTGTTTATGTTCATAGTTCAAATTGTGTAATATTTGTGTATACTGTTGAGAACCTAGACCAGGTTTGAGGTGTGTGTGCACCGATTATGGGTGCACGTCGAAATCTAACATGGTATTATAGCTCGAGGTTATGAGAAGGGAAGTTGGATATGAGTTATTTACACATGTGCTATCTCTGAGAGGGAGTTGTAGTGACTATTGTAGGTAGAAATAGGTTATATGGTCTCTGGTTTGAAACATGGAGCATATCAGTCATATGAGGAGTTGTGGGCTATTGTATCTTGGTGGTGTGGTAGGTTGGGAGTTTTGGTGGATTGGTGAAGATCTCAGTTCACAGAAGTATGTTTTGTGACTAGTTTCCAACTTCGTGGATGGACTTTCGGTCTCTTTTCGTAGTGATTTGTGATGGGTCCAACTCAAGTTCTTTGGCATGGATGAGATAGCTTCATGTGGATGGAATTTTAACGAGATAAAGTCCTCATCGGGCTGGAGAGTTGCATGTTATCAAGGTGTGACAGTGTATGAGGTATTTGACCCGGGAGGATGAGGAAAATTGCATAGATGATTTTAGAAGGTCTAGAGTGGAATAAATTGAGTGTCCATGCATAGCTTGGGACTGTTTCAGAGAGAGGGCGCAGCTTCAATTGCATCCTATGTAGACATAAATATTTTTTTTGACCTGGATGATGGACTTGGGTAGAATTTCATTGGATGGTCATGAATTGGGTAAGCAGGATGATTTCCTTGGAGGATTGCATGGTTCTTATAAAGTGGGAATCACCAACAGATGACAGGGGCACAAGATTTGTTTGAGAGATTCACAGTTTCTGACTCATGTTTGAACATGGATCTTGGTATGGAGACCAGGCATGTAGTACGGGGATATGGAATAGTAGTATTCCATATGGATTCAATGGATATGTTGAGAAGTGTCAAATTTTTTATGGGTGTTAGCAGTGTGTTCTCATACTCGACAATTGAGGATAATGGCTATGCAGTTTTGTTCTAGGATGGACAGGTTTTTTTCATGCCCAGAGGATCTAGCTTAGACAAAGAAGTGGTCTTGGAGTTAGAGAGAGAAATGTGCATAGGAAAAAGGTCCAATCTATGCAAGCCATGACTAGCAGTAGCAAAGTGACCGTGGACAGGGAGCGGGTAGCTCTGAAGGTTGTACAGACTAAAAGGGATCCCAACTTCAAAGGGAGTCAAAAAATTTAAAGGGATATTCAATCGTTCATAGGGATTCAACCTTCAAGTTTAGATGGGAGAGAGGATTATTCCAAGGCTGTCAGGAAGGTGTCATGGATTGAGATGGCCAGGTAGGATTCTCAAAAGCAGGAAGCTTCTAGAAGCAAGGTGTCTTCCAAGAAGGGATCATGTCATACATCAGGATTTTCTTCAGTGACAGAGGGAGCAGTCAATCAAGTGGATTGAAGAGAAGTTGTGGTAGTGGATCCAATTTGGGAGACAGAGCCACTTCCATTATGCGAGACGGATTTACTTATAGGATATATTGGAGTGGGTGGGAATACCTCCCTCGCTAAGATGGATTTTTTATATTTTTGTAGCTTCGAGAGGTATTCCCACAAGAATCCTTGGTGTCGGGCTTGTGGGAATCCTCATTGGCACCTTGTTGCACTTTTGTTTCGTTGAAAACACCCTTGGAATGAATTTGGGGATTCATGGGATTGATGATGGGATTTATGGGCTTGTGTAGGGGCTTCACACCCACATTTGTGTCTAATTTGATGTTGATTTTGAATGAAGCAGTTTCTAAGTAACCTAGGGGATTCTAACTCAACCATTAGACTTGTGTAAAAAGGATATTAATTGCAAAGGTGAAACATAAGCTTGTGGTCACACATATCTTGGAGAGATATTGTGTGGTAACCTCAGTCTATCCATGGAGAGAGGTTGTTAGGCCTCATATCTATAGTATTTATTGTATTGGGAAGGTAAGGAGGGGTCACGTAGGGCAGCAAGAGGCTTGGATAGCAAGGAGAGAGACCACAGTTTTCTTGGAGTACTTGGCTAGCATGAGAGAAGGATGCAACAGGTCCTAGGGAGGCTCTCCCTAGAATAGGAGAGATGGCCATAGCCTAGAAAATTCTTGACCAATTAGGAGAATCCTAGCCACGAGTATTAATGAGGCTCGACCCAACAAGAGGAGGACACCAGCAGGGGTCTAGGTGACTCAGCATGCATTTATAAGGAAACCACTAAGTTCTATGAAGATAAGGAGTTGTTACAGGTATGTAACAGTAGTTGTAGAAGCCTCTAACAACAGAGAAAGAAGGATGTTACATGTGTGTTACAACAGTGTTATGGAGTGGCTTTTGGACAGCAATTAAAGGACTACTTAAGGGTTGGATAGCACTGGAACAATAGAAAAATATTGGCAGCTTGGCGACGGATTTTGAGGGAAGGTTTAGGGATAATATGACATCCTAAATAGTCAGTACTAAGGTCAACCATTGGATTTGTCTTGAGGCAGCTAGAGGGTTGATACTGCCAGCAAGTCTTGGACAGTCTAAGGAAGCTAGTAGTAGGCTATGTATATTATAGAAGACCTATGTTGAGGCTATGTGAGGGATGGTACAACTGAAGGAGGGTTGAGGGGAGTTGGGAGGGCTCATATCCTCACCCTATTGTCACCCATGTGACCAGAGTTAGACGTAGAGAAGAAGAGGGGCAGGCCAAGGGATGGAATGACTCAGCTACAGCTTAGGAACCTTTGTGAAGAATAGTTCAAGGGTTGGAAGGACTAGTCCAAAAAATTTCAAGGAGTTGTAGAGGAAGAGGAGGGTTTGAATGGGAAAGGATTTCCCTAACCCTCAACCTTGGGAAAACATACTTGGACACGAAAACCGTGAGGGTTTCAGCAGTGTTTTGTAAGTACATTTAGTATCTTTCTTAATGTGAAGTTGGGATATTTTCCCTAGTATAGGATCCCATTGTTCTGGGTTTAAGAATAATTTATTTTGGGCATTAAAATTTCTTTGTACTTGTGTATGATTCAATTTTTGATTTATTTCCATTGTGTTATGTAGTTAGGCATCCTAGTGTGTTTATGTTCACGTTTCAAATTGTGTAATATTTGTGTATATTGTTGAGAACCTAGACTGTACATGAGGTGTTTGTTCACTGAGCCTGGGTGCACATCGAAAGAATCCTCTATAAATCACCAACTTGTAGAGAAGAAAGAACATATCCAAATGTGGTGGGGTCGAAGATGATATCACCACAATATAAAACTAGTAAGACCGAATATGTAAGGTGAACTGTCAAATGTGCACCACAAAGAGATTCCATTAGGTATAAGAACATCATAGTAGGAATCCTTCATAAAGTCTTCAAAAGGTTCATTGAAAATACTCAAGGAAAAAACTAATCTGACAAGGATTTTAAACCATAAAAAAATAGATGTCATGTAACTTTGGTTCTACAATCACAAAAACTCAAATATTGTCCCTAAAAATGAAGTTGTCAAAAATAGTACTTCCAAAAAAAAAAACATCGTAATATAGTAAGAATATGTCCAATGAAATATGTTTGAATCATCCGCATAATCATTTATAAAAAATAGTAGGACGAATATTATTGACCTGTGAGTAAAAAATGCATGAAATAAGGAGAGAAATCACTTATCTTACATGTGAAAGAAAATTATCATAGGATTGTAAATATCACTATGAATCAAATCTAATAGTTGAGAAGTATGCCTTGTATCACAATAAACAAAATCATCCTCTAGAAATCACCAACTCATATCTAATAGTTGAGAAGTATGCATTGTATCACAATAAACAAAATCATCCTCTAGAAATCACCAACTCATAGAGAAGAAATAACTTATCCAAATGTGGTGGGGTCAAAGATGATATCACCACAACATTAAACGAGTAAGACCCAATACGTAAGGTGCACTATCAAATGTGCACCATAAAGAGAGTTCATTAGGTATAAGAACATCATAGTAAGAAGCCTTCATAAATTCTTCAAAAGGTTCATTGAAAAGACTCAAGGAAAAAGCTAATGTGAGAAGGATTTTAAACAATAGAAAATAGATGGCATGTAACTTTGGTTCCGCAATCACAAAAACTCAAATATTGTCCCTAAAAATGAAGTTGTCAAAAATAGTACTTCCAAAAACACCAACATTATAATATAGTAAGAATATATCCAGTGATATATATTTGAATCATCCACACAATCATTTATAAAAAATAGTAAGACAAATCGTATGAACCTGTGAGTAAAAATTGCATCAAAGAAGGAGAGAAAGCACTTATCTTACTCGTGAAAGAAAATGATCATATTCTTGTAAATATCTCTATGAAAAAAGAGCCTATTCTAGAATATCACTATAAAATTTGACTTTTCCTAAATCAACCTCTTCAAAACAATATGCAATATACTCCAGCTATAAAAATAAAGGAGTATGTTGAGCATAGAAGAGGGTTTAAACCCTAGAAAAAACCCTATGGAAACCATAGAAAGAACATTTCCCTTTAGAGGAGTTTTTATGCCCTAGAAAACCTAGGAGAAAAATGTTGAAAAGAGTATGAGAGGTTCACACTCACTCTGATACCATGCTTGGATCTATAAGAGAGAGAATAGATCCAATGGAACAAACCAACAAACCCTAAAACTACACAAAGAGAAGATAAACCATCACTAGGAAAAAAGACAAATATTCACTAGTGCACGCTATAAAAAAGTCACATGTGTGTATTTAATGAGAAATAAACCAATGACATTGGAGTGTTACACTTGAGATAAAACCCTTTAACAATGTATTACACCATGAAAGAGAGTGCAATGCTAGATATGGTGCTTGTGGGCTAAAAGAATGACTTGTTTGTATAAAAGAGTAATTATAGCTCAATAAGATGTTAAAAATGATTATTGAGTGTGTATACACAATTGAAAAGGTAGGGAACCCTCCCCAAGAGGGCTTATGGGCCTACATAATGACTAGGTTGGTCTTTACCACCTAAGAATATAATAAATGAGTGTTGACTAGATTGTTTTTAACCCAAACCCTAGAAACAAGTTAATACACAATAATAATGATTAAAAAGTGAGGTTGGACATGAAGGTATGTGAATATTATATCATCATTTCAACAACTACAAACCTAATGAGACTACCTAGGAATTGGAGGATTTTATGCAAGAGAAATTCCCAATTATATTTGTGTTTGTTGAAAAAAGTTGCAATAAGGTTGATACTTCTTCTGAAGGGGTGTGTGTCAATTTAATTACTTAAATTGATGTACATTAAATTATCAATCTGGATGCTCGTAATTTTATGAGATGTTGGAAAAATATATGTAGGACTAGGTAAGAAAACTCTAAGCTATCCTTACTACATTCAAAAGCACTTTATTTGACAAATAATTCCCAGAAATTGAAATCAAGTGTATGAGTATGCTTTGCTCTTTAACCAATCAATTTCAATCCTTTTGATGTCGAATGATCCAGTAAAATTACTCATTAACTCAATTAATTCATGTAGCATTATCAAACTGAAATATGAAAAAAATCGAAATTGCAGTGTTAAACCAAATCCAACAAATCTTGTGGTTGTAGATTCAAGTCTTGTGACTTTTAAGTTTCTTAAGATTCTTGGGTTAACAACATCAAAATTGTTGGTAATAAAACAAACACACATGCTACCGTAATTGTGTTTTTCACACATGTTCATCATGCTAGAAATTGAAAGCATAAACAAATGAGAGTAAAGGTAGCAATAAATTGAAAGTGTAAACGAATGAAGGAATAAATTAAATATCAATTTCAAGAAAGAAACCAGAGATATGGATTGAAATAATGACATGCTTAATACACAATTAAATATGCGAACTGCAAATAATAATTACACTTACATAAATAAAAATAAATACGTAGGGTATACTGGAGAAAGAGGGGTCTTCCTCTTCCAACACACTCTGCAAGAAAATTATTGATCCAGGTGGATATTGGTGGCCACCCACCTATTCCAACTGGCTCTTCTTGACAATTTTTAGTTCAACATGTTATTTTGTACTTCTTTGTAATTGGGGGTTCTACACTTACGGGGTTGTCTGAAGCCCTACACATATTCCAGGTGGATATTGGTAGACACCCACCTAATCCAATTAGCTTATTTTGGAAGTTTTCATGTCAACACATATTTTTGTACTTCCAGGGTCGTTTTGGGGCCGTAAACAGTGTTTTTTTGGCTTGCCACCGTCAAACTATAGACAAAGTTAGATTTTGACAGCATAATGTGTAGTTATTGGAAAGACCTTTTCAATGGTCTATCACGCTCCTAAAATGGAGGTCGTATGAAAAAGTTACGACCCTGGGAAGTTGAGGTACCAACTTACCCATCGGGGCCCACATAACTTTTGGCATTTCATCTCCTAGGGTTAGGCTTTTGGATGTCTAGGGTTTTTGAATTCATGAGTAATGTTAAAAAGGCCTCTGGAGCCTCATTGTAACCATTCTTATCAAACCGATGCGCATATCAACCACATCTCTTTTCAGAGATAACTACCACCATTCGAGCAAGTTGTTTCAATTTTACAGTTTTATAGTTTCAATCTATTTTATTTATTTAATAGAAGTTATTTTTCATTGGATATATGTTGTTGTTATTTGTATCTCTTTGCTATGGTTTTCAATATGTTATTCATTTTGTTCCGCTCATAAATCTGGATCAGTGATATCATAGTGGTATTCTCTTCAATTGTTTTTCTTTTTGCATGTCCCTGACAAGATCTGGGTACAAGAAGATGGGAATTGAACCAGTCGATCCTTTGCAAGATCGGCTACTCCGAACCTGACCAAAAATCACGAGAGACAAGAAGAAATATGATGGAGCAGGAGATCCTTTTAAAATGTTTCTCAAGGAATCGCTTGTGCGACAAAGGAACAAGATGATGGACAACTTTGCACAAATCCTTCGACAGTTACCCATAGGAGATGCATATTCATCAAGCGGCCACACAACCCCTTCAAGGTACAAGTAAATTTTGACATTCCATTATTTGAAGGACTGATAGATGCGGATGTTGTAGATAAATGGTTGAATCTACTTGAAGGGTATTTTTCCGTCCACAATTTTTTCGATAGGGAAAAGATTACTTTTGCACTCATCAAGGTCATCCCCCATGTTAAGGACTGGTGGGATACGTACTCTAAGAAAAGGGCCACAGAGGAATCTACGATATTTTTGGTCACCCCCACTTGGGATTCCTTCATGAATACCATTAAAGAATAGTACTACCATGTTGGAATCTACGAGAACCAATACACAAGATGGACCACGCTGCATCAAGAAAGGGACTAGACAGTATCAGATTTCACCAATAATTTCCATACTCTACGCACCAAATTGGGTATCAAATACTTTGAACGACATTTGGTGCTCAAATACCACAGTTGTCTACACATATACATCCAAACAGAAATGGATTTTCTAGACATTGCATCATTAGGTGCATCTTATAAATATGTTGTCAAGATCGAACAAAAATTTAAGAAGAACAGGTGAGATTTTGGACCTGCAAATTCCTCATAGTCGAAGCAGGGAAAAGGTGGCCCCAACCCACCAAACAAGGGACAGAGAAAAGATGGACACTCTCAAGAAAACCATTCCAAGATGCAACCCAAGAAGGGTAATTATAAGTCAAAGAAGGACACGGGAAAGTGGTGTGAGTACCATAAAATCCCTTGGCACAACACCAAAGAATGTCACTCCAAGAAGTCATTGGTGGTCGAGCTAAAAAATTCCGAGTCAGATGCAGATTCTGACTCTGAATCAAATCCAGAAAGTGGGAAGTAGATCATCAATATCAAACCCAGTGCCAATTTCGCTACCACCAAATTCCATCCAAGCGAACTAGAAGAACCAGAGGAAGGGGAATGCCTTGTTCACTCACAGATGTGGGTAAAAGGGACTCTGTTTCATTTTATTATCGATAGCGACAGTCAGAAGAACTTGATTTCAGCAGAGGTCGTCAAGTGGATGGACCTACCAATAACACCACACCCGTAGCCCTACACCATCGATTAGCTTCACTAAGGACGATATCTCCATGTCAGCCAACAGTGTCATCTTCTCTACAACATCAAGCCCTTCAAAGACGAGGTGTGGTGTGATATTTCTCCCCTTGAATTTTGTGATGTTATTTTAGGACAGACATATTTGTGGAAGCGACATGATGTGTATGAGTCTAGACCCTGTAGTGTTATTATTACTTAGGGTAGACAATTGTATAGGATACCAGAGGTAGCGCCACCTACCACTATTTCTGTAATCTTTGCTAAGCAATGCAGTAAGGTCATTTCACAGACCGAGAATTTCATCTTCTTTTTGATTCATGCTCGCAGTAAGCAGAAGGTCGTTGCCACATATGTGACCTCTAAACAGAGCCTCTCTTTGCAGTAGAAGAAAGTGGATGGTATCATGGAATAGTACAGAGACATCTTCTCCTCACCCATCGGGTTACCGACACACTGCCAAGTCAAGCATCCAATTGATCTAACCCATGGTGCATCGTTTCCCAGTGGACCAATCTATCGTTTCTCAATGATGGAATATGACGAAATCAAGTTCTAGATTGTAACATACCTAGCCTCCCACGGGCTGAGGTATGCCACCTTCAAGCCCACCCTTGGACTTCTTTCTTTTACTGATACCCTTTTAAATTAATAAGGATTCATAAAATAAAAGGAGTTAACAACATGCACAAAAATAACCAGCAAGCATGCATATTCTAAAGATTCAATTAAACGATAATTAAATACACAGCAGAAATGCATTCATATACAGGTAAATAATACCATAAAAGAGAGCACTTATCTTTATAAAATATGACACCAACTGGGTGCAGACCAAGGATGTTCCACCCAATCGTAGACGTTATTGTTCCAAAACTCAATAACAGTGTCACCCCCAAGCCAGGGCTATGAATCCACAAGGACGGTTCCAGATTGTTACTTGGCTTCACAAATCAGTCAGCACTCAAGCTCTCACAGGATTTCCCAGCACTCACAGCAATCCAAGTACCCAGCTCTCTTCTACCCAGCTTGCACCAACCAAGAGAATGGACCTCCACCTGTCTCTTCCACGCAGTCCCTCAAGTAGTCCTTCTCCTTATTTTGGGTGCCAGTGCAACCGGTCCAGAACCTCAATGTTGGGACTCTCAGTACTCGCAGTTGTAAACAACGTTGGACATAGGCCAATGCATCTCAAACATGCAGGCCTCAAGTCATGGCTGGATTACATCAGCGACCACTACAGCCAACAATACCATGGCTAATCTTCGGTAATTCGTGTCCCTTTCCCAATCCAAGACGTGGATTAGGATGGATTAATGAGTGATAGGTAAGGACTAGATGAATGAACAAGTGAGAAAAATTAAAAGAACGCATGAACCAATGATCAAGTGGATGAGTGAATAAGAGAATGAACAAACAAGCAATTAGCGAACAAGCCACCATTCGAACCCCCCATCAAACCAGAGTCGGGTTTAAGTAATTCATGGGGAATCAAGAACATCCTGGCCTTCCCCAAGAAGCCCATGTAACTGATCCACCCCCTTCGACCAAAGGGTAAATAAAAATAGGAAATAAACATTTATCCCCTCAATCCCCCTCTCTTGTGTTATCATATCCCTCTATAACTGTAGTCCTTGACTGTCTAGCAGCCAGTGATGTATGTATTATTAATAATGATCAAAACAATACATTTCTTGGGCATGTTGGCCTTTTAATAATTGTTTGGGCACTATGTCCTCTCAGTATTGTAACAATACATTATTTAAAATGGGGGTTTGAAACCCGGGGTGTTACATCCCCTCCCCCTTATTTTGGCATTGTCCTCA
Source organism: Picea engelmannii (assembly GCA_009831015.1). Classification (NCBI taxonomy): domain Eukaryota; kingdom Viridiplantae; phylum Streptophyta; class Pinopsida; order Pinales; family Pinaceae; genus Picea; species Picea engelmannii. Next base: position 531,517 of record ML784489.1, read on the forward strand.
GTGCATATACAAAATAGAGATCAAAATCTCAAAATTTATTCAAAAATCTCCAGGTACTCTGCCTACATGGAATATTCATGCTCCCAAGTAGCATCTTCAGGACCGTATTAGGTCCACTGAACTTTTACCAGATCTATAACTCGACTCTGGATCATTTTGACCTTTCTGTCCAATACACGCACTGGTTGAACCTGAAAGTCTCCCTCTGTCTCTACCTAAATCAAATTCCAATCAATAACATGGTTAGGATCATGTACATATTTCTTTAGTAAAGAGACATGAAACACATTATGCACATTCATGGAAGCAGGAAATGTAAGCATGTATGCAACTGGCCCTATTTTGTCCAATATTTCAAATGGACCACAAAATCTGGTTGCCATCTTTGTACAACTACCCAATTTCAAAGATATTTTCTTGGGATTCACTTTCAGAAGTACATGATCCCCTACTTTAAATTCTCTAGTTGTCATGTTCTTATCTGCATAAACTTTATGTCTATCCTAAGCTGCCTTTAAATTCTACTTGATCTTAACCATCTGTTCTTCCATTTCCTTGAGCAACTCTAGCCCAAGTACCACTCTATTTGCTGGTTTTTCCCAGCTCACTGGAGTATTTCATTTCCTACCATACAAGGCTTCAAATGGGCTCATTCTCAAAGAAGCTTGATACCCGTTATTATATGAAAACTCCACCAGATGCAAGTAATATTCCCACTTAGATGGCTTATCCATCACATACATTCTTATCATATCTTCAATTAATCAGTTGACCCTCTATGTTTGTCCATCTAACTGGGGATGGTGTGTTGTGCTGAAGTTTATATGTGTACCGAATCCTTTAAGAAATCCCCTCCATAAATTAGAGGTAAAATTTGTGTCTCTATCTGAGACAGTTGTCCTAGGTATCCCATGCAACCTAGAAATCTCTCTCATGTAAATTTTTTCAATATTAGTCGTTGTATGTGTTTTTTTTACAGGAACAAAATAAGCAGCCTTTGTTAATTTTCAAACCACCACCGTGATTGAATCATGTTGCTTATTTATTCTGGGTAACATTGTGATGAAATCCATGGTGATCACTTCCCATTTCTTCTCTGGAATGGGTAAAGGTTGTAGCAACCCTGTTGGATGCCTATGTTCAGCTTTAACCTTCTGACATTCCATACATTGAGCAATGTAATCAGCAACCTCCTTTTTTATTCCCGATCAAAAGAATTGGTTTCTTACTGTTGTAATTGTTTTCTGGTAACCGAAATGTCCAACATAAGGAACATCATGCATTTCCTTCAATACCAAATTCCTCAATTCTCCAGAACTAGGAACATAGATTCTATTCTTATGCATGTGTAATCCATCTTCCTTTATCTCATACTCCTTTATTTTATGTTGTACATCTCCTTGCTATAATCTTTCCTTTACATGTAGGCAATTTTGATATGTAACAAGACCATCTAAAATCCCTCTCTTCAAGTCTAACTGATGCATACTGACAGCAGTAGCATGCATGAGATTCTCTCTTCTACTAAGTGCATAACCAACTTTATTCTATTTTCCTTTGATATTCTTGATATCGAGGTCATATTTACTTAAAAATTCCAGCCATCTTGTTTTCCTAGCATTCAAGGTTGGTTGTTCAAAAAGTTACTTCAGTCCAATGTGGTCTGTCCTTAATTCAAATCTCTTTCCCATGAGATAATTCCTCCACATCCTCAATGTGTGGACAATGGCAGCAAGCTCCAAGTCATGTGTGGCATATTTCCTCTCATGCTCCTTAAGATTTATGGACTCATAACCAATGACATGTCCATTTTTCATGAGGAATCCCCCAATTCCTTCCTTATATCCATCTGTACATGCCACAAAACCTTCATTTGGGTCAGCAATCTTTAACACAGGTGCACTAGTAAGTAATTCCTTCAACAGATTAAAATTCTCTTCACCCTTAGGTGTCCATTCCAATTTAGTTCCCTTGTTTTCCAAAGAAGTGATGGGATGAGCAATCTTAAATAACCCTACTATGAACCTTTTGTAGTAACCAACTAATCCCATAAAATATCTGACTTATGACACATTTTTGGGTGTTGGTCATCCTCTAATGGCTTCAATCTTCTCTGGATCTAATGTTATGCCATGTTCTGAAATAATATGTCCCAAGTAATGTGTCTACTTTTGATAAAAAGAACACTTACTCAGCTTGGCATACAACAACTGTTCTCTCAGTACTTGCATTACCAGTCTTAAGTGATGCTCATGCTCCTCCTCAGACTTAGAATAAATAAGTATGTCATCCAAGAACACTATGACAAAATTATCCAAATAATTTCTGAATATGCCATTCATTAAGCACATAAAGACAGCTGGTGCATTGGTCAGTCCAAATGGAACCACTACAAATTCATAATGCACATACATGGTCCTAAAGTTTGTCTTATGAATTTATTCTTCCTTGATCCTTACCTGATGGTATCCTGACCTCAGGTCAATCTTTGAAAATATCTTTGCGCCTCTTAGCTAATCAAAGAGGTCATCAATTTTGGGTAGAGGGTACTTGTTCTTTATGGTATATTTGTTCAATTGTCTAAAGTCAATACACAATATCAAGGTTCCATCCTTCTTTTTGAAAAAAAGTATTGGTTCTCCCCAAGGTGAAACACTTGGACATATGTACCCTTTCTTCAACAATTCCTCCAACTGCATTTGTAATTCTTTTAACTCTGGTGTGATCATTATGTAAGGTGTTTTTGACATCGAAGTAGCTCCAAGAACTAGATCAATTGAGAAATCTATCTCCCTTCTTGGTGGCAACCCTGTTATTTCTTGGAATACATCTTCAAATTCTTGTAGTACCAATAAATCTTCAAGGCTTGGCCCCTTTGTATTTTTTGGCTCTTCCATATGAGATGCATACAATTGACATACTTTCCTAGAACATCTCTTCAGTTGTAAGGATTAAATATCCCTTATAGAGATGGGTCTTGGAACTCCCTTCACAATGTTTTGTTTTCCATCTCCATCAAGACATGTAAATGTCTTGCTATGACAATCCAAGACAGCATGATGCTTGTCCAACCAATCCATTCCCATTAGAATATCATAAGACCCCAATGGTATGATATTTAGATCAGCATTTGTATTCACACCATTAAGACTTATGGAACATCCTATGACCATATCATGGATTCTCCTTTTGGTTCTAGTGGCTAGCTGAACCAAACTTGATTTTCCAAGCTTACTTTTCTCCAAGTGTAATCTATCCACGATTTTAGGATCAATGTAACAATGACTTGCTCTTGAATCAATCAAAATAGCAACATATTGATTTATGATCTTACCTTCCACCTCGATCATATTGGATTGGTACTTTTCTTGTCAATCATCTAAATCTGCATAGATTCTTCCCATATATTCGACTGTTGTAGCCTCTTGGACATTGTGCACAGTCTTCGATATATCCTTTCTATGTGGGAAATCCTTGTACAGCTGATCTTCTTTGCATCCCCAGCATTGTATAGGTGGCCTTCCCCTTTTTCCCAAGGAGTCTTCTTTATTGGATTCACCCTTAGCATATTGATCTTGATGATTCATATTAGGCTCATTCCTATTTAAGGGAGGTTTGAATCCTTTCCTCCTCTGATTAGTCTTCTCCTTCCTCTTATCCTTCCAAGATTTCTGTAGGGATTCTCTTCCTTGTCCTTTCTCATACATGTATTTATCCTTCCTAATGGCCTTAGTCAAGGTCTTGGGCTCATCATACCTAATATTTTTCTTATAAAAGGCAGTCATTCCACTCAAAAACCTTTGTATATTTACCTTTTCATCGTTTATAAACCCAACATATTTTAACAAACCCAAGAATTTCTTCTCATATTCTTCCATAGTCATGCTTCCCAGCCTGAGTTCAAAGAAATCCTACATTTTCCTGTCATAGAAATTCTCTGAGAGGTAATCCTTCTGGAAGTACTTCTTGAACTGCTTCCAAGTGATCCTATTCTCATTAACATGTTCAACTTGCTTCAGTTGATCCCACCACATTGCAACTTTCCCATGTAAATGGTAGGTGGCAATCATGGCTTCCAGGTTTGATGAGTAGTTATGCAATTAAAAATATCTCCTGAGTCCAAGAAACCATGCTTCGACATCATCTTCCCTTTCTCTTTCACCATCAAAGGAGGGTGGCTTAAGCTTTCTCAAATCTCCTTGCAAACTGTCCACTTCATGTCTCCTTCTCTGGTGCCTAATAGGAGACACCTCTAGACTGCTTATGGGATCTTCCGATGCATAAAAATTTCTTTCTGAGTAAGGGGGTGAGTGATGTCTATGAGTTATGTTGGCACTCCTCGAATAACCAGCCCTTCCACAATCCTCTATTCCTTCACGAAACCTGCCTTCTTCCTCTTGTTTTGAGTTTGATCCCTTCTTTGTTTTCCTCTGCAACTGATTTAAGCTCTGCAACACTCAATAATTTATCTAACTTTTGTCTCTCATCAGTCTCTCGTTGTCTGCTTTATATCTCTTCACTTCTATTTCCAAGCTTCTTACAGTTTTTATTAAGGTTTCTTGCTCTCTTCTTTCCTTGCATCCATTGGACTCTGTCTCTGCATTACCAACTCTGGTATTCTATCCTTTGGCCTCCTTATCATGGATGGAGGCTCCCTTTCCTTCTTTCATTTCTTCAATACGCATTCTGAGTTGATGTGTTTAAACCCCTTAATTCTACAAAATTTGCAAGTGACCATTTTGTTAGAATTGTGCATATGGTAAACAAAATTTTCCAAACCATGTTACAGGTCCTTTTTCTTCTCAATTCATGAAGAACACATATGTATCAATCTACATCATATAACACTCCCATGTTATCCTTTAGCTGATACAGAATTCCAATTCTGCATAGGCGCTTCTTTCAAACCACCTTCCTAGGTGACCATGACTAGAAACTGTGGGCTAAATCCTTCCTTAGCACTTTTATGTCTCGAAAACAACCAATTGGGCCATTAGCCCTTCTTTCCTCAGCTCTCAGCTGCATGTGACCATGGTCATGACCTTGTGCTTAGTTGAAAAAACACTTATCCAGAGCTTCAGGACTTCGGAACCTTCAACCAAGACCATATCAACGGTCCTCATCCTTATTCACGATCAATGATCGCGATCCACTTCAAAACTCTGGCCTTCAGAAGTCTCAACTTCCCCCAATTGCTTCCTCCCGGAACTCTTTTACTTGGAGTTCATGATCTATTGACACGTTTCCTCCCACAGATCAACGGTTATGAATCGCTTCAGCTCTTCGGGATTTGGGAGTTTCAAACTCTCCACCTTCACTTTATTCCAAAGTGATTTCACCCGAAGTCGATGATCTGTCGACGCATGTCTCTTACAAATCAACAGTTGTGAATTTCTTTGGCTCTTCGGGAGTTCTCGACCCAACGCCAACTATCACATATTTTTCCTCTGGAGTGCCCAGTCTCTGGACTATGTGATCTATTTCCGCATGGTGAAATACTAGAAGAGGACATGTGGCCCAATCAGGTGGGTGACACGCATCACATTCTAACTAACATTACAATCCTCCACATGCTCAAAACTTAATTACACGTGGCACACATCCCATGTGTCCATGTCAACCCAGGTTGCATCCGCAAGCCACGTCACTTCAGAATTTTGGGGTCCAGATCACCTCCAGGTGACATCATCATGCCCCACCACTTCGGTTCTTCGAGCTTCAGGACTTCGGGCTTCGGGAGTTTCCACACTAGAAAACTTCCAATTCTCTCGAACTCTGAATTCCCGAACTGGCCAATCTACTGACATGTGTCTCCCTTATTGGACGGTCTATATTAACCCCAGACTTCGAGACTTTGGGAGATATTGTTGCATAGATCAACGGTTCTTGTTGTATTGAGATCAATGGTCCTCAATTACTTCAAGACTTCGAGTAATTCTTGCCCTAGTGCTTCACTCTGCAAAACCTTTTGGAGTACTAAGTCTCTGAAGTAAGATATTTGGCACCGTGTGTCCTTGTCAATGGATGGTCTAGATGAACTCCAGGCTTCGGACCTTCGGAAGTTCTAGATTTTCAATTCCATCTTTCTTCCGAAGTGGTTATCCCTAGAGTGAAGGATCTCCTTCCACACGTCCACTTCGATCAATAGTCTGTATCTACTTCGGCTCTCCGGAGTTTCGATGGTTCGAGCACTAACAGGTCACATCACTTAATGCCTTTCAATTTGTGGTGGAACGCATCGGTGGTTTGGAGAAACCCACCTTTCGCCCCTCAATTCTTCTGATGCTGACACGTAACCCCTCAAGGAAACTGTGGTTTTGTTTGCAGGAACGCCTTAGGAAATTAACTCTCATGCAACTTGGACCCCCGCAATGCCTCCTGGTCGTCGATCTCTCTCTCCAATGGAATCTCATGGTTTTGACTTATCATTTTCTTTTCTTTCATCGGATGACCCTTGTTCCCCTACCCTCTGATCCAATGATCACGGATCTCTCTTGATCCGATAGTGGCGATCGGGCCCGAATTCGAAGGGGATGGTCACGAACCTTCGAACTCTTATAAAGGACCTCTAACGTTCTATCTCCTGCAAAGAATATGCAATGCTATTCCTCCTGATATTTTCAATTTCATGGTCATAATTTGATCTCGACTACAAGACTGTGACCAACAGACCCGGCTGGTGTTTCAACCAGAAGCTCTGATACCAATCTGTAAAATACCCAGCCACCCACAAGCCAAGGTATGCCACCTTCAATCCCACCCTTTGACTTCTTTCTTTTACCGATACCCTTTTAAATTAATAAGGATGCATAAAATAAAAGGAGTTAACGACATGCATAGAAATAACCAGCAAGCATGCATATTCTAAAGATTCAATTAAGAGATAATTAAATACACAGCAGAAATACATTCATATATAGGTAAATAATACCATAACAGAGAGCACTTATCTTTATAAAATATGGCACCAATTGATTGTAGACCAAGGATATTCCACCCAATCATAGACGTTATTGTTCCAAAACTCAACAGCAGTGTCACCCATGAGTCAGGGCTATGAATCCACAAGGATGGTTCCAGAGTGTTACTTGGATTCCCAAATCAGTCAGCACTCAAGCTCTCACAGGATTTCCCAGCACTCACAGCAATCCAAGTACCCATCTTGCACCACCCAAGAGAATGGACCTCCACCCGTCTATGTCATGTTGTCCCTCAGGCAGTCCTTATCCTTATTTTGGGTGCCAGTGCAACTAGTCTGGAATATCAATGCTGGGACTCTCAAGACTCGCAACCGTGAACAACGTTGGACATAGGCCAACGCATATCAGACATACAGGCCTCAAGTCATGGTTGAATTACACCAACGACCACTACAGCCAACAATACCGTGGCTAATATTCGGCAATTCGTGTCCCTTTCCCAACCCAAGATGTGGATTAGGATGGATAAATGAGTGATAGGTAAGGACTGGATGAATGAACGAGTGTGAAAAATGAAAATAATGCATGAACTAGTGATCAAGTGGATGAGTGAATAAGAGAATGAATGAACAAGAAATCAGCGAACAAGCCAGTAGTCGAACCCCCCATCAAACTAGAGGCGGGTTTAAGTAATTCATGGGGAATCAAGAACCTCATGGCCTTCCCCAAGAAGCCCACATAACTGATCCACCCCCTTCGACCAAAGGGTAAATAAACATTTATCCCCTCAAGCCCCCTCTCTTGTGGAATCATATCCCCATATAACTCTAGTTCTTGTTTATCTAGTAGCCAGCGATGTATGTATTATTAATAATGATCAAAACATTACATTTCTTGGGCACACTGGCCTTTTAATAATTGTTTGGGAAATCTGGCCGCTCAGCAATGTAACAATACATTATTTAAAATGAGGGTTTGAAACCTGGGGTGTTACATAGATCCAAGAACTACTTCAAAATGGGCATATTCGACCCACCTCCTCCCCTTGCGAAAGCCTGATTATGTTGGTGCATAATAAAGACGGGACATGGTGACTCTGCATTGATTACAGAGCATTAAACAAAATCATAGTCAGGAATCAGTACCTAATTCCCTGAATTGATGACCTTCTTGACCAACTCAAAGGGGAAAAGTTCTTCAACAAGATTGACCTAAAGTCTGGCTAGCACCAGGTTCCCATCAAACCAACTGATGTATGGAAGACAACTTTTAAATCTAAAGAAGGTCTCTTTGAATGGTTGGTTATTCCCTTTTTCTTAACAAATGCACCAGCAACTTTCATGAGATTGATGGATGATGTATTGACATCCTTCACCAAATTTTTTGGTGTGGTGTATCTGGATGACATCCTCATCTTCAACAGAACTTGGGAGGATCACATGCAACATATTCAATAGGTTTTGGAAACTCTGCAGCAGCACAAGCTATATTCCAACTTGGAAAAATGATTTTTTGGCATGAACAGGGTCCAATACTTGGGCTACATTATTGATGGGCATGGGGTACATGTGGATCCAACTAAGATCCAAGCCATTCGTGACTAGCCAGCCCCGACCACACTAGTCGAGCTTCGGAGCTTCTTGGGACTTGCCAACTTCTACCGAAGGTTTGTATTGGGATTTTTCCATATTGCATGGACCCTCAGCCAAGTAACCAAGGGTGATGGCAAGGCAAAGTTCGCATGGGTTCAGGCAAAAAAAAAAGCATTTGATTATCTGAAGCATCATTGTTCTTAGCTCCAGTACTCTCCTTACTCGATCTGCAACAACTGTTCGATATTGAGACTGATACCTCCAACTATGTTGTAAGCACAGTTCTTACTCAGCACGGTCATCCAGTAGCATACCATAGTGAGACACTCTCAGATACTGTCTGGAAATACCCCACCTATGACAAAGAAATGTATTCCATTTTGCAAGCCTGTCGTTAATGGAAACATTACATTTTGGGAAAGGAGACAATCATTCACACCGATCACAAGCCTATGCATTTCATACAAACACAGGGGAAGTTGCAGAACGACCGCCATCAAAATTGGTCCACATACAGACAGGAGTTCCATCTCAACATCAAGTATAAAACAGGGAGCACAAATTATGTCATTGACTGCTTTAGTCACCCTCCCATTGTTGCACTCACCACAGTGCTCCATTCCTGTGGGCATGAGGCATCTGAGTGGCCCCAACTTTATCAGCGTGACCCTAAATTTGCCTCCACTTATCATCTCTTGGGTGTAGGAGTGAATGTCACCGATTTTCACATCCAGGATGGACTATTATGTTATCTGGGCCACCTCTGTGTTCCCACAAGCGAGCGTGAAAAGATGATTTGGGAGGCTCACTACAGTCAGATGGTGAGACATTTTGGAATGGAGAAAATTGTGGTCATTCTACAGAAACATTTTTATTGGACAAAACTTAGACAAGACATCAGCAAGTATATCAGATCTTGCACTTCATGTGCCATTGCCAAGCCATCTATCAAGAAGCATGGCTTATACACCCCTCTTCCTACTCCAAAGAGGCCTTGAGAATCCATCTCGATGGATTACATGTCTGGAATTTCATCCACCAAGCACGACAATGATTTTGTATTTTTGGTGGTTGATCAGTTTTTGAAGATGGCCATTATCACAGCCTACAATAAGAGCATCAAAGCAACAAATATTGCTAAGATATTCTTCGAACAGGTGTGGGTCCATTTTTGGATACCACGGACCATCACCTTAGATCGGGACAACAGGTTCCTCAACACATTTTGGTCAAGTCTCTAGTCATTGTTGGAAACCAAGCTCACTAAATCATCTTCTTTCCACCCCCAAACCGATGGCCAGACAGAGGTCATCAATTGGATGATTGTGCACATCCTAGGCATGTAAAACTCTAAGAATCTACATACATGGGATGAGAGTCTTCCCTATGTTCAACATAGCTACAACAGGGCTCTTCATAACTCCACCATCCATAGCCCATTTCAGGTGGGGTTGGGATTCCAACCCTTGGTTCCCATTGATGTTTCACTACCTCTTGCAACCACACAGGAAGAATCTTCTCATGTTCATTTTGAGGTCGAAAAAGACACTAGATTCATTGAGCAGATTCAACACATCTTCCAACAGGTCCATGATATTTTGTAAAAATCCAATGCTAAGTACAATCAGCTCCATGATAAACATTGGGTATCGCATTAGTTTCAGGTGGGAGACAAGGTCTGATTACATTTACAGAAGGATCACCTTGCAGGTCCCCATCGGAAGCTCTTCCCACTTCGCTATGGGCCTTACATTATCACCAAGGTTATGGGTAGCAATGATTTTGAGCTCAACACTCCACCCTTCTTTGGCTTTCACCCAGTGTTCAATGTGGACCTCCCTTGGCCATATTTTCCACCATTATCGGACACCTCAAAGATTGCAGAATAGTTGACACCAACAGAGATCAACCTTGACTGCATGGAATAGGCATCCATTGATCAGATAGTGGACACACAGGTCAAGGGAACTCGCCAACAGAGGATCCATCTTTATCAGGTTGTGAAGGTAGGGAAACTCCTACACCAAGGAAAGTGGCATACCCAAAGCCAAATTCAGTAGAATTTTCATCACCTGATGGGGCCACACAACGCAATGGAGACCATTTCTTCCTAAGGTGAGAGGATTGATCCAGGTGGATATTGGTGGCCACGCACCTATTCCAACTGGCTCCTCTTGACAGTTTTTAGTTTAGCACGTTCTTCTATACTTCTTTATAATTATGGGTTCTACACTTCCATGGTTGTATGAATCCCTGGAAATCTTCTAGGTGGAGATTGGTGACTGTCCACCTAATCCAACTAGCTTATTTTGGAAGTTTTCATGTCTGGGTCGTTTTGGGGCCCTAAACAATGTTTTTTTGGCTTGCCATAGTCAAAATATAGATGGAGTCATAATTTGATATCATAATGTTTATTTCTCAAAAATACCTTTCCAACGAGCTATCACGCACCTAAAACGAAGGTCGTATGCAAAAGTTACGACCCCGAGAAGTTGAGGTACCAACTTGCCCATCGGGGCCCACATAACTTTTGGTGTTTCATCTCGTAGGGTTAGGTTTTTGGATGTATAGGGTTTTGGCATTCATGAGAAATGTTGAAAATTCCTCTGGAGCCTCATTGTAACCATTCTTCTCAGACGGATGCACGTAGCAGTCACATCTCTTCTCAGAGATAACTACCACCATTCAAGCAAGTTGTTTTGGTTCTGCATTTTTACAGTTTCATCCTATTTTATTTATTCAATAGAAGTTATTGTTCATTGGATATATGTTATTGTTATTTGTATCTTTTTGTTATGGTATTCAATCTATTATTCATTTCATTCCACTCATAAATCCATATCAACTACAATGCGTTGGGTTCTACCTCTTCGAGCACACTCTGCAAGAAAACTATGGTACGCTATCGAAGATCTACAGAAAACGTGTCCTTTATTTCAACATCAAAATGGGAGATTATAGAGGATCGTTACAGTCCTTGCACAACAAGATTTTTAACCCAAATAATGATTATCCAACCAACCAACAACATTTTTACAAGGCTGGTGTCTCTCATATTTATGTTTACATCCTTCAAACTATAGAAAGAAAATGTTACAACCAGATACTCAACCCCTAACATTAGGATCACACAACCATCACATTGTTTGGATTTTTACTTAGTTAATGCATGAATAGTTTTGTCTTGTTGGTTCAATGACAAAGGAAGGGTGTCGGTTTTCCTGCTAAATCATCATGGGAGGTGTGGAGCGTCGAACTTTGGGACATCATCACAGGGCAGAGATTTATGATGACCAGAGTAGCCAGATGGATTCTAGAGCGAGTACAGGGGTATTTGAGAGGCATTGTGGGGTCCAGCTTGCATTGATGATCATATTCCATCATTATGAGCCATTCCTCACAGGTTGGCTTTGGTTTCGTTGCATTCCGACGATTTCCATGATTTTGACTATTTTGAGCTATAAGTCAATGGAATTCACTGAAGAGGTCA
>ML784489.1:597832-617502 GCA_009831015.1 Picea engelmannii
TGTTGACACATGGTTTATGGATGATGTAGCATACTTGTCTTGGTATATTATTAGAAGCACATATTGATCTTGGTGATGATTATGAGTTGTTGTGTTATGATTGGTTGATGCACATCTTGGTGATATTGTGCATATGGTTGAGATTTGTCTTGGTGATTGATCTTGGTGAGTATATCTGATTTGGTTGATAAGATTGATGAGATAGGTTGTTGTGATAGGTTGTTTGGACAGGTTATTATTTGTACAGGTTTGGTGCATGGTTGATGCATTTGTTTATGGTACAAGTTGAGGTACAAGTTGATGTATGGTACATGTTGGCACAGGTTATTGTTACAGTTTGTTTGGTGCAAGTTGATTGGTACAAGTTTACAGCATTATATCTCACAGTGATAGTGTGACAGTGGTTCCATCATTCTACTTATATTTCAGGGTGGTTGGACAGAGAAAGGAAAGGTGGTTGTAGCTACCTTTTGGTTATCTCCGGAGAACATAGGGGGTTGTATCCTCCTTCTAGTTGTAGCCATACACTTAGAGAGTTGGAGCTTCCCTCATGTTGTATCCTGAGAAACTAGGGGGTTGGAGCCTCCTTCTAGTTGCAGATGGAAAATAAAGGAAGTTGGTGCTTTCAATGAATGTAATTCTTAAAGACATATAAGAAAAAGAATTATGTGGTTTTTCTCATGCTTTGGGTTTCCACATAAAAACAATGGTGTATTGTGTATATGTATGATTTCTCATTTTTTCATTATTTATTTACTCTACAACTATTGGATGATAAGTCTACATTGATATAATACTTTCATTTTGTGGTTAAAAATGATTAAATTTCTCTATTATTGATTCACCCTCCTCTCAATAATCCAACAATTGGTATCAGAGATGGTTCCTTCAGGAAACAATTTAACCATTGGAAGGAGATCATGGATTATTCTGAGAATGGAGTACCACTTTTCAATGGTCAAAATGGTTTAAAGTATGAGATGTGGAGTGGAAGGATGAAAGTATTTTTACAGGAACAAGGGTATTATATTTGGATATCAGTCATTACAGGATATGATAGTTCAAAAAGGGCAAAGACTATAGCCAAGAACGAATTGAAGAAGAATAATTAAATAGAAATGGATTTCATTTGGGAAGGATTACCTAATCCAGTAAGAGAAAAGGTTGGTAAATGTTCATCGTCCAAAGAAATTTGTGATAAGTTACATGATATATATTCTTCACCCATCACAGATTCAGAAAATGACAAAGAAGATGCAGGTATAGATCAAGAAGAAATATGTTTACCATGACAAACAGATTAAGAAGATGAAGAGTACATAATCAACAGAGGTATGTTGTTTTTCTTTAATTGTGAAAAATGCGAACATCTTGAAATAGAATGCCATGAGAAAAAAAAATAGATTGAAAAGGAAGAAAATTATGAAGAGGAATTGATCAGTGATTTAGATGAACTAAGAAAAGAAAGAGAAGAAAACAATTCACTCAAGAAGGCATTGATGAAACAAAAGGAAAGTGCTCACATTTTTTACGAAGCTCAACAGGTCATCAAGAACTTAATAACTTGGCTAGAGGAAGCCAGAAAGATCGAAGAAAATATTGAATATCAAAAACAGTGTTTGGAAGCCAACATAGCATCACAGAAAGAAGAAGCGGAAATGAGAGAGAATATATTGATAGATCATCTTAAGAAAAAAACTAACAATGTAAACCATCTTGAGGCAGAGTTTGGTCAAGAAGAGAAAGGACTTGAAGAAGAAATAATCACACCAAAAATCCATCTTGAAGAAGTGAAAAGAATAGAAGAATTCATGAAGTCTCGGATAATGAAGAAAGAAGAAGAGCTTGAGAAGATTTAAGAAAAATTTCTCACATTGAGAATTAAAATTGTCAAGCTCAACAAGAACGTTGAAGAGACAGAAACATCCACATCAGTTATGAAGAAAAGCACTCTAGGTTTCTAGAAAAGAAGAATGAAGAAAATAGAAAGATTTATTGCAGAAGTACTCAAAGGAAGGAATCATGGTCAACCAGAATCTAAGAAAACTATTGAAGATGCATCTTCAAAAAGACCATCCATGTTCAAGTTGTTGATTAAGGTTGGTTGTCATTGATGTCAACCCTTGAAGAAAGCCCCGTAGCACAAAGGTTGGGTAATGGACCCAAGATTGTTTGATGTAAATATGACTCATTATTGTCTTGTCATGGTTTATAATATGTAGAAATGGATGAACTCCAAAGTGGTCCCCTTATGGTAAAAGCCTTCACAGGAAGACGCTTTGTGGATTGAGTTATCCTAGAAGTATGGTTAAAGAAACCATGTTTATTTGTGTAATAATGAGATGAAAGCTGGTGAATTTGTTAGTGAAACTATTTTAGAGGGGTAGTGCTTTTCATGACATTTCCAGTGGTATGTGGAACGTCACATAACTCCTCACGATTAGAGAGTTATGGCCATGAGAAGTTGGAGAACCCGGGTTTGGGTAATGCACCCAAGTTTGTTTGATGGATAGTGGTATGAGTTTTTATATATTTTCAAATAATACTATTCTATATGGATATTACATGTCATTCAATTTCTGGTGGTATTTGGAACATCACATAAATCCTCACGGTTTGAGAGTTATGGCCTTATGAAGTTGGAGGACCCTCATATGTCATCTAGAAGCCCCAAAAGGTCAAAGTAGTCAAAGTGGTTTAAGAGATTTTAAAAGGTAAATAATAAAGTGAAGTGATGATTGTATTATAATTCAAAGTGAATACAAAATAAATTATTTCAATAATAAATTTAATGGTGAAATTAGAAGTGGGTTAACCCTAAAATAAGGAAAGTGGGTAAAGTGACCTAGAAGATGTTTTTAAGGAAGCTACTGGAGAGTATAGATAAGAGGCAAGGTTCTCTCATTTCAGACAAACTTGAGCATATTGAATACCTATAGGTTTCTGAGGTAACCAAAGGATATCTAAACCGAATTTCTGAGGAAAGTGAAGAAAAGAAGGTCGCAATTCAAGGAAGGATAAATTCTTTTGATGATGTTTTCTAAGGTATGTTTTTTTCAGGTCATCTCACCATTTTCGCAATAAAAAAATTTCTAGAATGATTCAAACTGTGAAATTTCTATTCCATTGAGGAAAAATATCCAAGTATCTATGTTAAAACATCATCTTGTGGTTCATTGTATTTTTCAAGTTACACTCCGTGGAAAATAGGGTTTGTAGCTAGTCCTAAAACTAGTCAAAAATAAGTGTTTCGGGTAAAAATGCCATAACTTCTTCATAACAGATCCAAATTCAGTAAGACAAAATGTGTTGGTTAGAGTACAGTCTATCATATTCTTTGTAATAGTTTTAGATAAATTCAACAAATATTCCATGTGGGGAATTCTCTACAAGACCACTCTCTAGAATAAGCCAGAATTTAGCAAGGTGTGTCATTTTTGCTATAAATATTTTTATGAGAGGTTCCAACTTGTGAAACCTGGAGGAATTGCATAAAACACACTAAAGAACATTGTGTATCAGTTTCAGATCTTTATTCATTACGGGTACAAAGTTATGATTATTTCAATTTAGGGTTGTTGACTAATCCAAAACTAGTCTTGTGAGACTAAAAAAACGTTTGATGAAAATGCTAGTCTCTTGTTGTTAAAGTTAAGGAAGGTTTGTAGGTATGTGATCATATAAACTAGGTCTATTACAGAGTTACAAATCATATTTGGATGATGAAATTGAAGAGGGCTTTTGGTTGAGGTACAAGTTGGCTACATGGTTGAGACAAGTAGTTGATGAGTTGGCACATACATGAGGTGTATAGTTGATCATGTTGGTACATGTTGATAAGTCATAGTTGATGAGTACTTCACACATGATTGGTACATACTTGGTACATGGTTGGTTGCACTTTTTTATGGTACAGTTTGATTACAGATTGTTTGGTATAGGTTGGTGCATGGTTGATGCACTTATTTAAGGTACAGGTTGAGGTACAGGTTGATGCATGGTTCAAGTTTATTGATACATGTTTGTAGCGGTATATCTCACAGTGATAGTGTGACAGTGGTTCCATTATTCTACTTCTACTTCAGGGCGGTTGGACGGGGCAAGGACAGGTGGTTGTAGCCACCTTCTGGTTGTAGCCGGAGAACATAGGGGGTTGTAGCCTCCTTCTCGTTATATCCAAAGAATTGGGGAGTTGGAGATTCCCTCAGGTTGTAGCCTGAGAAACTAGGGGGTTGGAGCCTCCTTCCAGTTGCAGATGGAAAACAAAGGAATTTGGTGCTTCCAATGAATGTAATTCTTCAAGACATATAAGAAAAAACATTATGTGGTTTTTTCTCAATTTGGGTTTCCACGTAAAACATTGGTGTACTATGTATGTGTGTGATTGTTCATTTCTTATTGCTCATTATTGGATAATAATTATACATTGATATAACACTTGGATTATTTGGAGAAAAAGGATTATAATTACGCTATTACTGATTCACCCCCCCCTCTCAGTAATCCAACAATTGGTATCAGGGCAGGTTCCTTCAGAAATCAGTTTAACCACTGAAAGGTAGATCATGGAGAGTACCAACTCATATAAAAATGGAATACCACACTTTGATGGAAAAAAGTATGTTTTTTGGAGCATAAGTATGAAGACATGTATACAAGCACAGGGGTTTGAAATTTGGCAATCAATTGTAGATGGATACACAGTACCAGCAATTCCACCAACAAATGACAAAGCAGTGAAACTTGATCAGAATAATTCCAAAGCTACAAATTCACTTTTAAATGGTCTCAGTGAAACAGTATTCACCAAAGTTGCACATTGTAAATTCGCTAAAGATATTTGGGACAAACTTTGAAATATTTATGAAGGAGATACAAAAGTCAAAGCATCAAAACTTCAAACTTACAAAGATCAATTTGAACAACTAAAAATGAAGGAAGATGAAAATATTGTAGCCTACTTCTTAAGAGTTGATGAAACAGTGAATGAAATAATAGGATTGGGAGAAGAAATCAAAGAATCTATAATTGTTCAAAAGGTACTAATATATCTTTCTATGAGATTCAACCCTAATATATCAGCACTAGAAGAAATATCGGATCTGAACTCAATAATCATGGACGAACTGCATGGAATCTTCATAGTATATGAAATGAGAACTAAACAGGAAAATCTAGATGTAAAAGAAGCAGCCTTCAAAGCATCCAAAAGATCAAAGAAAAATAAAAAGGAACAAGAAGAATATTGCAGTAGCAACGACGTCTCGAAAGATGATGAAGAAGTGGCCAACTTTGTCAAAAGACTAAAAAAGGGAACCAATGGTAGGTATAGAGATAAGCTTCCTTTAATTTGCTTTAATTGTGATGGTATTGATCATTTTTCTAACAAATTTCCTCATAAGAAAAAGAGAAATGATTAAGGTTACTCAAAAGGCAAACACGCATATAAAGGCAAAAGAACTACAAAGAAAGATTTCAAGAAAACCTTATGCATCAAAGAAGACATCTCATCATCAAATGAAGATGAAATCAGTGACAGCGAGACATGAAGAGTTCTATTCATGGCAGTAAAAGATTCTACCAAAGAAGACTCTGAAGAAGAATATGAAGAATCCGAAGAAGGATATAAAGAAGTCGAAGACGAAATTGAAGAGGCAGAAGTTGACTATCAAGAAGAATTAATGTGTTCCATAGAATTTATCAGAAGAGAAAAGAAGAAAAACAAGAAACTACAAGCAGAACTAGACAAGAAAAAGGGCACTCGAGAACTAGAACAAATGATCACAAGATTGAAGGTTCAAATAGAAAAAGATAAAAGAATTGAAGAAGCACTCAAGTCTCAAAGAACAACTAGAAGAAAAGGAAAATATCATTGGAAACTTGAAAGTAGATATTGTCATAGTAAGAAAGGATATTCAAAAGAAAAATATGCAGAATAGCTCAAAAGTTCTGGATGACATTATCAGCAGTCAAAAATCTCATCTTGACAAGTCTAGACTTGGATACAATCAAACAGAAAAGGGATCAAGCTCTAAAAAAATAGAGCAAGAAACAAATCCAAAAAGTTATGTAGAAACAATCAAAGGGGATAAGAAGATTATAGGGACACTCCTCCACCGAGAAGATTCAGATTTTAGAATCAACAACAGACAAATAGGCCTCAATAAGAAGAAGGATTCATAAGAGAACCTTATTTCAGAAGATCTTCAACTCGTAGGTATCAAACTATATTTTTTGGTTTATGTTATGCATGTAATAACTTTGGACATAAAGCTGTGAATTGTAGAGCTAACAATAGGAATAATAACAACTTTGAGAGTCATACACAAAGGGGCTACCCAAGAAGACCTAGTGAAACACAAACAAGAAGTTAAAATAGGTTTAAATCTTTGAGCACTGAAGTGGAATGTTACAAATGTAACAATTTTAGACATGTGGCCAAAAATTGTAGAATGACAGTCCCTCCTAAAGAACCTCAACAGAATAACAATAGTCACAGACAAGAACCTCAGAAAACGACATGGATAAGAAAGCAAGATCAGTATATCAATGAAGAATGCACAATCGCTCTACAAGCTAAGCAGAAGAAACATGGTTGGTATGTTGACAGTGGGTATTCAAAACACATGACAGGTGATAGAGACAAATTTCTTACATTGCAAAAGGAAATAAATGGATCAGTCTCCTTTGGAAATGATAATTCAACCAAAATCATTGGAGAAGGCACAGTCTAAATTAGGAACAAGAATAAAAAGGCATAAAATGTTCTACCAATAGAAGATATGAAACATAATCTTCTAAGTGTGAGTCAAATGTGTGACCAAGGTCATAAAGTTACTTTCGATTCACAAAAGTGTGAGATAAGAAGAGAAGGTTCAGGGAAATTGGTTGGTACAGCTGCAAGAACTTCAAACAACACATATGTGTTAAGTGAAATTGGAAATGAAAAGTATTGTCTAGGAAAGGAAGATGAAAGTTGGCTATGGCACAGAAGAATGGGTCACGTGCATTTTGATAACCTTGTCAAAGTCAGCAAAAGAGAAGCAGTCAGAGAAATTCCCCAGATCACGAAACCAGCCAACACTTTATGCAAGCATTGTCAATAAGGAAAGAAAACAAAGACCGGGTTCAAATCAAAGGAACATTCAACAACAAGACCACCGGAAATTGTACATACTGATTTAGTTGGACCAAATACAACAAAGGGATTAAAAAGTGAGAGATACTTTATGTTATTGGTTTATGATTATACAAGAATGATTGTAGTTTGTTTTCTCAAGAACAAGTCAAAAGATTTTGAAAACTTCAAGATCTACAAGGAAATGGTTGAAAATGAGATGGATTCAAGAATCAAATGCTTAAGATCTGATAATGGAGGAGAGTTCACTTCAAAGTAATTTATGGACTAGCGCATCAGTCATGGAATAAAAAGGCAATTCTCTATTGCTAGGACACCTCAACGGAATGGAGTTGTTGAAAGAAAGAATAGGACAGTATAGGAAATGGATCGAACAATGCTAATGGATTCCAAATTGACAGATATATTTTGGACACAGGCAGTGCATACAACAGTTCACATTCAAAACAGAGTAATGTTCAGAAACAACACTGATAAAACTCCCTACGAGCTATGGAAAGGAAGACCAGCAAATGTGAAGCACTTTAGATTTTTTGGAAGCAAATGCTACATCAAAAGAGAAGATGGTAGAATGGAAAAGTTCGACTCTCGTGTGGAAAAAGGAGTACTTGTTGGTTACTCAAGTACAAGGAAATCATATGAGTGTTACAATCCAAGATTGAACAAAGTTGTGGAAAGCATCAACGTAACAATTGATGAAACAGGCAGACCAGAATCAAAGGAAGAAGAAAACAAATCAATGGAACAACTTTTCAAAAAAGAAGAAGAAGAAGATGAAGTTGAAGAGGAAGATGAAGAGAATCCGATAGAAACACAAGAGAAAGTTCAGTTAGTATCTCCAAAGACACCTAGAAAACGAGTACAGAAGAATCATCCTTCAAATCAGATTATTGGAAACAAGCATGCAAGAGTTGAGACTAGAAGAAAAATTCGTTCACTAGAACAAACAATCCTAGCACTCTTATCTACCATTGATCCAAACTTTTTTGAAGAAGCCAACAAGGATCAATTTTGGAATAAGTCCATGAATGAAGAATTGGATCAAATGGAGAAAAATGACACTTGGGAACTGGTTCCAATACCAAAGAATAAGAATGTAATCGGCACAAAATGGGTTTTCAGAAATAAATTAAATGAAGATGGACAAGTTACAAGAAACAAATCTAGATTGGTATGTAAAGGATATGCACAGATTGAAGGAATCGACTTTGAAGAGACATTTTCCCCAGTTGCCAGAATGGAACAAATCTGGTTCTTTTTAGCCTATGCATGCTCCAAAAATGTTAAAGTGTATCATATGGACGTAAAATCGGATTTTCTGAATGGGAAACTTGAAGAAGAAGTCTACATTGAACAACTAAAAGGATTTCAGATGTTAGAGAATGTAGATTATGTGTGTAAATTAAAGAAGGCTTTGTATGGTCTAAAACAGACTCCTAGAGCATGGTACTCTAGACTAGATAAGTATCTGCAGCAAGCAGGGTTCAGAAAAGGAAATGCAGACAACAACCTCTACATCAAGGTAAGTGAAGGTAATATTTTATTAATTGAAGTTTATGTTGATGATATTATTTTTAGTAGTGACGATGACAGGTTAAGCCAGAAATTTGCAAAAGATATGCAGAATGAATTTGAAATGTCGTTACTTGGATAACTATCCTTCTTTTTGGGACTTCAGATACGTCAAAGCAACCAAGGAATATTTATTTCTCAAACCAAGTATATCAGAGAAATGCTAAAGAGGTTCGAAATGGAAGATTGCAAACCAGTTATCACTCTTATGCAAACCAGTTCTGAGTTGAGAAAAGATGATGATTCAAAGTCTACAGATCAAAGGCAATATAGGTCAATGATTGGCATCCTACTATATGTGACAGCATCCAGACCAGATGTAATGCAGGTCGTTGGACAAGTGGCACAGTTTCAAGCAGCACCAAAGGAGTCACATGTGTTAGAAGTGAAGAGGATTTTCAGATATCTCAAAGGAACAGAAGAGTTTGGATTATGGTATCCAAAAGGAAAGGATCTATCACTTATTGCCTACACAGATGTAGATTGGGCAGGTTGTATTGATGACCGATGAAGCACCATTGGAGCAGTGTTCTACTTGGGTGAGTGTTTAGTATCATGGCTAATAAAGAAACAATCATCAGTATATTTATCTACAGCCGAGGTAGAGTATATTGCAGCAGCATCATGTTGTACACAGGTTCTTTGGATGAAAAAAAATCTAACAGATATATAGGTTGAGTATGATGAGCCCATTCCAATCTATTGTGATAATACAAGCGCCATTAGTATCTCGAAGAACTCGGCGATGCACTCCAAAAAGAAGCACATTCCAATCAAGTATCACTTTCTACGGGAGCAAGTTGCAAAAAATAACATCAGAGTTGAGTATATGGGCACAAAAGAACAAGTGGCAAACATCTTCACAAAACCACTTCCACGGGAATCCTTTGAATATCTTCACCAAAGACTTGGAGTTATTTCTACTCCAAAATGAATTATTTTTTAATGTTTATCTTATATGTCTTAGATTTACATTAAGAAGCACCATAAGAGGACAGTTCAGTCAGGGGAAGCAACCCCGAATGGAAATATACCTTTTCATTGATGACAAAGGGGGAGATATTTATCAGATGCAGAGGACAGAGGCATGGTTCTAGGGGGGTAGATTTATCAGATGCAGAGGACAGAGGCATGGTTCTAGGGGGAAAATATTTATCAGATACAGAGGATAGAAGCATGGTTCCAGGGGGAGCATGAGTGATATGATTTTAGTATTGCATCAAAGTGTTTCCATCAATGCCAAAGGGGACGATTATTGATTAAGGTTGGTTGTCATTGATGTCAACCCTTGAATAAATCCCCGTAGCACAAAGGTTAGGTAATGGACCCAAGATTTTTTGATGTAAATAGGACTCGTTAGTGTCTTGTCATGTTTTATAATAAGTAGAAATGGATGAACTCCAAAGTGGTCCCCTTATGGTAAAATCCCTCACGGGAAGACACTTTGTAGATTGAGTTATCCTAGAAGTATGGTTAGAGAAACCATGTTTATTTGTGTAATAATCAAATGAATGTCATTGAATTTTTTAGTGAAACTATCC
Organism: Picea engelmannii; assembly: GCA_009831015.1. Lineage (NCBI taxonomy): Eukaryota > Viridiplantae > Streptophyta > Pinopsida > Pinales > Pinaceae > Picea > Picea engelmannii. Next base: position 608,084 of record ML784489.1, read on the forward strand.
TAGATGGATAGTGCTTTTCATGCCATTTCCGATGGTATGTGGAACGTGACATAACCCCTCACGGTTAGAGAGTTATGGACATGAGAATTTGGAGAACCCGTGTTTAGGTAATGAACCCAAGTTTGTTTGATGGATAACAGTATGAGTTTTGACATATTTTCAGGTAATACTATTCTATATGGTAGTACATTTTATTCCATTTCTAGTGGTATGTGGAACGTCACATAACTCCTCACGGTTTGAGAGTTATGGCTTTACGAAGTTGGAGGACCCTCATATGTCATGTAGAAGCCCCAAAAGGTCAAAGTAGTCAAAGTGGTTTAAGAGATTTTAAAAGGTAAATAATAAAGTGAAGTGGTGAGTGTATTATAATTCAAAGTGAATACAAAATAAATTGTTTCAATAATAAATTTAATGGTGAAATTAGAAGTGGGTTAACCCTAAAATAAGGAAAGTGGGTAAAGTGACCTAGAAGATGTTTTTAAGGAAGCTACTTGGAGAGTATAAATAAGAGGCAAGGTTCTCTCATTTCAGGAACACTTGAGAATATTGAATACCTATAGGTGTATGAGGTAACCAAAGGATATCTAAGCCAAATTTCTGAGAAAAGTGAAGAAAAGAAGGCCGGAATTCAAGGAAGGATAAATTCTTTTGATGATGGTTTCTAAGGTATGTTTTTTTCAGGTCATCTCACCATTTTCGAAATAACTTTTTTTATAGAATGATTAAGACCATGAAATTGTTATTCTTTTGAGAAAACATATCCAAGTATCTGTGGTAAAACATTCATCTTGTGGGTCATTTTATTTTTGGAGTTATACTCCGTGGAAAATAGGGTTTGTGGCTAGTCCTGAAACTAGTCAAAAACAGGTGTTTCGGGTAAAAATGTCATAACTTCTTCATAACAGATCCAAATTCAGTAAGACCAAATGTGTTGGTTAGATTACATTATTTAGTATGTTTTGTAATAGTTTCATATCAACTCAAAAAATATTCCATGTGGGGAATTCTCTACAAGGTCGCTCTCCAGAATAAGCCAGAATTCAGCAAGGTGTGCCATTTTTGCTATAACTCCTTTTCTGAGAGGTTCCAAGTAGTGACACCTAGAGGAATTGCATAAATAACACTGAAGAAAGTTGTATATTAGTTTTAGATATTTATTCATTACAGGTACAAAGTTATGATTATTTCAAGTTAGGGTTGTTGACTAATCCAAAACTAGTCTTGTGAGACTAAAGAAACATTTGATGAAAATGCTAGTCTCTTGTTGTTAAAGTTAAGGAAGGTTTGCAGGTATGTAATCATATACACAAGGTCTATTAAAAATTTACAAATCATATTTGGATGATGAAATTGATGAGGTCTTTTGGTTGAGGTACAAGTTGGGTACATGGTTGAGACAAGTAGTTGATGAGTTGGCACATACATGAGGTGTATAGTTGATGTTGTTGGTACATATTGATGAGTCATAGTTGATGAGTACTTGACACATGATTGTTACATAGTTGTTTGCACTTGTTTATGGTACAGTTTGATTACAAATTGTTTGGTACAGGTTGGTGCATGGTTGATGCACTTGTTTATGGTACAGGTTGATTACAGGTTGATGCATGGTTCAAGTTTATTGGTACATTTTTACAACAGTATATCTCACAGTGATAGTGTGAAAGTGGTTTCATCATTCTAATTCTACTTTAGGGTGGTTGGATAGGGCAAGGACAAGTGGTTGTAGCCACCTTCTGATTGTAGTCGGAGAACATAGGGAGTTGTAGCCTCCTTCTCGTTGTATACAGAGAATTGGGGAGTTGGAGCTTCCCTCAGGTTGTAGCCTGAGAAACTGCAAGGTTGGAGCCTCCTTCCAGTTCCAGCTAGAAAAAAAAGGAAGTTGATGCTTCCAATGAATGTAATTATTCAAGACATATAAGAAAAAACATTTCGTGGTTTTCTCCAGATTTGGGTTTCCATGTAAAATACTGGTGTACTGTGTATGTGTGTGATTGTTCATTTCTTATTTCTCATTATTGGATAATAAGTCTACATTGATATAACACTTGGATTATTTGGAGAAAAATGATTATAATTATGCTATTACTGATTCACCCCCCCTCTCAGTAATCCAACACAAGCCACAAAGAATATTCAATCATGATCATGATCAGTCAAGGCAGAAATTCAGAAGGTGTAACATCCCGCTCTAGCGCACTGAGAAAACTTATTCTTTGAGGACACTTGCTCGCAAGTGATCTAGACTTTTATGATCATAAACTATTTATCCTTGATTATGATGCGTTATGATAGATGACATGATGTTTTGACTACTTTGTTGTAGACAGGTGTTGCTGACTCAGTTTCATTGAGTGTGCAGGGTTTTGGACCTTGAGGATTCAGCGGCATCAGTAGAACCCCTTTGGACTCTGGATTGAGTCAGGGAGTGTGCTATTTGGGTTGATTTATTTACTATGATATTTCATTGATTTGATGATTTGATTTTTGACATGTTCTGACACGATTGTCGATGATGCAGGCTGACGATAGCTTGTCGACCAGACTCACATATGGATTAAAGGGGCCACACACGAGTTCCAGAGAGGTTGAGGGAGAGGGCTGGACAACAGCCCTGCCACCGCCTACTAGCACTCCCGTCGTGGCTCGTACTATAGGTTAATGATTACCTAGTTTGAGAGCATCCACGATGTCGTGAGGGTAGACTGCGACAGTCGCTCACAATGATTCTAAGGGGCACGCAATAAGGCATGGGCCTTATTCCTTAGAACCTTTAGCCTCCCACAAGTTCACCTGGTGGAGTGTTGACTCCAGGGGTTATAGATGTATATCAATCAGTCCAGTTGGCAAGTGGCACCTTTGGAGCACGTGGTGCATCCTGAAGGGCACGTCGCACAAAAGAAACAAAAGAAGCGAGTGGCACCCTTGGAGCACATGGTGCATCATGAAGGGCACATCGCGCAAAGGAAACGAACGAGACGAGTGGCACCCTTGGAGCACCTGGTGCATCCTGAAGGGCACGTCGCATTGATGTGGATGAAGGAAACAAACCTAAACAACCCTGAGACATTAACACCTTAATAAATCCTTAAACAATTCCCCTAACCAAGTGTCACCAGTTCTGAATTTGAGTCCTAAGTAAAAAAACTCTTCTAGGGTAAAAATTCTAGTCTAGCCTTAAAAAAAAAAAAAAGATAATTGAAGACTATACATTAAATATTCATTACCCTTATGATTTGAAACCTCCACCTAATCCAAGGAGTTTCCTTCCTTAATTAAATACATAAAACAATCCCTTCTTTAATTGAATTCATAAAGTAATTCCTTCCTTAATTGCATACACAAGGCCATTCCTCATTCCCAGTAATAAGCTTGATAATTCATCTTTTTAGTGAAGGTACTACTTTGCCCTAACATAATAATCAAGACTTAACCATCTCCTAATAAAAATACCATTATATTCTAGCTCACAATAGCTTTGCCATTCAAATAACATTAAAATTTCATTTCCTACTAGCTAGCACTAACAATACATGTGCTAATAATAAAATTAAACAAACAAAAAAAAACCCACTTAAGCTATGATTTGAGTCTTCATAAAGTGTGTAGGGTAAAATAAAGAGACTAAGAAATTAATTTAAATCCGTGGTTGTAAATTTGAAAAGAAGGATTTAATTAGTTAACTTATGGGAGTATAAAAGAAAAGAAAAAAAAAAGAAAAAAAAAAAAATATATATATATATATATATATATGAATTTTAAAATAAATTGAAAAGATGCTTAGCGCATTTACCTATTGAGTTTTTTTTTTAAAGAAAAAAAAGGGGGGGGGAATAATTTTGGGAAAAACGTGGGGGATGAGTGACACTTGTAAGACATAGAATTTTTAGAGGGTTTTTTATTAAAACTTAAAATAAATGTGATTTAGGTCAAAACTGGATAAAAAGAAAGGGGCATGGGGGAAAGGGGGATGGGCTATGAGGTATTGTTATGCTGTCGAAATTGAAAATTGGACTGATTGCTTGTGAGGAGTTGGGGATTTTCTCAGCTGCACTAGAGTGGTAGCTCAGCCTTGGAGGCAGGCTGGAAAGCTAGGTTACTGTCTGGATTGTGTGTGGCCCCTTTGCGGCTTAGGGGGCTAAGGGGGAAGTAGAGTACCCCTAGCGTTTGGCTGGGAGGTACCGGTGAGTCCTCTACGGTCGGCGAGTGGGAGCAGCACGGAGCACAGGAGCCATTTGCGGCAAGTAATAAGGAAACGGTATGCTCATGTATTTAGTAGAGTAGAATGCATAGTTATTTACTACTGCGATTATGATTGTATTGTTGTAAAATGTTATTCCTCGTCCTTTAAACTCTGCAAGAAAAAAAAAGGGTATTTTCTGAAGATCAGCGTTGGCAATCAGTTCTGGAATTTCATTCGAATCTGTCCTGTAAACTGTATTTGGTCATTTCGTTTTTATAATTGGTACAGCTTTAGGGTTTCTGGTAAATTTGTTTGGTTTTATGGTTATTTCGTTGTTATTTATATTTGGTACAGTTTTAGGGTTTCTGTAATTTGTTTTGGGATTATGGTCACTATATTTGGGTCTCTGGGCGAATTTGTGTTTCCTTCTTGCATGTCGTGGTTGCCAGTGTTCAACCCTGCGTCTGGATGGTTAGACAGCTCAGCTTTAGGGTTGGGAAAATTGTGTGTTTTACTCCTATGTTGACGTTATCCTTGAAAGCTTACTTTATGGTTTTATTTTATTTACACCCCTGCATTGCATATACTTTCCCCCCCGGATTGTTGAAGTTTGGGCGCAGCTGGTAGTGTGAAGAATTTTTGTAACTCCCTGCGTGGCCTTGAGGCAACATTATGCTACTAGTGTCCCAGCATGGGTGTCACGGTCACTGTTTTTAAACCTCTAGAACCCAGGCAAACGGATGTTGTTGTGGGGTTGACCGAGGACGCCCCCTCTACTATCTCTTTGCAGTCGGTCGCCTTCGCCTTGCTGGTTCCTCACATGTTCTTCCCACCAAGATAGACCCAGCGTGTGACCTTCTGTGCACCCCTCCTCCATGACGTGACGGTCCTAGACTCCCCTCTGTGCATAGGATTTTTTTTTACCTAGATGCACACCCACGCATGGAGGCTCCCATTTGTTTGCCCTCTGGCCGTCAACGCCCCAATGGATTGCTGGAAACTCAAACGGCATGGTGATAGCATCCCACGAAACTTTTCCTTATTTTGACAACGTCTTGCTAATTTTGGAAACCTCTTACGGCGGTAATGACTATCCCTCCTGGTCGTAGCATGGGTGGTGCTTGAGTAGACGCTGCCGACAGTTTAACGCACTGGTTTTCCGAGTTATGGCCTCCAAGATTGTAACGGACAGAATTGAATTGCACCTGTGCGTGGTTGTTTGGACAGAAATAAATTATACCTGTGGTCACATTTAATATGTATTGAAGTGCTCATATGCACTACGCTTTAAATAGTCAAATCCAGAAAATGATGTAAATAGTTTTATGGTATTGGCGCGATGGTCCAAGTAATGCTTAATGCTATTACCAACGGCCATATTAATAATAATGTTATTATGGATTTGGGTGATGATAAATGTAAAGTAACGTTTAATGTTAATTGCTTATGTTCAAAGTTAATATCAATGTTAGTTATTGCGTCAATTGATAAATCACAACTATTCTTTATTGATTATGATTAAAGAGGGAGTAAACGAATTGGCTGATTGCGTTAACTTGCTTTTATTTATAATCATAGTTTCGCATTAAATGTTGCTTAAATGATGATTCCCATCCATTCATTATTTCACTGTAATTAATGAATGAGTTAATGATTTTAAGAAGGTGCAAGGACAAGTGCGGCGTTATCAATGATTTAAAAAGGGCAATTAAATTATTATGTGTGTGAGGAGTAGAACCTAGGGCATGCATCCTTTAGCGAGAATCCATATCTGTAAAAGGATTAATCATCCTTATTCATTTTGTGATTAATCAATTGTACGGAAAAGATTAAATAGGATGGAGTTACACTACCTATTTATTGACATTAAGTTGACATAGAAGTGATACTTGCAAGACATCCAGTACAAGTAGCGTAATCGTAAATTGTCAAGATGTAATAAATTGTTCTAATTATTCATGTTTAGAACTGCTTTATGATAATCTAGATTGATTAAACCTGGCCTTCCTCACTTATAAACTTGATTAGTCTATGATGAAACGATGATGGTGGACTCTGTGGTTTTAGCTAGATGTATGGATTGATTATTGAATGGTTAAAGTAATGTAATGTTTAAGGTTGATTCTAACATTTATGGTAAGGATAAGATTCTATGTTATTTTGTTTTGTGGAAATGTTAAGATGATTGCGATAAATAACATGAGGTGAAAGTTGGTTGTCAATTATTTAGTTAGCGAAATATAAAATGTGATGTGGTTATCATTGTATGGTAACGATGTTGAAATTTCATTCTCATGGATAACAGATACAATGTAATGTCTTGAACTAAGTTCCATAAGTTATTATGATTACGTAAACAGGGATTGCAGTTAGCTAATTTTACATTATTAAGGCCGAGTGGTAACTCGTCATTTAATAGAAGTCAATGGAGTAAAAGGTCTGTGTTTAATGTCGATCAGTCTCCCTAGTGGTTGGTCGTTGTCAGATTCCTTCTGACTTGCGTCGTCCATAGAGATCGTGGTTGTCCATTGATTTTGTTGTACGGGGTTGTCTTGCATTGCTTGGTCTGCTTGTGTCAGGCGGGATATAGACACCTCCTTGTAGCCTTAGTATTTATGTCTGTGTGTGTGATTTTTCTTGTGTAAGGAATCCAGTGCCGTATCAAGAGTCTCAGGCCCTTTAAAGGTAGGGTTTCCGCTCTTGCGACACACCTGACAGAGATTACTAGTTTCTGCCTGAGCAGTCGGCCGGGAGCCTATCTGACCTTCTCTCTCTCCAGAGCAGAGGACTAGGATTAAACACACTGCTTTTCTGTGCAGAAATAGTAAACTCTACTACTTTGGATTCTTCCCTCGGAGACTGTACTGTACATAACACCTTGTGTCGAGTTCTGCCTCCAGTTGCTTGTTGTGCGCCTTTTGTCAATCATCGTTTAATGCTTGCAGTTACGTGTTGTGCATCATATGTCTTCTTATTGTGATCAGCGTGGTTGCGTCTTGATTTGTCATCGAGTGGCGTCGTAGAGACAAGTGTGTCAATTTCCTCTTTACACGCGTGCACACTTTTTAAACACACATGAAAAAAAAAAATTGCACCTGTTATCAAGTTGTTGTCGTAACGAGGAGGTCTCTACATATGGTATCAAAGCCGGTTCGACCCACGACTTGGGATTCTCTATGGCTTTCGTTGACATGATTAGATTGATTATACTATTGTTGATCGAGTTGATTGTGTGTGTGTAGGTAATCATGGTTAGAGGATGTCACGGAGGCAGACGATGGGGTGCTAGGGGAGGAGGTGTGATGCCTTCAGTAGCATCCACGCCTAAGGGGTCTAACCCCCAGGGAGGCGAGCAGGTTCTCGGACAGGAGAAGATAGCAGTTGGTGATGTTGTTGAGATGATGAGATCTTTTCAGCGCATGTCTAAAGCACTGATCAGCAGATTGGACCGAGACGAGGCCAGGGCGCCAGCACCCCCTGAGGTTCCGTCGCACGCACCGACCGTTACAGGTAGCATTCACCGTGAACTCGAGAAGGTAAAATTTCCTGAGTTCTTTGGTGCCCCAGATGGCACAGCCACCAAGGCATGGTTTGAGAATATGGCGATGTGCTTCGCACTTCGCGATTATACCTCCAACATGAAGGTCCGCATGGTAGTCTTTCAACTGAAGGGGAGCACTCTTCTATGGTGGAAGACGCTCCTGCCGCAGCTGAACATGGCCGTTGAAGACGTCTCATGGGAACTGTTTGAAGAACGGTTCCGAGAGAGGTACCTTTCAGAGGAGGTCGTACGGTGCCCGAGTACGAGGCACGTTTTATGGAGCTGCTCCGGTATGCTCTGCACCTTAACACTGAGAAGCTCAAGGTCAATCGGTTCGTGTTTGGCCTTAACAGCAGCCTACGTGCGAAGGTTAGGATCTTGATTCCTCAAAACTTGCACGACGTTGTCCAAAAATCCCTCATAGCAGAGGAGGAGCTTATCAGTGGGGGTCAGACCAGGACTCCAGCGAGACCCGTAGGGCAGAGTTCAGTCGGTATGCCGCAGTATCAGACATCAGCGAGACATACACTGGGACATCGTGGCTTCCAGAGGGGATCCACTTTTTCTACACCCCGATGACCACCGCCTCAGCAGCGGACACCTTATCGAAGACCATAGCACCAGCACTAGCGTCGCCCGCAGCAGCAGCATTTTAGGCCTGTCCAGCTAAACAGACCAGGGTTTCAGGCCGGTGTGCAGTCATCTTCTACTTCGAGTACCAGGTCTACTGGGCCGAAGAAGGGGTGTTAGACGTGTGGGGAGCCACACTACGATACTTTGATATACTCTCGGACGACGAAGGAGCATGACGAGCACTTGCGCTTGGTACTACAATGTTTACGAGAACACAAATTTATGGGAAGTTGTCCAAATGCTCTTTTTATCAATCGCGGATTCACTACTTAGGGCATGTCATCTCTGGCGAAGGTATCGTCGTGGATCCAGCCAAGGTCGAGGCTATTATGGAATGGCCTGTGTCGACGAATGTCACAAAAGTGCGTAGTTTTATGGGTTTGGCGGGATACTATCGACAGTTTGTCGAGGGATTTTCGAAGATAGCAAATCCGATCACAGAATTGTAGAAGAAAAACAAGAAGTTTGTTTGGACCGAGAAATGCGCAGAATCATTTCAGAGGCTTAAGGAGTTGTTGACCACAACGCCGATACTAAAGGTCCCTGACATGGACACGGACTTCTTGGTATGCACTGACGCATCCAAGGAAGGTTTAGGCGGAGTCTTGATGCAAGACGAACGAGTGATTTCTTACATTTCAAGGAAGCTGAGAAGGCATGAGGAGAACTACGCGACGCATGATTTGGAGTTATTAGCCATCGTATATGCCTTGAATGTTTGGAGACACTACCTTGTTGGATGAAAATTTGAATTAAAGACTGATCATTATGGACTACAACACATTTTTACACGAAAATTTGAATTAAAGACTGATGTGGATGAAGGAAACAAACCTAAACAGCCCTGAGACATTAACACCTTAATAAATCCTTAAAAAATTGATCCGGATTTATGTAGGAACACAATGAAATACAGAAATACACATAAACGCAGAGATGCAGCGGAAACAAGACTTCATTTCATTAATAACAAATGACTGAAATATGCTTACAAACAGAATGTAAATAAACTAGCTAAGGCGCTGGTAGCTTATCTCTGAGAAGAGATGTGGCTGCTAC
>ML784489.1:684208-699698 GCA_009831015.1 Picea engelmannii
GAGTTCCACACATCTAAGATTATTGTTCTCTCTTTATTATACTTTTTTGGAATTTTTTTAAAACCAAACTTGCATCACTTCCAAAATAGTTACTCTCCATATTAAGCCATTCTTTGCATAAATATTTAATTTTGTTTTATAACCAAATGCTCTTTCAACATTGCCTACATGATCTAAACAAAGTAAGATCATATCTAGCAAATTTTTAAAGAGAAAAATTGTGTGCTTGGTAGCCAATTTTAGTGTTCAGAGTTAGATAATACCCTGAAAATAAATTCACTTGTGTATGCAGAAAGTTCACAAATCTCCATATTAATCCATTCTTCCAGGAAAATACTTATCTCCTCTTCTGTAGTGAAATAGATGTTCTCATATAATAAAATTCTCTTTCAAATTAAAGGACTCACAAATCTCCATATTAAGTCATTCTTCCAAGAAAATACTTATATCTATGAAAGTTCACAAAACTCCATATTAAAATCCATTCTTCCAAAAAAATATATATCTCTTCTTTATGCGGTGGAATAGATGTTCTCATATAATCTTTCATGTACATGCAGAAAACACAAATTTGCACATATATTAAGTCATTCTTCAAAAACCATTTAAATATTTCATTTTTCTACATGGGATGTATTCATATTACATATAATCAAATGCTCTTTGAAATATACCTTCATCATGATCTAAACATAAGTGAGATCATACACGTACATAGCTTATTTGTAAATCTACAAATGTTGGTTTGTGGTTAGTAAGCAATTAGTTAAGAGTTTGACAATACCCCAAGAATGAATTCACTTTGTTGTATGCAGAAAACACAAATCTCCATATTACGTCATTCTTGGACAAGAAGGCAAGGAATGAAATCAAAGAAAATTTAGAATCTTCCCCTTTTTATGATGTGAGATAGAGTCTATTCTCAAATAATCAAATGCTCAAGTTCAAAATTGCCTGCATCATGATCTAAATTTTAAACATATAAATAAGATCGTGAATAAGATCATGTAATCATATTTTTAAATATCGAATAGTTCGGGTTGAATCATGATATAATATTAAATAAGATCGGTATCCAAGTGAATTTAGAATCTTCCCTCTTTCTGATGTGGGAGATCTATATTATCTTCTCATATAATCAAATTCTAGATTTTAGAATTAGGTCTGCATCATGATCTAAACATAAAGAAGATTGAATGTACCATTTTAGACGACGATAATCTTATATAGGAGTTCTATATATTTTAAAATGATTGATCGAAGTGTTGAAAATTTATATAGACACTAACTGAGTAACCCTTCTATGAATATGAAAGGCTTAATTAAAAATTTAATCAAACATAAATTTGAAAAAATTCAAAAAAATTATGCATATTCAACACAAATAAGATTGAACGCTTATACATAAAAGGCCCGGCATAAAAATAAACTAAAACTCACTAATTTGCAATGTACATACATTTAATTAAGCATCATCATGAATAGACACATCCTTCTTAGGTATGGATGCATCCTCCTCAATAACAATCTCTCGCACTCTCTTCTCCACATTCTCTTCAAGCACAGTCTCAGGCACTCTCTTCTCCACATTGCCCTATAACACATTTCAAATTTGTACATTTCAAAATTAAGTTTAAATGATTTTAACACATTAAATTGTAGTTTTAAATTTTGAAACATGTAATACATGTGATGTGTCAACCTGAATATCATCAACCACACAAGAGGATGGAATTCCCATGGTTGGATGAGTCACAGCCTTACCCACCATACCCTAAGATTCAATAAATTATATATTGTTTAAGACATTTTTCTTTTAAATTAATAATTTAAATGACATTGCAATTTTCATATATAACTAAATTTGTTTTCAACATGCAATGATACCTGTGAACTCCCATCCTCTTCAAACTCTCCCAATGAGAATTGGGATAAGCATTCCCAAATAGTGGGAGACGGAATAGAAATTTGTGAACGACACAACTAAAAATTTTAGATTTCAATGTGTTCACATTAATACAAAAACATAAATTTCATGTATGTCGATTATTCAAAAAATTTTGAAGATTGGACAACTAAACTAGATATTTTTAAACACATACATGATTCAACCCTTCCAAATTTAAACTTGATGAATCAAGTCCCCTATTTACTGGAGATTCATTTAAAAAATGACTAAACTGCAATGAATGACAATAACAACCCAATTATTGTTAAAGATACAATGATATGTATCTAGATATAGAACTACAAGAAAACTATCCTCAAATGCATGAAAAATTTACTCACTGTAACACATATCAATCCGATGTTTGGTTCATCATTTTGAATTAACTCCTTCAAACCATTATAGTAACATTTTGCATACTCTTGTATATATTCTATGGACATGGAAGTTATCTCCTCATTTGTTTTGTAAACAAAATTGACTCGAGAATTGGCTTCATCTCTCTGACGGTTCAGACCAACATCAACACCATAAAAAATTGATTCTAAATTTTTTTCGATTGCATTCCCAGCCTCCTTGCCAACATCCGATGTAGCTCGCATCTTTGAATGTGAGGCAAATTCTCATGTTGGACGAGATACCAAAGATCATGGAGGCCTCTGCAATGTTGCATTTTGATATGCCCCTTTCTGATCATATGTTCATCATTTACCAACCCCATAATAACTGGACGGTAGGTTGGTATAATCAGGGTGCTTGCCCATAAAAAAATCTACATAAAAGAGTTTAGCAAAGTAATGTAGAACCTCATCATTCCATGACAACTTCCCATATGCTACCAAAAATTTATTATAAAGGTGTCCTACTATGTTGGGGTGCTTAAAATATTACACCTTCAACATCTTTTGCTTTGGCCCCTCTTTGAAATTGAACATAGAAATTGCATCTTATTTTGAAACTCTACTTTTTACTACTTCCCATTTATCGGGGCTCATCACCTCTGAGTTTCGTCTCCTCATCAAATCAATAAAACTATCATTCGTTGGCCCCATCTTTTGATATGCATCCATAAAGTTTTGTAATGAATGCAAAACAATCTTCAAGCTTTGTTTCCTCTCTTGGGGGAGATCCAAGCACCTCAAATCATTTTGCAACCTACTTTTAACACCTGAGCATCATTCGAGGGTCATTTCTTCAGTATACCCTTCCCAAGGAAGCTCATCACCAACATCTGAGGGATAGGTGGACGTAGGCATGTAATATTTTGTTTCTTGATAACACCCCCTAAATCCACCTTCACCATCTTCACCAACATTGGAATCTTCATGATAACCACTCTCTTTTTCATTATCTTCTCTCGCATTAAACTAATCCTCTACACATACACATTCAAAACTAATTACAACATTTAACAAAAACTAAAAACATAAAAAAGAAAATACACACACACATATATATATATAACATAAACATAAATACACAAAAATACAAAATCAAAAAAAATACCAAACATATTTTATTGTCGTTGTGTATTCCCTACATTCTCCTGTGTTGGAGTATTAATGTGCAACCTATCTAATAAAGTTGCATCCATAGCACTATTTTGATCACTTTGTCTGAATGATCTATTCACACATTCATTTGATAATCTCATCATCTGAGTAGATTTCCTTTGGTCACTAGTTTCCCCTCCCAAGCTTCCCTGCCTTGCTGAGATATGGGTCTCCGGTGTCCTCGATGTCTCATTCAAAGAAGAGGTTCATCTTCCTCCTTCATTGGATAGCCTAGAGCGTTTGCGAGGCATATTTGGAGACTCTTGTCTCAACATCTCGCCTCGATAGATATTATTTGAAAATCCATGAATGTGAAAGCTCATAAGTTATAGAAACATAAAATGGAAATATAATTTATAAAACAACTTGAAGGCATTTAAGCATTTATAACAACTTCAAAAACATCAAAGACATATATTGAAAAAACTAACAACTATATTTGTGACTATGATGCTATATATAATGAACATGAAAATATTTAAATATAAAAAAAATGTAACATGTAGAAGATAATTTATATCTATGTATAAATTGTAGAAGGTAATTTATAAGATAATCTATGTGTAACATGTAGAAAGCAATTTTTTTTATAATGTTTATTAAAGAGTTATTTAAATTATTTAAGATTCCTACCAAAGTGAACTTGTTGTGGTATATATTGGATAAGGAGACTCGTCCTTAGTGTACCAAAGCATAGGACAATGCTTGTGTCCCACTCTTCAAGAATAATCAGTAAAATATTGTATGAGACTATGGATGGAGGGAAATAATGGGTAAAAACTAATATGTTTTGTACTCGTTATCCATCCCCTAGGGCACAATTGTTTTTGCCGCCATAAAACTCCTAAACCTATGGTTATAAGCATATATGGTGATGCAATATGAAGGAAACTAATTTAACTAGTACCTTATAAAATATTAAGATATAGGATATATGAACTTGCAAATTACTAAAATAACTTTAATAAATGCATCTAATAAAATTGAAACAAGGCAAAATAACATAAAATTTATTTTCGAGGGAGAACCTAAGGTAGGGTTGATAAACCCTACTTCAAGAAACACAGGTAAGGGTTGTTCAAGCCATGGAATTGTCAATTCAAAATATGATCTAAATATTAGATCTAATTACATATATTATTTATTATGATCTAAATATTAGATCTACTAGTGGTGAATTCAAAATATCTTACTTGCTTCTGTTGTTTTCATAAGAGTTATGGTGTTGCATGCATGAATCCTTATTTCGTCGAGCTATTTTGAATTCATATACCTTTAAGAATACAACCAATCAAAGTAGGGTTTTTTGGCACATCCTTGTGACAAAACCCACCAACAATACTCGTCTGAATCATAGTATAATTTCCCAATGAAAATCTATTTTCACAATTCAAAAGAAGGTATGGTGAAAGGGAGGTGACATGCACCATTGTTAGGTTTCTCTACCAAGTATGTATAACCATGAGGAGATTGGTTAAATTTTTATTTTCCTCCACTAATTGAAGTTGTTTTCTTGGTTTGTTACTTCCCAACAATTCATGACAAGAAAATGACCTATAGTTTCACCTGTAATTCCTCTCCTAACAAAGCTAATTCCAGGCTACTTTTTGACCTAGGTTCAATGGGAACACACCCTATTTCCCATTCCACTATTGGTCTAAGGTTTTTTTCTTAATCCATGGCCTCCATCATAATAGCTAGCTACTTGCCTTGACAAATACTAGGAAAGAAAGCAATTCTAAGGTGTTGCTGGTAATTATTTATATATGTAATTACGCTTTAGCATGGGTGCTCTAATAATCGATCCTAATCTAATATCCTATAAAGGAATTTCAAAGTATTAGGGATAAATAAAACATACGTCAATAAGAAATAGATTGGAATGGAACTTAGTAACTAGAGTAATTAATAGTCAATCGACACTAACATAATTCAACGATCAACTTAGCTATAGTAAAATATAAACTTATAAAACCAAATTTTGTGTTATTAAAACCCAAAACAATATATTATAATGTTTATCAAGTACACATCAATATATCAATATCGGTATCAGTGTCGGCTTTTGCTTTGGGCATGGCCAGGCCTTGACTTGACTTGGCACTCGTTTCAATACTTATTTTGTTATCTTATTTTGGGTTATAATGCTAATTTTCATTAGAATAAAATCTGTCGACAATCAAGGAACACAGAAGATCATGGAATCATTGGAATGGATACATCCTTTGCCCCACCCACCACCCTGGGAATCTCTTTCATTTTCTTTGGGATTACCACATTGTTTGATCTCCAATTTTGTATTTTGAACACAGGGTTTGATATCATAATCAGGCTATGAAGAAGGCTTATTCATCATGTTTTTAACTCTATGAATTACCTAGCTTTGTTTGACATTATTACATTATTGCTCAGATGCGCCTAAGACTATTATTGTTGATGATATGTGAAAAGGCCACCTATTGTCTCTGAATTGAGATTTGAAGGTTCAATGACATGTCATGTGTGCTTGTTGCCAAAGGGATCTATTACAGTCATTTTACTGGTGGTTTTCATAATATTACATGTGTGTTTGAAGGTGGGTTTGCAGGCACTCTAATTTTTGGCACTGAGCATAATGATGAGATTTTCATGAATGAGATGACAAATAGTAGGACACGAACTGAGAAAGGTACCCATAATAATAGACCCGAACTGAGAAAGGTACCTGAACTAATAGACCCAAATTGACAAATTGTTTTGAAAATTTCAAATTACATAAGTGCTTTCCTCTTTATTTTCTGGTCAAGCTTTACATAACTAACCGTGAGGCTCCCCTTTCTTTCATATTTTTTACTTTTCGATCATTTTTAGCATCCAGATTTTCCCTACTATAGTATTTCTATATAAGCTACCCAACTATTTCGAACCTGAATTTCTTGTTGAAAAATATTAGATATAAACAAGGTAGTCATTTTAATGTAAAGTCGGTGTCAATAGCTAAAGTTCCTTGCCAGTTCATCAAATTATACACAATAAATACATAGATTGTTGATAAAGATCAAGACGGAGAATTGAAATGCGTCTGCGAGCTTCAGATTGAAATAAAACTTTAAACCTGTCGTATGTTGAAATGTGTTTGTTGGATTGAAATAAAATAAAACTTTACAGTATGAAAAATTAAAAGCAAGTCATCTAAAGGTATGCAGCATTCCCATCATAGTGCAAGAATATAAAGCACATGTATTTGCATCACAGTGCAGAAATGGAATAGAATACAAGAAAGAAAGAAAACAATGACCATTGTTGTTATATAATGTGACGCTAGTGAAATATAAATGTCAAATTTATTTAATATTA
This sequence comes from Picea engelmannii, assembly GCA_009831015.1. Taxonomy (NCBI): domain Eukaryota; kingdom Viridiplantae; phylum Streptophyta; class Pinopsida; order Pinales; family Pinaceae; genus Picea; species Picea engelmannii. The sequence goes on from ML784489.1 coordinate 691,046, forward strand.
AAAACAGTAATGAGTGGATTTTCAACTTCGAATAAAACAAGGTCTCAAATCAAGAATTTATTTAATATTAAAAACGATAACGAGTAGATTTTCTACCACTAAAAAATTGTAGTTATATAATGTGATAATTGTGAAATACAAGTGTAAAATTTATTTAATATTAAAAACGATAATGAATAGATTTTCATCCTGCAGAACTCTCCATTCAAATAAAAAAATAAAACAAGGTCTTAACTTAAGAATTTATTTATTATTGGAAACGATAAGAGTAGATTTTCAACTACTACAAGAACCTCCATTCAAATAAAACAAGGTCTTGATTTATCTATTTGTATAGATTAACATTTTTATAAAATAATAATAATAAATCCAGTTTTAGACAAACTTCTTATCCAAAACACATCACATCTTATTATACCCCTTGTTTGTAACACAAGAACCCTTCCATGCTTTACATTCTCGCATGGTGTTCTATCTGATTTTTGAGGGGCTCTTGGTCATGGTAGATGTGGCTAGTAGTTAAATTCTACAGATGTTTATTCCTATTCTCTTTATTTAACCGTTATATATACTGAGAATTTCAATTTTTTCATCTTACTAATGACATCTACTTAATGTTTAAAACTGTCAATTTAACATTGTTAACTTAATGGGTGAGTTAATTATATATATATATATATATATATATATATATATATATCACATAAGAAAGGTACCCGAACTAATAGACCAAAGTGGTGTACTGAGAAAGTTACCCGAACGCTAGCAGCAACCAACACTAGCAACAACCAACGCCAACAACAACCAATGCCAAACGCGACCAATAGAAACCACCAACCAAATGACTCTCATCACCAGACTCTCAACAATTCGAAAAAGGGTGGACTGACCGATGTGCGGGTGATATATAAAAACATTTTCGTCTGAAAGGTGTTTTCAAACGAAACAATTTTTCGGTCGAAAGATTCTTTCGACCGAAACATCTTTCAGCCGAAAAGATGTTACCGGATGAAAAAAATCCATCTGGTTAATACGTTACATGAAATTCAAGGGTGTCATCACAGTACCATTTGATTTTACGCATAAAGGTTCAGCCGAAAAAAAAAATCGGCCAAAAACACTTGTCTTTCGGCCGAAATAATTAGTTGTTCGGCCAAAAAAAAGATCGCTAGGAATTTTGGAGACCGGATTCTCACAAAAGTGTTACCCACCTTCATGATGTTACCCTAATGTTATGTTATGAATTGAATGTTGTTCTATTTTTATATATAAGCATGCATCTGCAAATATGAATGATTTAGTTGTGTTTTCATCAGCCTACATTGTCATATTTTCATGCATTGATAAATTAATGGCAGGAGAGTGAGGAAAATTAGTATCAAAGCTATAGAATGTTGATTTCAATCTAATTAGATGGTTGGGTTTGTGACTGATTGGTATCAAAGTAAGAAATTGATGTAAATTGGTGGTTTTAACAAGTACCCCATATCTTGAATTGTCGATAGAAGGTATTGGGTATGTTACAATATGGTATCAGAGATGATTTTAAGTTAATAGGAGGACTTCAGAGTACCCCACCACCTCAAAAGTTTTACAAAGGTGGTTGGGTATGTTACATCAACCTTCAAATTGCTATTATAATAAGGAATGTCCACACTCACATTTCCTCTTTTCTTAAAATATCTATCAACTATATTGTGGGTTCATTTTCTTTAGCTCTTTTCCCTTCATTTTCTTTCAATTCTATCTCAAAATCAACATCTTCAAGGTCACCATTATGCATAATTTCCAATTCTTCTATTTGTGATTTGAACTCCTAAAATTCTATATTTATAGTCATTCTACCACCTCTACATGCAACTTTTATAATCATGGTCATCATAACCCAACAAAATCTAAGTTTATCTGCCTTAGATTATGTTGAGTCCTCATCCCACCCTAATTTTTTTGCAAATTTTGGGTACCGCTCTTTCTTTAGTTTCTTTGCTTATCTTAAAATTCATTTTTTTTCTTTCAAAATTTGATTGAATTTCATATCAGTTAGTCATTTTTCACTTAACTCCTTTGCGTAAGAAAACCTAAAAAAATTATGAGTCTTTTGAGTTATTTTACTTATTTTTTTATTGTTCATTGAGGACTTTTGAAACTTTTATCGAAGATGAAATTTCACTTTCATCACCGGTGGAAAGTTCAAAATTTCATCAATGGAAAGTCCAAAAGTTCGTCGATGAAAAGCATAGCATGAAAAAAAATTACTAGTGTCGATCATCAGCGGTATTTTCAACTTTGCACCCATAGAAAGTTTAAAAGGACAGTGATTGAAAAGTTTTAATGCTCACCAATAGATAGTTAGAAAATGTAGTCATTGCAAAAGTTAAAATTTTCACCGACAAGCACTTATCAACGTTGGTTACCAACTTTATCCAAAGTTGAATGTTTGATTAGTCCCTGTCGAAGGCATAGAGGGACTATAGCGATCGATAATTCGTTGACTTCATATTAGTTTGTCCTTTGACTAAAAATATTTGCATAATCTCTATTGTTCGAACTAGAGAACTAAAAACATTGATTTGTAAATAATAAAAAATACCATACATGTCATGATCTGATTGGATAACAAATTGGAGGTCTTATTTCCAGCTTCGCTATTCCCAATGTTTTATATGTTAGCATATCCAAAGTTTTTGATCATCTACGGTCTTTTTGAATTTTTACTATTTTTATTAAAATGTTTAGATATCCAACGTTTTGAGCATCGAGAGTCATTTTTTTATTAGTTGACTTCATTTTAGTTTGTCCTTTGACTAAAAAAAATTTTGCATAGTCTCTATTGTTCGAACTATTGTTATTATTATTTTTATTATTATTATTGTTATTATTTTATATTATTTTGTGTACATAAACAGACCTACCACACTGCATTCTTTCTTAAATGTTTACACAACATGAGGCCCTTCGGCAGTCCTGGTAGACTTAAATGTTTACCTAACATGCCTCACAACCTTAAATGTTTACTTAACAAACCTATTACAATACATTTTCCTCCGATTTTTTTATACAATGTTGTTTGCAGTGAATATGGGTCGTAACATTGTTCTTCAGCGGCATTACTGGTTCATTGGTTGATGCTTGCTCATTGCTTGTTCACTGGTTTCTTGTTTGTCTGTTGTTGCTGCTCTTGTTTTCCTATTTCTCTTGTTGCAGTTTTCACGCTTGGGATTCTGCAACCGCAATTGGAACTGCACTCTTGTCGTTCCCCATTGACGGGTGGGTTCCAGTGCCATTTTTACCTTCCTATTCATTTTTTCTTGTTTTCTATTTCTAGTTTGCAAGTGAAAAAATTCAATACTAGAAATGCCTGAGTCAAAATCCTTTTGCAGAACATCTTTGTATGTGAGTACTACGACCAGATAACCAGGAATGTGGCGTTGTCTTGGTCTTGTTCTTGTTCTTGAACGTCAATGTTCGACACAGAACCCACCTCTATCGCATCCATAGTGACATATAAAAAAGGAAATCAAATTTTCTCCTCGTTTTTTATGTTCCTGAAAACCATACATTTGGTTTATTTTTTTCAGGTTGTTCCCTTCCAATCACATGTGCCCACTTCCATGTCCTGGACATCAAACCAGGAGTCGTTGGATAATAGAAATGAAAAAAAAATATGAGGTGCAGTCTAAAAAAAATGCACCAAACGTATGGTTTTCAGAAACAGAAAATGTGAGGAGAAAATTCGATTTCCTTTTTTATGTCACTGTGGCTGCAATGGAGGTGGGTTCTGTGTCGAACATTGGCATTCAGGAACAAGACCAAGACAGAATTACAGTGTTATTTCTCTGGTCATAGTAGTCACATACAAAGATGTTCTACAAGAAGATTTTGAGCATTCCCAGTATTGAAAATTCTTACTTGCAAACTGGAAAAAAAACAAACAACAAATAGGGATGCAACCATGGCAGTGAAACTTACCTGTGAATGGGGAACGACAAAAGAACAGTTCCAATTGCGGATGCAAAATTCCAACCGTGCAAACTGAAAATTTATTAAATTTTTACACAGTGGGAGGCCTTTGGACGGTCCTTGCAGCCTTAAATGTTTACCTGGCAAGCCTCATAGCCTGAAATGTTTGCTTAACAGGCGTGTTACAATACCTTTTCCTCTAAATTTTTTGATACAATCTTGTCTACAGTGAATTTGGGCAATATTTTCTTCATCGGCATTCATGGTTGACTGGTTGATGCTTGCTCGTTGGTTTGTTGGATGTTGCTTATTGTTGTTTGATTCAAATTTGCAGAGTTGAGTTCTTGCAGCTTCAATTGGGCCTCTTGGTACTTGTTCACTCATTTTTTGTTTGTTGCTTGCTCTTGTTTGCTTCAACTTTGCAAGGTTGGGGTCATGCATCCGCAGTTGGACTTGTTGTTGCAATTTGTAGGCCAGGGGTTGTGCTTCTGTCCTTCCCCATTCACCGATGAGTCTCACTGTCGTGGTTGCATTCTTGTTTGTTGGTTGTTGTTTGTTATTTCCAATTTGCAAGTAAGAATTTTCAATATTGGGAATGCCTGAGCCAAAATCCTCTTGTACAACATTTTTGTATGTGACTACTACGACCAGAGAAACAGGAGTGTGATGTTGTCTTGGTGTTTTTCTTGAGCGTCGTTGTTCACCAGAGATCTCACCTTTGTCGTAGCCATAGTGACATATAAAAAAAAGGAAAACAAATTTTTTCCTCGTATTTTTTGTTCCTGAAAACCATTCGTTTGGTGCATTTTTTTCATGTTGTTCCCTTCCAAAATGTCTTGTTCCCCTTTGAATGTCAATGTTGGGCTCAGAACCCGCCTCTGTTGCAGCCATAGTAAGATATAAAAAATGAAATCGAATGTTCTCCTCATTTTTTATGTTCCTGGAAACGATATGTTTTCTAGAGAAACATGAGTGTGATGTTGTCTTGTTCTTGTGTGAAAACAATAGGTTTGGTGCATTTTTTCCATTTTTTTCATTTTTTTCATTTTTTTCCCATTTGAATTTCAATGTTGTGCACAGAATCCACCTCTGTTGCTCCCATAGTGATATATAAAAAAGGAAATTGAATGTTCTCTTCATATTTTATGTTCCTGAAAACCATACGTTTTAGTGCAACCCTGGCAGTGAAACTTTCCCGTCAATGCGGAACGCCAGAAACGTATTTCCAATCGCAGATGTAGAATCCCAAGGGTGAAAAGTGTAACAACAAGGCCAATTGTGGATGCAGGACTTCAACCTTGCAAATTTGAATCAAATAAGAGCAAGCAGCAAACAACAAACAAGTGAGTGAATTGACGAGGCATTGTTTTGTGATTACTATAGGGATAATATTTTGTGACAGAATTCCATAATAGAGGGAGTGGGCATGGCCACGCACTGTTGTGGACAGAGGGTGCATCAGTCTATGGAAATGACAACATCTCATAGATTGAACAGTTTCTGGAAAAACACATGACATGCAGCAGAGATCATTTGGATCTAGGGCTTGCCAAAGTTCATAGACATTATCATACAAGAAGCTGTAAAAAATGAAAAAAATCACATTTCAGATACAACTTCACTGTGCCACCAATGAGAACAACAAGAATCGTAGAACCAATTAGTTTGGAGGACAATGTTCTCATTGAGAAATCTAAATCTTTGTTCGCATTTCTAGAACAAGGATACTTTGATGACTTAATGAGCTTCCAAGACTTCTTGGTAGAGATAAATCTATCAGAAGTTGAGTACATCCAATGCATACAATCTACACTTAAACAACCAACATTTTTCCTTAAACGAAAACTTTTACATATATGGAACAACAGTTTCTCCAAGTACCAGCCAGTTATGTGGAATGAAAATACAGACGCATAGTATGTCCTCAATTCATATTCCACACCATCGTATTGTGCCTCGTACATGGAAAGAGTTGACAAATCTATGACAAGTTCATTCAGAATAATACGCAAAGAACATGAAATAAATCATATTGATATTATGCAAATGATACGTGCACTTGGAAATACATTGCTTAATCTTCAACAAACAGTCGACGTTGCACTTTCCCTTCCCCTGAACTATGGTTCAAGGAAATGTGTCTTCACAAGCACATCTCCACTTGAGAAACACAAATTGGAATATGGTTTTAAAGTTGGGCCACCAAAAATACTATTAAAATAAAATACTATGAAAAATTTTGAAATAGATATAAACAACATCTCTTTGGACTTGAACCAGAGTTTTTCGAGATCCAACTATATTTCATAGCTAAGAATGTTTTTCCCATAGTTAATGTGTTTCTATGGCTTCATAATTTTCATACTAAGTGTTGTTGTGTGAGGGATAAAGTTATTTTCTCCCTTTCTTTTTCCTTGTCTATACTTACTCGTTTTTCCCTTTTCTTCTTCCCCTCTATTACCTGTTTCTGGTTCTATGCTTAGTCACGTTTCTATGCTCGTGGGTTCCCGGGGTGGTGAACTGAAAAATCATCATCTCCATCTATATCTTCACATCACAAGTCCGATCGACCGTCATTGATTTGCATACTTAGCCCATTTTATGGTCGCGGGTTTGCGGGTAGGCGCTATCGAACTCTCATGCCTCGTGTTCAGGGTATATATCTTGCACCCAAAACTTTGGTGATCTACAATTTTACCCCTGACTCCTCGAACTCACAAGCCTGACTCTAACTATGATGACTCCATCTGACCGATCCGCCTTTCCATACTTAGTCGAGTCTTCAAAGTTTCACGGGTTCACAGACTCTCAGATTCACAAAAGTTTGAAATCATTTTTCGCTCCCCTCCATCCCTGCCACCTTTCGCCCTTCCCAATGCACATTAATTATGTTTTTACTAGTGACAAATCACCAGGCAAGTTCGAAAATATTGGCATTAATAAGCGGAAATCTCGAGGACATCTCCCATTAAAACGCATTAATGGGCGAATATTATGGGATCTGATGATTTTTTTGTGTCCATCTTGAATTGGCAAAAATTGTTGCTTATTTTAGTTTTTTTAAGGCATCATCATAGTAAGAATGCAATATTGTGATAGCCCACTGTCATCCACAAAGGTGTTGATGTCATGTCCTTCTTTAATATTGTGCATATATTACAGGTTGTCATATTTGAGAATATGCTTGCATATGGAAATGTTAACTCATATTTTCTCTATCGCCTATGTTTTTCAGCAAACTTTGCAAGCTTAAAACACCCTTCAAATTGGAACATGGTTTACATTTGGGCCACAAAAATACTATTAAAATAAAATAATATGACTGGTATTTGAATAACTATAAACAAATTATCTTTTTACTTGAACCTGAGCTTGTCGAGGTCCAGCTATATTCCATAGCTAAGAATGTTTTTCCCATAGTTAATGTTTATGGTCGCGAGTTCTCGGATTGGCATTATCAAACTCTCATGCCCCCTGTTCCCTGATATACATATTGCACCCAAAAATTTCATGATCTACAATTCGACCCTAGACTCCTCGAACTTGCAACCTTCACTCTACCTACGATGAGTCTGTCGTCGTCCGTCTGACCGCCACACCTTTCCAAACTTAGTCGATTATTCACCTCTTGTTGTCCCAGATTCGCGGGTTCACAGACTCCCGGGTTCAGAAAAGTTTGAAATCATTTATTGCTCCCTTCCATCCCCGCTACCTTCACACACATCCCAATTCAAATTACTTACGCTTTTAATTCGTGACAATTCACCACACAGGCTCGAAAAGATTGGCATTAATAACCGAAAATATCGAGGACATCTCTGATTAAAATGTATTGAAGCAAGATCTACAGGAGATTATATTATCATCCCCCAGTGTTCATTTTAAATATTATCAGGACACAATTATTGTCACATGTTGCAATACAAACAATTCTTCATCAAAGCATTAGCTTTTCTCACAGGTACCCGAGATGCACTCCAGTCGCCTAGTATCGAATTGGCAGAGGTCAATATTATGAGATCTGAACTTTTTTTTTGTGGATCTTGAACTCGGAAAAATTGTTGCTTACTTTAGATTTTTTAAGGCATTATGCCCTACCTTTCCATACTTAGTCGATTCTTCACCTCCTGTGGTCACAGATTCGCAGGTTCTCGGGCTTCCAGGTTCACAAAACTTTCAAAGCATTTTTTGCGCCCTTCCCAATGCACATTAATCATGCCTTTATTAGTGACAACTCACCACACATATTCGAAAATATTGGCATTAATAGGCGAAAAGGTCGAGGACATCTCCCATTAAAACGCATTAAACCAAGATTTATAGAAGATTATATTATCATCCTCCAGCGTTCATTTTAAATACTTATTCCCATTTCCCTCTATAATCAAAAACTTGGGCTTTAAGGTGCCTTCCTTGTAATGTTCCTGGTCATCCACATGTGAGACAACTTAGAGATGCCATTCAGGCCCAATTTAAAGACGAGGGAATGGTTTTATGTGATGTCAACTTTGAGAAAAAAAAATTATGGTGGCCAATAGAAACTCAGACAAAAAAAATTCAAGTATCTTATGATTGGTATTCTCCCTGTATTCGATCCTTTGGTTGGTTGAAAGGCCTGCCTGAATATTTGTATGTTGAACTTCTTTGTTTTGTTACTGGAAATTGGAAGGGACTTTCAAGTCACCTGCAAAAT
>ML784489.1:699798-719975 GCA_009831015.1 Picea engelmannii
TTCATCAAATTATACACAATAAATACATAGATTGTTGATAAAGATCAAGACGGAGAATTGAAATGCGTCTGCGAGCTTCAGATTGAAATAAAACTTTAAACCTGTCGTATGTTGAAATGTGTTTGTTGGATTGAAATAAAATAAAACTTTACAGTATGAAAAATTAAAAGCAAGTCATCTAAAGGTATGCAGCATTCCCATCATAGTGCAAGAATATAAAGCACATGTATTTGCATCACAGTGCAGAAATGGAATAGAATACAAGAAAGAAAGAAAACAATGACCATTGTTGTTATATAATGTGACGCTAGTGAAATATAAATGTCAAATTTATTTAATATTAAAAACAGTAATGAGTGGATTTTCAACTTCGAATAAAACAAGGTCTCAAATCAAGAATTTATTTAATATTAAAAACGATAACGAGTAGATTTTCTACCACTAAAAAATTGTAGTTATATAATGTGATAATTGTGAAATACAAGTGTAAAATTTATTTAATATTAAAAACGATAATGAATAGATTTTCATCCTGCAGAACTCTCCATTCAAATAAAAAAATAAAACAAGGTCTTAACTTAAGAATTTATTTATTATTGGAAACGATAAGAGTAGATTTTCAACTACTACAAGAACCTCCATTCAAATAAAACAAGGTCTTGATTTATCTATTTGTATAGATTAACATTTTTATAAAATAATAATAATAAATCCAGTTTTAGACAAACTTCTTATCCAAAACACATCACATCTTATTATACCCCTTGTTTGTAACACAAGAACCCTTCCATGCTTTACATTCTCGCATGGTGTTCTATCTGATTTTTGAGGGGCTCTTGGTCATGGTAGATGTGGCTAGTAGTTAAATTCTACAGATGTTTATTCCTATTCTCTTTATTTAACCGTTATATATACTGAGAATTTCAATTTTTTCATCTTACTAATGACATCTACTTAATGTTTAAAACTGTCAATTTAACATTGTTAACTTAATGGGTGAGTTAATTATATATATATATATATATATATATATATATATATATCACATAAGAAAGGTACCCGAACTAATAGACCAAAGTGGTGTACTGAGAAAGTTACCCGAACGCTAGCAGCAACCAACACTAGCAACAACCAACGCCAACAACAACCAATGCCAAACGCGACCAATAGAAACCACCAACCAAATGACTCTCATCACCAGACTCTCAACAATTCGAAAAAGGGTGGACTGACCGATGTGCGGGTGATATATAAAAACATTTTCGTCTGAAAGGTGTTTTCAAACGAAACAATTTTTCGGTCGAAAGATTCTTTCGACCGAAACATCTTTCAGCCGAAAAGATGTTACCGGATGAAAAAAATCCATCTGGTTAATACGTTACATGAAATTCAAGGGTGTCATCACAGTACCATTTGATTTTACGCATAAAGGTTCAGCCGAAAAAAAAAATCGGCCAAAAACACTTGTCTTTCGGCCGAAATAATTAGTTGTTCGGCCAAAAAAAAGATCGCTAGGAATTTTGGAGACCGGATTCTCACAAAAGTGTTACCCACCTTCATGATGTTACCCTAATGTTATGTTATGAATTGAATGTTGTTCTATTTTTATATATAAGCATGCATCTGCAAATATGAATGATTTAGTTGTGTTTTCATCAGCCTACATTGTCATATTTTCATGCATTGATAAATTAATGGCAGGAGAGTGAGGAAAATTAGTATCAAAGCTATAGAATGTTGATTTCAATCTAATTAGATGGTTGGGTTTGTGACTGATTGGTATCAAAGTAAGAAATTGATGTAAATTGGTGGTTTTAACAAGTACCCCATATCTTGAATTGTCGATAGAAGGTATTGGGTATGTTACAATATGGTATCAGAGATGATTTTAAGTTAATAGGAGGACTTCAGAGTACCCCACCACCTCAAAAGTTTTACAAAGGTGGTTGGGTATGTTACATCAACCTTCAAATTGCTATTATAATAAGGAATGTCCACACTCACATTTCCTCTTTTCTTAAAATATCTATCAACTATATTGTGGGTTCATTTTCTTTAGCTCTTTTCCCTTCATTTTCTTTCAATTCTATCTCAAAATCAACATCTTCAAGGTCACCATTATGCATAATTTCCAATTCTTCTATTTGTGATTTGAACTCCTAAAATTCTATATTTATAGTCATTCTACCACCTCTACATGCAACTTTTATAATCATGGTCATCATAACCCAACAAAATCTAAGTTTATCTGCCTTAGATTATGTTGAGTCCTCATCCCACCCTAATTTTTTTGCAAATTTTGGGTACCGCTCTTTCTTTAGTTTCTTTGCTTATCTTAAAATTCATTTTTTTTCTTTCAAAATTTGATTGAATTTCATATCAGTTAGTCATTTTTCACTTAACTCCTTTGCGTAAGAAAACCTAAAAAAATTATGAGTCTTTTGAGTTATTTTACTTATTTTTTTATTGTTCATTGAGGACTTTTGAAACTTTTATCGAAGATGAAATTTCACTTTCATCACCGGTGGAAAGTTCAAAATTTCATCAATGGAAAGTCCAAAAGTTCGTCGATGAAAAGCATAGCATGAAAAAAAATTACTAGTGTCGATCATCAGCGGTATTTTCAACTTTGCACCCATAGAAAGTTTAAAAGGACAGTGATTGAAAAGTTTTAATGCTCACCAATAGATAGTTAGAAAATGTAGTCATTGCAAAAGTTAAAATTTTCACCGACAAGCACTTATCAACGTTGGTTACCAACTTTATCCAAAGTTGAATGTTTGATTAGTCCCTGTCGAAGGCATAGAGGGACTATAGCGATCGATAATTCGTTGACTTCATATTAGTTTGTCCTTTGACTAAAAATATTTGCATAATCTCTATTGTTCGAACTAGAGAACTAAAAACATTGATTTGTAAATAATAAAAAATACCATACATGTCATGATCTGATTGGATAACAAATTGGAGGTCTTATTTCCAGCTTCGCTATTCCCAATGTTTTATATGTTAGCATATCCAAAGTTTTTGATCATCTACGGTCTTTTTGAATTTTTACTATTTTTATTAAAATGTTTAGATATCCAACGTTTTGAGCATCGAGAGTCATTTTTTTATTAGTTGACTTCATTTTAGTTTGTCCTTTGACTAAAAAAAATTTTGCATAGTCTCTATTGTTCGAACTATTGTTATTATTATTTTTATTATTATTATTGTTATTATTTTATATTATTTTGTGTACATAAACAGACCTACCACACTGCATTCTTTCTTAAATGTTTACACAACATGAGGCCCTTCGGCAGTCCTGGTAGACTTAAATGTTTACCTAACATGCCTCACAACCTTAAATGTTTACTTAACAAACCTATTACAATACATTTTCCTCCGATTTTTTTATACAATGTTGTTTGCAGTGAATATGGGTCGTAACATTGTTCTTCAGCGGCATTACTGGTTCATTGGTTGATGCTTGCTCATTGCTTGTTCACTGGTTTCTTGTTTGTCTGTTGTTGCTGCTCTTGTTTTCCTATTTCTCTTGTTGCAGTTTTCACGCTTGGGATTCTGCAACCGCAATTGGAACTGCACTCTTGTCGTTCCCCATTGACGGGTGGGTTCCAGTGCCATTTTTACCTTCCTATTCATTTTTTCTTGTTTTCTATTTCTAGTTTGCAAGTGAAAAAATTCAATACTAGAAATGCCTGAGTCAAAATCCTTTTGCAGAACATCTTTGTATGTGAGTACTACGACCAGATAACCAGGAATGTGGCGTTGTCTTGGTCTTGTTCTTGTTCTTGAACGTCAATGTTCGACACAGAACCCACCTCTATCGCATCCATAGTGACATATAAAAAAGGAAATCAAATTTTCTCCTCGTTTTTTATGTTCCTGAAAACCATACATTTGGTTTATTTTTTTCAGGTTGTTCCCTTCCAATCACATGTGCCCACTTCCATGTCCTGGACATCAAACCAGGAGTCGTTGGATAATAGAAATGAAAAAAAAATATGAGGTGCAGTCTAAAAAAAATGCACCAAACGTATGGTTTTCAGAAACAGAAAATGTGAGGAGAAAATTCGATTTCCTTTTTTATGTCACTGTGGCTGCAATGGAGGTGGGTTCTGTGTCGAACATTGGCATTCAGGAACAAGACCAAGACAGAATTACAGTGTTATTTCTCTGGTCATAGTAGTCACATACAAAGATGTTCTACAAGAAGATTTTGAGCATTCCCAGTATTGAAAATTCTTACTTGCAAACTGGAAAAAAAACAAACAACAAATAGGGATGCAACCATGGCAGTGAAACTTACCTGTGAATGGGGAACGACAAAAGAACAGTTCCAATTGCGGATGCAAAATTCCAACCGTGCAAACTGAAAATTTATTAAATTTTTACACAGTGGGAGGCCTTTGGACGGTCCTTGCAGCCTTAAATGTTTACCTGGCAAGCCTCATAGCCTGAAATGTTTGCTTAACAGGCGTGTTACAATACCTTTTCCTCTAAATTTTTTGATACAATCTTGTCTACAGTGAATTTGGGCAATATTTTCTTCATCGGCATTCATGGTTGACTGGTTGATGCTTGCTCGTTGGTTTGTTGGATGTTGCTTATTGTTGTTTGATTCAAATTTGCAGAGTTGAGTTCTTGCAGCTTCAATTGGGCCTCTTGGTACTTGTTCACTCATTTTTTGTTTGTTGCTTGCTCTTGTTTGCTTCAACTTTGCAAGGTTGGGGTCATGCATCCGCAGTTGGACTTGTTGTTGCAATTTGTAGGCCAGGGGTTGTGCTTCTGTCCTTCCCCATTCACCGATGAGTCTCACTGTCGTGGTTGCATTCTTGTTTGTTGGTTGTTGTTTGTTATTTCCAATTTGCAAGTAAGAATTTTCAATATTGGGAATGCCTGAGCCAAAATCCTCTTGTACAACATTTTTGTATGTGACTACTACGACCAGAGAAACAGGAGTGTGATGTTGTCTTGGTGTTTTTCTTGAGCGTCGTTGTTCACCAGAGATCTCACCTTTGTCGTAGCCATAGTGACATATAAAAAAAAGGAAAACAAATTTTTTCCTCGTATTTTTTGTTCCTGAAAACCATTCGTTTGGTGCATTTTTTTCATGTTGTTCCCTTCCAAAATGTCTTGTTCCCCTTTGAATGTCAATGTTGGGCTCAGAACCCGCCTCTGTTGCAGCCATAGTAAGATATAAAAAATGAAATCGAATGTTCTCCTCATTTTTTATGTTCCTGGAAACGATATGTTTTCTAGAGAAACATGAGTGTGATGTTGTCTTGTTCTTGTGTGAAAACAATAGGTTTGGTGCATTTTTTCCATTTTTTTCATTTTTTTCATTTTTTTCCCATTTGAATTTCAATGTTGTGCACAGAATCCACCTCTGTTGCTCCCATAGTGATATATAAAAAAGGAAATTGAATGTTCTCTTCATATTTTATGTTCCTGAAAACCATACGTTTTAGTGCAACCCTGGCAGTGAAACTTTCCCGTCAATGCGGAACGCCAGAAACGTATTTCCAATCGCAGATGTAGAATCCCAAGGGTGAAAAGTGTAACAACAAGGCCAATTGTGGATGCAGGACTTCAACCTTGCAAATTTGAATCAAATAAGAGCAAGCAGCAAACAACAAACAAGTGAGTGAATTGACGAGGCATTGTTTTGTGATTACTATAGGGATAATATTTTGTGACAGAATTCCATAATAGAGGGAGTGGGCATGGCCACGCACTGTTGTGGACAGAGGGTGCATCAGTCTATGGAAATGACAACATCTCATAGATTGAACAGTTTCTGGAAAAACACATGACATGCAGCAGAGATCATTTGGATCTAGGGCTTGCCAAAGTTCATAGACATTATCATACAAGAAGCTGTAAAAAATGAAAAAAATCACATTTCAGATACAACTTCACTGTGCCACCAATGAGAACAACAAGAATCGTAGAACCAATTAGTTTGGAGGACAATGTTCTCATTGAGAAATCTAAATCTTTGTTCGCATTTCTAGAACAAGGATACTTTGATGACTTAATGAGCTTCCAAGACTTCTTGGTAGAGATAAATCTATCAGAAGTTGAGTACATCCAATGCATACAATCTACACTTAAACAACCAACATTTTTCCTTAAACGAAAACTTTTACATATATGGAACAACAGTTTCTCCAAGTACCAGCCAGTTATGTGGAATGAAAATACAGACGCATAGTATGTCCTCAATTCATATTCCACACCATCGTATTGTGCCTCGTACATGGAAAGAGTTGACAAATCTATGACAAGTTCATTCAGAATAATACGCAAAGAACATGAAATAAATCATATTGATATTATGCAAATGATACGTGCACTTGGAAATACATTGCTTAATCTTCAACAAACAGTCGACGTTGCACTTTCCCTTCCCCTGAACTATGGTTCAAGGAAATGTGTCTTCACAAGCACATCTCCACTTGAGAAACACAAATTGGAATATGGTTTTAAAGTTGGGCCACCAAAAATACTATTAAAATAAAATACTATGAAAAATTTTGAAATAGATATAAACAACATCTCTTTGGACTTGAACCAGAGTTTTTCGAGATCCAACTATATTTCATAGCTAAGAATGTTTTTCCCATAGTTAATGTGTTTCTATGGCTTCATAATTTTCATACTAAGTGTTGTTGTGTGAGGGATAAAGTTATTTTCTCCCTTTCTTTTTCCTTGTCTATACTTACTCGTTTTTCCCTTTTCTTCTTCCCCTCTATTACCTGTTTCTGGTTCTATGCTTAGTCACGTTTCTATGCTCGTGGGTTCCCGGGGTGGTGAACTGAAAAATCATCATCTCCATCTATATCTTCACATCACAAGTCCGATCGACCGTCATTGATTTGCATACTTAGCCCATTTTATGGTCGCGGGTTTGCGGGTAGGCGCTATCGAACTCTCATGCCTCGTGTTCAGGGTATATATCTTGCACCCAAAACTTTGGTGATCTACAATTTTACCCCTGACTCCTCGAACTCACAAGCCTGACTCTAACTATGATGACTCCATCTGACCGATCCGCCTTTCCATACTTAGTCGAGTCTTCAAAGTTTCACGGGTTCACAGACTCTCAGATTCACAAAAGTTTGAAATCATTTTTCGCTCCCCTCCATCCCTGCCACCTTTCGCCCTTCCCAATGCACATTAATTATGTTTTTACTAGTGACAAATCACCAGGCAAGTTCGAAAATATTGGCATTAATAAGCGGAAATCTCGAGGACATCTCCCATTAAAACGCATTAATGGGCGAATATTATGGGATCTGATGATTTTTTTGTGTCCATCTTGAATTGGCAAAAATTGTTGCTTATTTTAGTTTTTTTAAGGCATCATCATAGTAAGAATGCAATATTGTGATAGCCCACTGTCATCCACAAAGGTGTTGATGTCATGTCCTTCTTTAATATTGTGCATATATTACAGGTTGTCATATTTGAGAATATGCTTGCATATGGAAATGTTAACTCATATTTTCTCTATCGCCTATGTTTTTCAGCAAACTTTGCAAGCTTAAAACACCCTTCAAATTGGAACATGGTTTACATTTGGGCCACAAAAATACTATTAAAATAAAATAATATGACTGGTATTTGAATAACTATAAACAAATTATCTTTTTACTTGAACCTGAGCTTGTCGAGGTCCAGCTATATTCCATAGCTAAGAATGTTTTTCCCATAGTTAATGTTTATGGTCGCGAGTTCTCGGATTGGCATTATCAAACTCTCATGCCCCCTGTTCCCTGATATACATATTGCACCCAAAAATTTCATGATCTACAATTCGACCCTAGACTCCTCGAACTTGCAACCTTCACTCTACCTACGATGAGTCTGTCGTCGTCCGTCTGACCGCCACACCTTTCCAAACTTAGTCGATTATTCACCTCTTGTTGTCCCAGATTCGCGGGTTCACAGACTCCCGGGTTCAGAAAAGTTTGAAATCATTTATTGCTCCCTTCCATCCCCGCTACCTTCACACACATCCCAATTCAAATTACTTACGCTTTTAATTCGTGACAATTCACCACACAGGCTCGAAAAGATTGGCATTAATAACCGAAAATATCGAGGACATCTCTGATTAAAATGTATTGAAGCAAGATCTACAGGAGATTATATTATCATCCCCCAGTGTTCATTTTAAATATTATCAGGACACAATTATTGTCACATGTTGCAATACAAACAATTCTTCATCAAAGCATTAGCTTTTCTCACAGGTACCCGAGATGCACTCCAGTCGCCTAGTATCGAATTGGCAGAGGTCAATATTATGAGATCTGAACTTTTTTTTTGTGGATCTTGAACTCGGAAAAATTGTTGCTTACTTTAGATTTTTTAAGGCATTATGCCCTACCTTTCCATACTTAGTCGATTCTTCACCTCCTGTGGTCACAGATTCGCAGGTTCTCGGGCTTCCAGGTTCACAAAACTTTCAAAGCATTTTTTGCGCCCTTCCCAATGCACATTAATCATGCCTTTATTAGTGACAACTCACCACACATATTCGAAAATATTGGCATTAATAGGCGAAAAGGTCGAGGACATCTCCCATTAAAACGCATTAAACCAAGATTTATAGAAGATTATATTATCATCCTCCAGCGTTCATTTTAAATACTTATTCCCATTTCCCTCTATAATCAAAAACTTGGGCTTTAAGGTGCCTTCCTTGTAATGTTCCTGGTCATCCACATGTGAGACAACTTAGAGATGCCATTCAGGCCCAATTTAAAGACGAGGGAATGGTTTTATGTGATGTCAACTTTGAGAAAAAAAAATTATGGTGGCCAATAGAAACTCAGACAAAAAAAATTCAAGTATCTTATGATTGGTATTCTCCCTGTATTCGATCCTTTGGTTGGTTGAAAGGCCTGCCTGAATATTTGTATGTTGAACTTCTTTGTTTTGTTACTGGAAATTGGAAGGGACTTTCAAGTCACCTGCAAAATGCTCCTTTGTTGAAGTATATAGCTTCTTCCAACAACACAAATTTGGCAAGTGTATCAAATCCTGCAGACACACTAAAATTTATCCTTCGTCAAAGAAGTCACACATATCGTGGCTGACAAAATGGTCTGGAATTTTCAGAGTTGACGCCAAATATTACTCCATACGCGAATATACTCAGAAGGAAATTATAAATTTGGATCCTCATGAATGTGAGAAACTGTATGAGTGGTTGAATCAACATTCTAAAATTACATAAGTTTCTATGTCAAATTTTGTTGAGCGACTTCTGGGTGTAGTAACAGACTTGACAGAAATTTAGCTTCTTTGTCAAAGTTTTTTCACCGACCTTTGGATGTAGTAACAGACTCCACATACAATCAACTTTCTATCACTACTGCACATTTTTTTCACTATTCCTATGCATATTATTGCATCTGGGTCGAAGATATTACCGCTCTTTGCAAGAATATTCTCTTGGTAATTGAAGGTGGGTATATAATTAGGGAACGAGTCTCTCAAAAAAATTTGATGCCTGCATCGACAAGTAATTGGGAAAATTTAATGGGAAGGAATTATGGACTATGGACTTTGCAACACTTTCTAAAGCTTACTTTATACTACCACCTTCTGCAGGAAGTTTGATGTATTCAGGTAATGATTTGGTTTCTGAAGATGACCTTTTACTACCACCTTCATGTAATGATTTTGTTTCATTCTTTAGAATATACCTTGATGTAGTATATATTCCAGAGCTATTTCCACCGAATATCAATCTTTCTGCAGGTTCCCATGCTTTGAATAAGGAGAATGCATTTCTTTTGTTGCAGTAAATATGATATTTGAAAAAAATGGAAGTTGTTCGATGATTGAAGTATTGACTTGTCTGGTTCAAATAAATCGCCATGGCCTCGCCACAAGTGTCTCTCAAGTTGTTCATCAGGATCGCAGGTCGATAAGCAAAGAGTGCCTTCTTGGTCATAGAGTGCTTCCATCCCCAGTTTGTGTTTGTACAAGTGATTTTAATGCTACCTTGTTTCTTTCTCCTGGTGGTGGATCCTTCTATCCCAACCAGCATGATAGAAATAAACTATCTCTAGGGAGTTTGATCGCTTCCGGGGATCTAAGTTGACTATATATTAATTTCGGTTAACTTAAAAAAGTTTATGTGTGCAACCTAATGTTAGACATAGAAAATACAATTTCTTATTTTTTAAAATATAAAATAATGTATTTTTTTAACACATGATTGGTCAAAAATTTTCAAGTGTTGTTTGGGATTCACGTCCTTCAAGGATGTTTATTAATTACACAAATAATATTTTTTTGGCAATGCAATCGACTTGTCGTCGACTATGGCAGTCACATTAACACTGCAATTTCCAGATAATAAATGTATGACATGCACCTAATCTTGAGGTCATCATCGCACAGGACACCCAACCTCGAAATATTTTCGGACTCACAACAACATTGTAATTGTCGTGACAAAGCAACACTAAAGTTGATGCTCTTTGCAGGTCTGACAACCATGCAGTCTAAGTGATTTGGTAATGACATGCCCACTTTTTCACCGCATTACTACCCTACAATTGATGGCACTGTTCCCATTGCCACCGCCAGTGTCAATGTCTAAAGCTGAAGCTATCTGGAGCCTGGAGTCACCGCTAGTGTGGATGCCTGAAACTGAAGCTACCTAGAGCCTGGGGTCATGAATTGATACACTCGACATTCGTATCAGTAGTGATCGAAATTTGATTGTATGTCGAATCTGTTACTACATCCAGAGGTCGCTCAACAAACTTTGAGATAGAATTTGGTTGTATTTGAAGTCTGTTACAACTTTGAGATAGAAGGTTTTGTAATTTTAGAATGTTGATTCAACGACTCATACAGTTTCTCACCTTCGTGAAGATCCAAATTTATAATTTCCTTCTGAGTATATTTGGGCATGGAGTAATATTTGGCATCACTTCTGAATATTACAAACCATTTTGTGAGCCACAATATGTGCCACTCCTATGAAGAAAGATATATTCTGGTGTGATCTGCAGCATTTGATACACTTGACAAATATGTGTTGTTGGAAGAAGCTATATACTTCAACAAAGGAGAATTTTGCAGGTGACTTGAACTTCCCTTCCAATTTACAGCAATAAAACAAAGAAATTCAACATACAAATCTTCAGGCAAGCCTTTCAACCAAACAAACGATTGAATACAAGGAGAATACCAGTCACAAGATACTTGAATTTTTTGTCTCAACTTCTGTTGGCTAACATAAAAAATTTCCCCCAAAGATGACGTCACATAAAACCACTCCCTCGTCTTTGAATTGGCCCTGAATCGTATCTCTAAGTTGTCTCGGATCTGGATGACCAGGAACATAACAAGGAAGGCACCTTAAACCCCAATTTTTCGATGATAGAGGGAAATTAACACTTAGCAAAGTATGGAATGAGACAAACCATTCAACAAGTTGGGATAGATCTAGCTGGCATAACCCATGAGTTCCAAGACCCGAAATTGATATTCAACTCATTGTTTTTAACCAGGCAAGCATTTGATGATCAAGTTGAAATCTATAAAAGACTATCTACAAGCTTGATTATTGTACATATTTGCTTTTTTGGTCTGCAGGATCCCCAATCGCAGTCATTATGGAAAACGCATTTAAATTTCATAGAATATGTGTTGAACTATTTCAAGAGAGCTATTTCGGAAAATAATCTCAATTGTATTTTGTAACCCAGTTTATCTTAATATAAAATATTTGAGGTTTTTGTATGGTGTTTTCCAATGTTTGATATTGTTTTTTTTTTGTATTTTTTTTTAAATTGACTCATTTTCCTGTATAGTTATTGATAGATGAATTCAACCTCTTTCTACAAGAATCTAAGACGCTCTTTGATCAATAGTTAAACATGCACGACAAGCTTTTTTTTCCCTGCCCAATACCTTGATTTAAATAAAAGCTACTATATTCGCTCCTTACATTTTACATGGAAGAATAATTTGTGATAGGACATAGTTCTGTGTCGCCCACCCTATACTTAAGAAAGAAATGGATGGATCCGTCCTTCTTTCATTCTTCGGGGCCCCGTAAATAGAGTCAATTAATGACTCTATTTCAAAATGGAAACTCAGGTGTTGACGTCATGTTCGTGTTCAATATTGTGCATATATTACAGCTTCTTCTATTTGAGAATATCCTTGCATATAAAAAATGTTACGTCATATATTTATTTTTTTGTATTGCTTATGGGTTTGAACGAAATTTGTGAGCTGAAAAACACTCTATAAATTGGAAGATGGTTTACATTTGGACCATAAATAATCTATTAAGATATATTAATATCAATACTATTGGAATAAATATAAACAAATTCTCTTTAAACTTGAAGTTGTCTTTGTCGACATCCAAGTATATTACATAGCTGAGACTAAATGTGCGTTTCTCCCTTTCTTTTCCCTCCTCTATACTTACCCATTTTTCCCTTGTCTTCTTCCCCTCTATTATCCCTTTCTGGTTCTATACTTAGTCGCATTTCTATGATCACGGCTTCCTGGGTTGGCGGATTAGAAGATTATCATCTTCATCTATATCTTCACATCATGAGCCCAACTGACCGTCGTCCCTTTCAATATTTATCCAATTATCTAACCATCGGGTCCCAGGTTAGCACTATCGAACTCTTATGCCCCCTGTTTCGTTATATACATCTTGCACCCAAAACTTTTGTGATCTAAAATTTATGCTTCTACTAGTGAGAACTCACTAGAGGTTCGAAAATATTAGCATTAATAAATGAATGGTATATGTTGTTATGTGAGATACTTACCCCTTTTCCCTTTTCTTGTTCCCCTCTATTATCCCTTTCTGGTTATATACTTAGTCGCCTTTCTATGATCGCGGGTTCTCGGGTTGGCGGACTGACATATCTTCATCTCCATCTATATCATCTAATCATGAGTCCGACCGATCGTTGTTCCTTCCCATACTTAGCCAATTTTATGGTCGCAGTTTCTAGGGTTGGCGCTATCGAACTCTCATGCCGCTTGTTCCATGATATAGATATTGCACCGAAAACTTTTTTGATCTACAATTCCACCCCGGACTCCTCGAACTCGTAAGCTTCACTCTACCCGGGTTCAAAAAAGTTTCAAAGCATCTATCATTGCCTTCAATCCCCACCACCTTTTCCCCCTTCCCAATGCACATTAATTATGGTTTTACTAGTGACAAATCAACACACTAGTACGAAACAATTGGCATTAACAAGAAAAAACATTGAGGACATCTCTCATTAACACGCACTAAACCACCATTTATGGTATGTTGAACGACCGTCGTTCCTTTCCATACTTACCCAATTTTTCCCCATGTTCCGTGAAATACATCTTGCACCCAAAAATTATGTGATCTACAATTCCACCACGGGCTCCTCCAACTCGCAAGCTTCACTCTACCCAGGTTCACAAAAAGTTTCAAAGCATTTATCGCTCCCTTCCATCCCTGCCACATTCGCGCCCTTCCCAATGCACATTAATTATTTTGGCTTCTAGATTGCACTTCCATTGTTCTGTGACCTACAAATAGCACCTGAACCTTCGCGAAATACAAATTGACTCCCAGACACCCACATCATCCACTCTTCTATGTTACACATTATGCATTCAAAATTTCCAAGCCATACAATTTGACTGTCGTGGCCTCACATCTTCTGGGGAACCCTTTTCACCCTATTTTGGATCCTCGGGTTGGCGGGTTCACAAAATCTCCAATTCCTAGTCATTGTTTCATGTGCCCACCACCTTTGTACTTCTTTCCAAATATGCAACAACAAAGGTTTAATTCTAACAGTTCATCATGAAACAACCATAAATATCATCATTGATAAGCAAAAGGTTGGAGGAGACAGTCACACTGACTATCCCTACACAACTTGTCTAGAAACATGCAGAAAAGATCTTGCCAGGTAATGGGATATCTATTACAAATTTCAATATATTATTGAAAATGGGTATGGCCTACCGTTTCCCTATTCCTTACTTAGACACTTTTTCGATTGCGGGTTCCCGAACTTGCAAGCTCAAGATTGTGCTTCCAGTGTTCCACGACTTGCAAACAGTACCCGGAGTTCCGCGATATACAATTTGTTCGTTGGTCTACCCCATCATGCCCTCTTTTGTGTTACGTGTTTTGCAGTCAACACTTCTGAGACATAGAATTTGACCCTCGGGACCTCACCTCTGCTGGTTATATCTTGTAACCATATTTTTAAGCCTGGACGACTGCTTTTGACAATTAGCCATTCCTTAATTGTTGTTCCTTGTCTCTGCCACCTATGCACTTCTTTATGGATATGCAATTAGTAATATTTAGTGATAACATTTCATCATGCAGGAACCGTAAAGATTTCCATTAATGAGTGAAAGGATCGAGGATATCTCCCAGACTTCTGCGATATAAAAATTGATTGTCGGACTCCCACATCATCCCCTCTTCCGTGTTACACATTTTGCACTCAAAAGTTTTGAGACATACAATTTGACCATCAGGGTGTCACATCTCCTGGGGAACCCTTGTCACCCTAGTTTGAAACTCGTCCGACCACTTTCCATACTTGTCCATTTCTTGGAATCTCTTTTGTGGATCCTCGGGTTGGAGGATTCATGAAATCTCCAATTCCTAGTCATTGTTTCCCGTGCTTGCCACCTTAGCACTTC
This sequence comes from Picea engelmannii, assembly GCA_009831015.1. Taxonomy (NCBI): domain Eukaryota; kingdom Viridiplantae; phylum Streptophyta; class Pinopsida; order Pinales; family Pinaceae; genus Picea; species Picea engelmannii. The sequence goes on from ML784489.1 coordinate 714,523, forward strand.
TTTCAAAGTATGCAACAACCAAGGTTTAATGCTAACAGTTCATCATGCAACAACCGTACAGACAGTCATTAATAAGCAAAAGGTTTGACGAGACAGTCACATTGACTATCGTTGTACAAATTGCCTAGAAACATGCAGAAAAGATCTTGCTAGGTAATGGGATATCTATTACAAATTTCAATATATTAGCAAAAATGATTATGGCCTACTGTTTCCCTATTCCATACTTAGCCACTTTTTCCATTACGGGTTCCTGGATAGGCGGGCTCACGATTGCGCTTCCAATGTTTTGTGGCCTGCAAACAGTACCAGGAGTTCCACGATATACAAATTGACCTATGGACTGTCCCATCATGCCCTCTTCCATGTTATGTGTTTTGCACTCAAAACTTCTGAGACATACAATTTAACCATCGGCCCCTCACCTCTCATGGTTATACCTTGTAACCCTATTTTGAAGCTTGGTTGATCGCTTTCGATAATTAGCCATTCCTTAATTCCTCTTTCCCGTCCCTGCCACCTTCGTACTTCTTTCTAAATATGAAATTAGTAATCTTTGATGATAACATCTCGTCATGCAGGAATCGTCAACATTTTCATTAATGAGTGAAACGCTCGAGGAGATCTCTCATTAATACGCATTAAACCAAGATTTGGGGAGAGTTATATTATCCCTTCCTATTGTTCATCTCAAACAGCATGGAATGTCTTTCACGGGTCATTGGGTTGGCACATTCACGAAATCTCCAATCCTTAATTGCTCTTCGTTGTACCCACCATCTCCTCACTTCTAAGTATGCAATTACTAGTCTTTAATGATAACAGCGCATCATGCAATAGCCATCGAGATTGTCATTAATGAGCGAAAGGCTCGAGGAGATCTCCCATTCATAGGCATTGGACCAAGATTTCTAGAGGGTTATATTATCCCTTCCAACTCTTCATTACAAACATCGTCTAGAGAAAATGAACGTTCTCGTAAACTTATGGCAGCAGTTCTGTGGAGATACAGTGAATATATTTGGGCGTGAGGACCAAAACTTCCAGTGGTCTAGGGCATACTCTTACTATTCATCTCGTTCCACCCAAAACGAATTGATTTGGACCTCTGGAATCGCTCATGCAGGCTGTGTCCCTGAAGTTTTTGACTGTAAGGAGGTGGTCTCTTGTTGCACCGAAAAATATATTTCAAGCCAAAGAATTATTCCACTGCGCGACCATTCTCATGTTTCTTTGTCACCTCAGGTCCTCCGCAAGATGTTAAGATTGTCCAAGCCAACATTGACCTTCAGAGGACAAGACTGCAAACAGTTCCTAAAAAACCATGATAACGGGTTGGACCTCTTACCCGAGTTCCTGGAAGACCCGACAGCAGCTCTTGAAGATATCACAAAGTTGCAAGTCGGTTCCTTTAGAAATCCATTCTTGGAAATTGCTTGGTTGTTTACAAGAATAACGGGACAGGAATCCACGGCAAGCATTTCCCACATGGTTCTTTATATTTTGTATTTCATCGTCAACGAACAATCCATTTTTTATTGTGGAAGCTAATTTCCATTGAAATTTGTTCCCAATTGTCACGATTCAAAGAAGATAATAAATTTTATATGTCATCCTACTTGGTTTTCGCGATAGCGCATTGTTGTCTGTTTCCAAAACTGTCTTTGTCCAAGAAGATAAACTATAAATTCGACCCAGTAACATTCTGGTACCAGGCCTTATGGAGGCACAAGGCCTCCCATTGTTTTTATGAGGTTTTTAATGACTTTGTCTCAGTTTTCAAAGATTTATTGTTAGAAAAGGATGCTCCCCAGAGGTCTGACTAGGCAACCAATTTTTTGGACAGGAAGGGGACACTTGAACAAATGGAAAATTACAGTGTAATAATGGTTTTTGGCTCCAAGGAAAATCATGCTTTCCTTCCATGTCACATCACGGACAAGATGTTTGTTACAGAAATAGCAAGGCAATACAACTATTGGTTGCATTTTTTCCATGGCAAGAGAAAAAAACAGTTCATTCCTCTACCTTGGAAATTTGGGGACGTTGTGTTTAGGAACGTCAATAAGATTGACAAGTTCGCAGGCCATTTCAACAACTTGAACCTAAGATATGCTGAAAGGATAAGAGGGTTCGACCCTAATGGGATTTTTCTAGAACATTTACTAGCAGTTGAATTTAGCAGATCTTTTATCCATACACTCCTGAATGAAGAAAGAGACAATGAAGAAAACACTACTACTCCTGAAGATGGTGACGTAGAGACATTGCAAAGCACAACTGAATTGTACAGACAACATGGAAAAGGCTTTGGTGAGAAGAGTGTCCAGTGCCTAGCTAGCACTCCCAAGAGCACGACATCACGGAGCATCGCTCCAATGGCCCACCCCAGTAAGAAAGCAACCCAGAATTATTCAAACAAAGGAGTTGATAAGAACCCTCCTCACGGAATAATTGATAGTTCTCACAAGCTTCTTGTGAAGAAGAAGAGAAAAAACGCTGTAGGGCAAGCGGAAGAGCCAGAAACTGAAAGTGAGAACATACAACTTGAGATTGATGTGGATGACGTGCTCTGCAAAGTTGATTAGTCCAAGGACACGATGCACCATAGTTCCACAATGGAAATAGCTGAGATCAACATTTTTAACAAAGATGAATCCTTTGTATTCCAGAGCATTGTATTTTACAACCAATCTAAAAAATTAATTATTGAAAAGAGAGATGTAACAAATAAGAAAGGGAAATATCGTTCAGATATTAGCCTTAGGAACATGCAGCCATCCCAAATATCCCGAATTCACCGAGCAACTGCAGATGATCTTGATGATTCCATTGGAGGAATTGAAGCAGAGAATGCTAGATTGAATGACCGAATCAAGGAACTGGAGGAAGCTTTGATTCCTACCCCATTTTTTTCCAGTCCTTTAGCAAAAACCATGCCTACCATCCCTGAGGCCAAGTTAAAAGGATCCTCCAGCCTCCTTACATCCTTTAGAGGCTATGTGGAGAAGAATATCAAGAAAAGAATGGAGCTAATTACTTAAGCCTGGGAAACATCACAAAATATGGCTTCCTTTGGAACAAGGGCACATGCTTTGCACGAACATTTGTAGGCGGATTTAAAAAATGAAGAACATTTCTATCTAGAGACGGTGATCCCTTTTAGCAACCATGTCATCAACATCTCAGATCTAAGAAGACAACAAGAAGATCTCCCCTCCCCAAACCAGATCAAACAATTAAAAGCATGCTAGAAAGAGAAATTTAAGAACCTACATCTCATTGTTGAATCATGTGAACAAGCCATATCAGAGAAAGAAGAATTATTCAGAAACCTGACCAAAATAGACTTAGTCAGAAGTACGAATGAGGTTCAAGACCCAAACTTAATCCTCAACTCCTTGTCCTTAACCAAGCAAGCCTTCGATGAACAAGTTGATATTTTAAAGGGGTTGTCTTTAGAAAATTTTTATGGCATCCTTGAATATGGTCAAGATGACCTGGACAACTGGCTAGTGGACTATTCGGCACAGAATGAAGAAATTGAGCATGCTCTGCATAGTATTTCTATCGATCTAAGGAAATTAGAAAACGAGCTTTTCAACATAAAAATCTGGGATGAAACCAACGTGGCCCCCATGAAAAGCTACATTCAAGAATGGCTCCAAAGGATAATCGACAAGCTCACCAACGAAGGGCAACAATCGGTTGGCACGATTCTGGTAGTCGTTGACGAGAGCAATAAAAATGCATCAACAAGAAAATAGCAAAGCGAGAAATAAATACCATCATAGTAATTCTATACTGATCACATCTTGCTTTCTTTATCAATCCAGTTATTCTACCTCTTTAAATAGAAATCTCTAACCAAAGACTGATAACTTCCAATTTCTTTTTTTCAGGTCTTCCTCTCTACCATCATGCACTTCTTCTTTCTACAGTCTTATTTCTTGTACTTATTTATTTTATGGTCCACGGGAGCCCCAATCCCAGTCTATATGATAAACGCATTTAAATTTTCAGAAATATGTAACAGACATTATTAATTTTTGATAAATTTCAAAGAAAACTACTTTGGGAACAATCTCGACAGTGTCTTGTGGGCCTGTTTCAGAATGCTAAATTAGTTCTCTTTATGCATATCGATCATCTTATTTTATTTTTATGTGCTGAGAAATTTGTATCTTCAACTATGCTAGATGTCAGGAAATTGTGTTTATTAAATTTGAATGTTGTATGTGTGTGATTCCTGGTCCTTTTTTCCAGGAACCTTTATTTCAAAACAAAAATAAAAATAAAAAAACTACTACTATCCTTTTTTATTTCTTCAAGTCATTACGACGGAAATTTTCTAAGTCCCATATTTGAAATATACACGCCCCAGGAAAAAAATTAAATGGGACTATCACATCTATAAAAAAACGCAGTAGGTTTGACATCCTCGTTGGGTTGTCGTTTTGGTGCTAACAGATTAATCTGCAAGAATATCTGCATATTAACCCCATATTAATATAATATTATGATTAACTAATTCAGGAATTCGGGACTCCGGTTCTTCGAGGCTTCGGCCTTACTTCTGTAGTGACATTCTCCCCGAGTCATCTACCAGCCCAATGTCTTATGGCTGGTGTGTGACACACTAGCACGAGTCATTTTCTACATGGATACCACCTATACTTCAAGATGCTTCCCACGTGTCTGTTGCTTCGAGCTTCTATTTCTCCCTCGGTCCCACCATAGCAGTGCATTTATTCCCATTCTAACCTGATAGGAACTACGCTTCCATGCATCACTTGTTTCACAATGATCAAAGTTTTAAATGTGGGTGATAAAGTCTATCTTCGTGATTGCAAACTTTCCCAACAATGTTTCTCGACATATCAATGACCGCTCTTTTTCACAAACTTTGAGAAACTTTTCATCACTCATCCTTTGGACTTTTCATAAAACTCATTGTTGGAAATGGTTGCAAATACCCTAAGATATTCCTTGCGTGCGTCGCTTAGTCTTGAAACTTTTACCCAAAACTTAAAGTGGAAATCCAATGTTGATATAAATCCAAATGCATGTCGATAACCGTTGTATGTCTTATCGTCGTTAATTCTTAATTTTTGGTTGATGGTGTCAAATCGACTTGATTGCTAAGGATTTTTCATAAATTTGATCAAGTTTGAATCCATTTTAGTCATGACAGTGCAATATTTTTCCCATTCTCGTTATAAGGGTTTGATTTTCTACCATTGGGGATTATCAGGATAAGTGTGTAATTTCACAATGAGCTGAGTAATTTCGTTGTGAGTTGAAACTAGTTGATCTGAAAATGAAAGTATTTGTTTTGCTGTGCAAAGTATTCATTCTCAGAAATATTAAATGTGCAAAGTATTCTATCTTCAAGATTTAATCTCTTTGTGTGAGGGAGTAGTTTTGTACTCTTATTCAATATTTTAAATCTG
>ML784490.1:0-22520 GCA_009831015.1 Picea engelmannii
CACATTAACTATGACATTAACCCATTACACATCTTAACCTGTAACCACTATGATCCCTAGCCCTTATGATCACTAACATAATATTAACCATTGTAATGGGAAAACACATCTATCACAATAGTTCATTGGGGATGCCAAATAATTAACTTGTGGATATGTCAAACAAAAAAACATATGTGCATATTGAGCACATCAATTTATCAATAACAACAACTTGTCAAGACACTATAGTCAATTTATCATTACAATTATAACACTAACATTTTTCTAATCACAACAAATAATTTGAAATAGTAGAATAATAAAGCAGTGAGTACAAGCATGGGATTATAAAGTTTAATGTCTTATCTCTCCCACAAATTTTCTTTTAATGTTAATAGGAAAGATTGTGTTCATATGTGAAGTCCCAATTTTGACCCTTGAAATATATTGAATTATACTATATATAAATTGTAAAAATTCTAGTATGGATTCATTGTGCAAAGTTCAAGTCCAAGGCTTGACTAGTGATTGGCTAGGTACATGTGTGCTTGTATTTTTATGGATCGTGTGATAGGCTTGTCATGGTGGATGCAAGCTATGTAAATACTAATGTTTATAATATGATATGAAATGGTCCATGCTGGTTGTGAGAACATGTGAACAAGAGGGCTATAATTCCACTAGAGGTGGGGAGGAAAGAGGACCTAAGGGAAAGTGAATCTTGTAATGTCAAATGAGCACCTTAGATATCATATCTATAACGTCCCCCAGTGCATCCGAGGGACATTATGGTGCAAAATACTTATAAGAATGAAATTTCTGCTAACTAAATTAATTCATTTACAGTTAACTAATTTCCTGTAGCTTTCATCTATGAATTAAAACAGATTTAGCTACTGCCTACAACCATAAAATATAAGCATCTACACCATGTTAATAATCAACACGAAATCTAGTTAAACAACTCATTACAATATCATATAAATAAGTATGATTTACATAGAGTTCATGCACAATAATAACACATGCAAATAACTCAACAACAAGATAAAACACTAATCTTTAAACCAGAGTTGTGCAACCAACTTATTGGGACAGACGTTCCACCCAACCATAGACTGACTATTCGAAATATCAACATCTAGTCACCCCCAAGCCAAGCCTAGTAATTCACAAAATAGGGTGGTCTCTCACAATCCACTCACAACTCATAAACTCACATGAACCCACTAATATCTTCCTACAACTATCTTGATTTTCCACCAGCTCTCTTCCTCCTGACCTTCCCAACCCAAGGAATGTATCCCTTCACTAATCTCAGTCCCTCGGGAATCCCATTCATTTATCAGGGCCTCTATGGCATGTGTAGCTAGGAATCTCTCAGTTAGGAACTCAAGGGAACTTGCTGCTAGGAAAACTACTAACAAAAGAACAACAAACACTTGCTCTTTTAGTGCAACTCACTCAGGGGTTCACTCTTCAGGCCTGACAACTTGGCTCTTCAATTTCCAGCTCCAATATGCTCCAAATACCCTCCAACTTGCTCTATAATTATCCCTCTATGGATGCAACTACTCCAAGCTCTCCTTCTTGCTCCCTACTTGTTGCTCATGCTCAAAACTTGACTAACTAAAACTGCCCCCTCTACCCATACGAATTTCCTCTCTTTGGCTTGCATTTCTTGACTCACACTCTTCCTCAAGCTTATTGTACTCAACCCCAATGTGCCCAATAACTATGGGATGTGACGACTTAGACCCACCCTCTTACATGTATTCAATGATTGGCTTTGGGAACACTCAATCAGAAATGGGAAGGTTCATATACAAATAATTTTTTTAAGAAAATGGGTTGAATTAATATACATGGGTAATTCCCCCTTGGACCCCTCTTGGAAATTATCCTAGACACTCCCCCCTCTTGTGGATTAATTCATCCCCCATCTCTTTTCCATGTCCCCTTATCAGTTGGCATCACATTTTATTATTAAAATGTTGAAATGCAATTCATATATTACATCGCTTTGGTCGTAGCCAGACATTATATCTACATAAGCATTAATTAAACTGGGGATTATAGTGAGGATGTTACATTCCCCCTCCCCTACAATTGTGCATCGTCCTTAGTGCACTCTATGCCTTTATACATATAGCAAATTTACATCACAATACTTAGAAATAAATTTTATTTTGCAATTTAACAACTCCAACAACAGGTCCAACCATAATATCTTGTTCCTCCTAACTCACCGACCCAAGGAATGCACCATTCATTTATCAAGGTTAACCTAAGGGATGTACCATTTGTTTATTAATGCTAACCCAAGGGATGTACCATCCATTTATCAAGGATAACCCAAGGGATGAAACATCCATTTATCAAGGCTAACCCAAGGAATGAGCCATTCATTTATCAAGGTCCTCAACATAGTTGGCTAGGACTCTGAAATGTGGTTTTGGAACTCTAGTTTCTCAAAATGGAGTCTTGCATTCCATTTTCCTCAAAATTGTCAAAAATTTGCAGGTATTCTTCATGCTCCCATGTAGCATCTTCAGGACCATAATAGGTCCATTGAACCTTTACCATCCCTATGGATTTGTTCCTGAGCACTTTGAATTTCCTGTCTAGGATGCATACCGGTTCCACACAGAAATCCCCTTCATTCTCCACCTGGATCACATTCTAATCAATTATGTGGTTAGGGTCAGGTACATATTTATTTAACAATGACACATGAAATACATTATGCACTTTCATCGATGCAGGAAATGCTAGCATGTATGCAACTAGCCCCATCTTTTCTAAGATTTCAAAAGGTCCACAATATCTTGTTGCCAACTTTGGGCAACTTCCTAATCTTAGTAAACTTCTCTTTGCCTTCACTTTTAAACACACATTATCCCACTTTAAAATCCATAAACACTCTATTTTTGTCTGCATAAATTTTGTACCTATCTTGGGAAGCCTTTAAATTCTATTTTATCCTTGTCATCTGCTTTTCCATTTCCTTTAACAATTTTGTCCCAACAAATGCTCTGTCTTTTGGATTATCCCAACTCACTGGTGTGTTACAATTTCTACCATACAATGCTTCAAATGGACTCATTTTCAATGAGGCCCGATACCCATTGTTGTAGGTAAATTCAACTAAATTAATATAATCTTCCCACTTTGATGGCTGATCCTTCACATACATTCTAAGCATGCCCTGAATTATCATGTTGGTCCTCTTTGTTTTCCCATCTAACTCTGGGTGATACACTGTACTAAGGTTTATATTTATTCCAAATCCTTTGAACAAACCTTTCCAAATTTTTGAAGTAAACTTTGGATCTCTATATGAAACTATTTCCTTAGGCACTCCATGTAGCCTAGAAACTTCCTTCATATATATTTCTGTAATATTTTCTACCTTTTGTTTTGTCTTCACTCAGATAAAATGTGTTTCCTTAGTTAATTTATCCACCACCACCATGATGGAATCATGTTGCTTCACTGTTCTGGGAAGCTTAGTAATAAAATCAACCATGACAACTTCCCACTTCCATTCTGAAATGGGAAATGGCTGTAGAAACCCTGCTGGGTGTCTATGTTCTGTCTTTACTTTTTGGCATTCTAGACATCTGGCTATGTAATTAACCACTTATTTTTTCATTCCTGGAAAAAAATATTGGCTTCTTACTGCTGCAATTGTTTTTAGATATCTCGAGTGCCCGACATATGACACATTATGCATTTCCTTCAACACTAGATTTTTTAGCTCACTGGAATTTGACACATACACCTTACCTTTGTACATGAGAATTCTATCTTCTTTCAACTCATAAGAATTACATTTCTGCTGAAATTTACCTTGCTGTAATATCTCTTTTACTTTTAGATAATGCTGATCTGAATTTGCTGCTATAATAATTTGATCTTTCAGATCAGTCCTGTACATGATGATGGCTGCGATATGCACTTCATGAGCTCTCCTGTTGAGTGCATCAACCATTTGATTTTCCTTTCCCTTTATATGCTTAATTTCAAAGTCATATTCACTCAGAAATTCTAGCCATCTAGTTTGTTTGGCATTTAGTGTTGGCTGTCCAAACAAATGTTTCATACCGCAATGATTTTTCCTTAGCTATAATTTCTTACCCATAAGGTAACGTCTCCACATTTTTAATGCATGTCCAATTGTTGCTAACTCTAGATCATGGGTAGCATAATATATTTCACGCTCTTTTAATTTTTTGGACTCATAGAATACCACATGATCCTTTTGACTGAGGACTCCACCAAACCCTTCCTTGCATGCAAGGAAATCTTCATTTGGATCTACAATCTTCAATATGGGTGCACTTGTCAATATTTCCTTCAACTACTGAAAACTTTCTTCACACTTGGGAATTCCATTCAAACTTCACTCCCTTCTTTTGCAAAGAAGTGACTGCACTTGCAATCTTTGAGAACCCTTTTACGAATATTCGGTAATAACTGACAATACCAATGAATGATCTAACCTCTGTGACATTCTTTGGCGCTGGCCATCCTCTAATGGCCGCTATATTTTCAGGATCAAATTCTATCCCATCTGCTGAAATTATATGCCCCAAGTAGTGAATCTTCTTTTGATAAAAGATGAACTTACTTAGCTTAGCATACAATTTATGCTCTCTTAAAAATTGCAACACCATTCTTAAATGTTTCTCATGTTTCTCTTCTGACTTAGAGTAGATGAGTATATCATCTAGGAACACAATTACAAACTTGTCCAGGTACTCTCTGAACACTACATTCATCAAACACATAAAAACTATTGGGGCATTTGATAGTCCAAATGGAACTAACGTGAATTCATAATGCCCATATCTTCCCTTGAATGCGGTCTTGCTGATGTCTTCTTCTTTTATCCTTACTTGATGATAACTTGATCTCAATTCAATCTTCAAAAATATTCTTGCACCTTTCAACCGATCAAACAAATCATTAATTCTTGGTAAATGATACTTGTTCTTTATGGTGACCTTGTTAAGCTGTCTGAAATCTATACACAACCTTAAGGTTCCATATTTCTTCTTCACAAAAAGAATTGGGGCTCCCCAAGGTGACACACTTGGGCGTATATACCCCTTCTTTAACAACTCTTCAAGCTACATATGCAACTCCTTCAATTCTGGCATGCCCATTCTATAAGGTGTGCTAGACACTGGGGCAACTCCTGGCACCAAATAAATAGAGAAATCTATGTCTCTCTTTGGTGGAAATCCTGGGATTTCTCTAAAAAAATCTTCAAATTCCTTTAAGATGAGATGGTCTTCAATGGTTGCCACTTTATCTTCGAATGCCTCTTCCATATGGGTTGCAAAAATATGACATCCTTTTTTGAAACTCTTCTTCAATTGCATAGCTGAAATCTCTCCAACATCTACAACTCTCAGAATGCCTTGAATATTTCCTTGCTTCCCTTCCTCATCAAGACATGTGATTTCCTTTTTGTAACAGTCTAGGACAACATAATGCTTTTCCAACCAATCCATGCCAATTATACAATCATATGAATCCTATGGTATGATGTTTATATCCACCTTTGGTATTAGTCCATTTATGTCTATCAAACAATCTTTCACCAAATCATTGATCTTTCTCTTAGCTCTTTTAGCTAACTGAACTAACCAAGATTTCTTATGCTTATTTCTTTGCAAGTGAAATATTTCGATAATGTTAGCATTTATGTAACTATGGATAGCTCCAGAATCAATGAAAATTGTTATGGGATGATTATTGATCTTACCTTCCACTTCAATCACGGGGGATTGATATTCATATTTCTTGTTGTACAAGGATGCATAAATCCTTGACATGCTTCCTCCCATGTCTCTGCAGCTGAAGCATGTCACGAGACATGGTAGGATTTTATGCGATTTTTTGTGGTTTTTGAAGGTCATTAACTCGTGGGGCGATTTTGAGGCCCTAAATGACGTTTTCAGCAAGTCAAAACCCTATCGATGCCCATTCATCAATCGTTGGCCATTGACATTTCTCTTGGAGAATTTCCAACACTTCACCAAACTCACCGATCTTACCATCAACCATCGATGGATTCTACTGTCGAAATTCACACTTTGAAATTTTGATCACATTCTAGGAAAATATGGACCATCGATCTCCTTCAACTTCCAAACAACAAAATTAAATCTCAGCCGTTGATTTGATCAACCTTCCAAATGAATGAACCTTTACAAATTTTTAAATTTATAAAGGTGAATCTTGACCGTTGATCTTGAGATCAAACACGATCTCAACCGTCAATTCACTAAACTTCCCACAACTCTACAAGCGACCATTAAAATTTGAATTGTGACCATTCCAGGTTGAATTTTGATCTACAAATTTACCGCTTGGCTCCATGTAACCTCTTAAACAGTCTGGAGTCATTTAGACTCATATTTTTCTCACGGATTTGGATAATTCTCTCTAAATTCTCTGATTTTCCCAAATCTTTCACAGAGAAAATATGCAACAATGAATTTTCACCAATTTGTAGCCATCATGGCCCATACAAGCTCGGAGTTTGAACCAAGCACTCTGATACCATAAAGTAATATCCCCCAACCCATCCTAGGGACATTACGGTGCAAAATACTCATAAAAATGAATTTTTTTCTAACTAAATTAATTGATTTACAATTAACTAATTTCTTGTAGCTTTCAACTACAAATTAAAGCATATTTAGCTACTATCTACAACAATAAAATAGAAGCATATACAACATGCTAATAATCAACATGAAATGAAGCTAAAGAAATTATAATAGTAGCATATAAATAATTCTCATTTACACATAGTTCATGCACAACAATAACACATGTAAATAACTCAACAACATGATAAAACACTTATCTTTAAACCCGAGTTGTGCAATCAATTGCTTGGGACGAATGTTCCACCCAACCATAGATCGTCTGTTCCAAATATCAACATCCATTCAAACCAGATATGAGGCTATTAATCCACAAAAGAGGGCGGTCTCTCACAGTCCACTCAAAACTCATAAACTCACATGAACACACTGATATCTTCCTACAACTATCCCGATTTTCCACTAGCTCTCTTCCTCTTGACCCGCCCAACCCAATGAATTTACCCCTTCATTGATCTCAGTCCCTCATGTGTCCTATTCGTTTATTAGGGCATCTATGACACATGCATCTAGGAATATATCAACTGGGAACTCAAGGGAAATTGTTGCTAGGAAAACTACCAACAAAATATCAACAAACACTTGTTGTTTTAGTGAAACTCACTCAAGAGTTCACTCTTCAGGATTGAGAACCTGGTTCTTCAATTTCTAGCTCCAATACTCTCAGAATACGCTCCAACTTTCTCTAGAATACACCCTCCATGGATGAAACAACTTCAAGATCTCTTTCTTACTCCCTACTTGTTGCTCATGCTTAAAACTTGACTAACTAAAACTACCCCATCCACCCATACATATTTTCTCTCTTTGGATTTCCTTTCTAGACTCACACTCTTCCCCAAGATGATTTTAATCAACCCCCATGTGCCCAATAACTATGGGATGTGACTAATCAAACCCACCCTCTTACATGTATTCAATGATTGGCTTTGGCACCACTCAATCAGAAATGAGAAGGTTCATATACAAATAGCAATTTTTGGAAAATGGGTTGAATTAATATATATGGGTAATTCCCCCTTGGACCCTTATTGGACATTATCCTAGACACTCCCCCCAATTCTGGATTAATTCAGCCCCCATCTCTTGTCCATGTCCCCTTAGCAACTAACATCACATTTTATTATTAAAACATTGAAACACAATTTGCATATTACATCGCTTTGGCCGTAGCCGCACATTATATCTACATAAGCATTAATTAAACTGGGGATTATAGTGGGGATGTTACAATATCCTTTTCTCCATGTACCTTAAATGAATCCAACCACTTATATTGACTCATTTAACCAATCATTACATTTATGTAAGAGGTTGGTTGGACAAGTCCTTTCATAAAGTTATGAAAGTGTGGTTGATTTCTAGTGTAAGATTCATATGTTTCCTTTTGTCAGAAGTAATGTCAATGTTAATTCCTTGAATTTCCCATTCCTAATAGGGGTGTGGATTCACTCATAAAAGAGTGGCATGCAGCAATATATACACACATATGCACATACAATGAAAGAGGAGGACACACAATGAATAATGAACTATGAACCACAAACCACAAACCAAACACCAATATGAAAATTAACCAAGAAAGGAACCATGTAAGAAAATTAAGAGCAGACTTGGGTGAGGAGTAGAAGGTTGTATATGAGCATAGAATATGGGAACATATGAACCTTGAATCCCTAGTGAATTTCCATTCATAGGATACTCCTTTGTTAATTTCTAGAAAGAACTCTAAATTAGGGGAGGGTACTCTAAGGAACTATGGAGTAGAGAAGGAGCAAGACTTCCTAATTCTATATAGGGAAGTGAAGGGTAACACCGTGAACTAATATGATAATTGGTAGATTTTTCTAGAGCGTTTTGTGGGGAGTTATTGGTCAAGTATCAAGGGAAATTGAGTTGGATTTTGAGAGAGAGAGAGAGAGAGAGAGAGAGAGAGAGAGAGAGAGAGAGAGAGAGAGAGAGAACCATGTGAAATGAATTCCTTCACCCTAGTGGTCTCATTTCATAACATGGGGGTGGTATTCATAGTGAATACGTATGGTTTGGTGGAACATTGCTTCTTTTCAAACCTTATAGTGAACTATTGGAAGAGAAACAAACAATGACATATTTTTCCTTCTAATACTAGCTTCTTGACGAAATATTTGAGCACAAAGTGATCTGTAAAGAAATTGAAAGGGGTCCACATCAAGTAATGGAGAAACTTCTACAATGCATATACGTCCATGGTGAGGTCCTCACACTCTGTTGTAGTGTAATTCGATTCTACGTCGAACAACTTGTGATTGGAAAAATGTACTAGATGGTCAATATTACCTTCGCCCGACTTCCTAAGAACCGCGTCGAGCACAATGGACGAGGCATATACGTGGACATGAAATAACTTAGACTAGCCAGGAAAAACTAGAATTGGCATAGTGACAAGTTTTTATTTGAGAGTATCCAAGGCTTCTTGACATTCTGGTTTCCAACTATATTTAGTATATTTGTGCAACAATTTATCCAATGTGGCCACAAACTTGGCATAATTCTGAATAAACCACTAGTAATATCCTGTAAGACCCAATGTCGTGCGCAACTCGTGGATTGAAGTGGGGGCCACCATATCCAAGATGGCAGTGATATTAGCCTGATTCACCACTAATCCTTATTTGCATATGATGTGTCCCAAAAATGTGTCGAAGGGTGTGAAAAATATGAACCTCTTTAAATTTAATGAAATATGTTGTTAACGTAATCGCTCTAGCATCAACCAAAGGGATTTCATGTGTTCCTCCAAAAAATTGAACATGGTACAATCGTCCAAATAAACTTCGAGAAACTTTTGGATAAATTCCTTGAAGGTTGCGACCACTATTTGAGAAGATATTGGAGGGGAATTATTTAAACCAAAGGGAATTAAAGTGTAGGAAAATGACTCCCATTCCATTGCAAAGGTGGTTTTGGCTTGATCCTCCTCTGCAATCTGAACCTGATGATACCTTGAAAATCCATCTGCAAAAGAGTAGACTTCCCAGCCACCAACAATTTCTACTACCTCATTTGTGAAAGGTGTAGGGAAAGGTTCGTAGACGATGTTGTATTGAGATTTCTCAGATCTACACATATTCAAATATCACTGATCTTCTTGTGTTGCACAACCATAGGGCTAATCCAGCTAGATTCCTCCACAGGGACAATGATCCTGACATCCAACACCCGATCCAATTCTTTGCACACCTTTTCCTTATATTTGGGATTTAAATGACAAGGCCTTCTCTTGACTGTTTTGGCATCCAGTTTGAGCTAAATATTCATGCCCCCCCATGATACTGCAATGCCTTTCATTTTAGAAAATCTATGGGGATACAATTCCTCATGGTCCTTGAGGAGGTTAACAACTTGAGTAATTGTCTCCATATCCAAATCATATGCCATTATAATATGGTGCAACCATCTATGTTGCCTTACCTTTCAATGCATTCTTTCCTTTGGATTTTTTGATCCGGATGTCATGTGGGTCATCATCATCAACATTATCAACATCAATATTCCAACAATGGACTGCATCTTTCTATTTTTCCACCGATTGATGATATGAGTAGACCACCTTTGGTGTTGTTTCCTTGGGATGATGATGAAATATAAATTATTTAATCCAGAGGAGGGTCAATCTTTAAGCCAGATCTTCTACTATGAAGTTAAATATGATGCAAAATCAAAATCTCATATGTGTCCAATATATATTTTTCCTCCTGAGTTCCTCTTGAATATACTAGCTTCTAAGGAACATATCCATAGTGTGGATGAACCAATGGACTAATTGGGTTCAAGGAATATTCTTAGAAGTCCAACATTGTTCACAAAAATAAATGTGTTCTAGGGGATCCTCAGTACCCTTGTACCGATTGGCTAGTTCAAAATCGATGATGGGATGGAAACAAATTTTTTATCAACTCATCCTCTTGCACCCAACTTTGAATAGTCATGCGATGTGTCACCCACCACTGCGCAAGTGTCCATCAGACCATTGCATCCATGGCCTATATCCTTTGTTCCAAACTGATTACCTTCTCCATATGTACGAGGAATGCCTCTACCGACCTTGTCCCATCAAGTCGTGGGGAATTGCATAGCTTAGATCCTATCCAACATACTTCTTTCATTATCCTCACACATCTACAAGTGGATACTTCATTCAATTTTTTTTTCCACCTTTCCATTGCATCTTTAGAATTAGTGTCATATGACTTGATGCTTCACCAACTTAATTCTCCATCTATGGCGGGGTTAATGTAATCCTCCCTGCACCCAGTAATCTTATAAATGTTTTCATTAACATAAATTCACATATCCTCATCCACTAGCTCATTTTATCTGTCTCCTTCATTCGGATCCAACGTTGTGACTATGTGCAAGGTCTCTGTCTCAAATGACATCTATCTCTTATTTTAAATTTAGCAGTGCATTATTATCAAAGGCCCAGTATATGCCAAGAAAGGCAGGGTATGGGTCAGATTCATCCATAATCTCTATTACCTTAAAGTTATCCTTTGTCTATACCCCTTCTATATCCACCTCAACTTTCTCCAGTTATCCTATAGGATAGATCTTGTACTAGTTTTCCAACCACAGTTGAATGGGTGACCATACCAATTTTTGTTTAGCCATCACCTCCCAAGAATTCTTCGACAGAATATTCATGTCAAAATCTAGATCCAACATGACTCCATCCATGTCATAGCCACCAAGCTTCATCGTCATCTTTAATTTGTGTCCCATGCGTTTTTTCTTACTAACTTGGTAGAAATCTCTTTCTGGTAGGGGAGTTGATATAGTCCTATCTGTCAGCTTTTTCCCCATACAAGTGGCTAAAATATGTGTTAAATTCTTCGTATGTTCATGATCATTGACCAATCTTAAACAACAATGTAAAAAATTACTTACTTGATCCCCGGTGTCCATCTCACGCCCCAAATTGTGCAATTCTTCAACATGCACTGCACACTACTTCAACATGTGTTTCACGATACAATTCCTCTAGGAATTTCTCTTCAAACACTCTTTGCTTAGGGAATCATGAATCTTCTCATATGCTCTATTCGTCCATTGATTTCTGTGTTCCACATTGCATCTCCTTGCTCAAATGAACTTCTCCCAATGATATTTGCGTCGCGTTCTAGCCTCGTCTGATGACCTCTGATTTTCCCTCTAAACCTCTTCGTGGATCCGAGCCTCCTCAAGAGAAATTTTTGTCACTCGCTGTACTTCTTCACGGATTCGAGCCTCCTCCAATGATCTTTGTGTCATGCACTGGAATTCTTCATGTGCTCTTTCTTCTTCAATATCTCTCTACTCATTTCACAACAACTTTTTTTTTTGGGAAGCATAAAACTTGGGAGGGGGATTTTCTACCTTCATTATCTCCCTCTTCAGCTTCTAACTCGAGCTCTCACCATTCTAAAATTCTGCTCTTGTCTTCTCTCCTCCTCGGGTTACTACCCAGACATTAAATTTCTCATCTTTCTTCTTATTTCTAAGTAGATTCACATGCACCATATTGCAATGCGTCTTCTTTGCTTCCCACGTTTTCACTAAGTCGGTAAAATCCTCTTTGACATGCTCAAGACTATATTAGTATGCACAAATCACACACATTTTTCTACAATACCTTGATACATAACCAATTTCTCCACAATTGAAAAGAGTGGGGGGTCTACCTCCCCCTCTGCCATATCTTCGGTTGTGACCATGGCCATATATGCCTCTAGGACCTCCTTAGTATCCACCTTTCCTTGCACCTCCATTTTCACCACCCCACTATTCTTCCTGTACCCAAAATGCATCACAGGTATTGTCTTGCATTAGTTGGAGTGAACGACAATTATGGACATCATGTCCCATGGATTTACAAAACTCACAAAACAGAGTATGGTGTGTCTCTTGATACTTCTACAAAGTCAGGAAGCGGGTTGGTACATGGCCCCATTGTAGACGTATCTCACACCATCCCATCTATTCAGTTCGAATTGGAGTCAACACACCCGTGGCCACATAATTTGGAAGTATAAGGCACTCATCCCTACGATGCCCCTTAGAGCGACATGTGGTACACCATATGTGCTTGCGCATGAATTTTTTTCTTTGCCATATCTTGCAGCTGCATCGTCATCTTGGAAATTTGCTACTGCATCTACACCAATCCTGCTGATGTCTCTGCCCCTCCTGGTGTGGCCTCCAAGCGCATTGGAATCTCTGCTTCCTCTACTCGCATCATCAACTTCTGCTAGGTGAGAGGGAATTGGATATGGGGAAGCAAACCCATAATAAACTATTCTGTATGATGTATGTCCTGAATGTGGAACTTCAAACTATCCAACAAAAGATTAAATCACTGGTCATAGTCCCACATGGTTTATCCTTATTGTTGCTTAATCTCGTTGATATCAGTAATACAATGAGATTCATACTTGGGATTTTGAAATTCCTTTATCAAATAATTCTTGGTCTATGTGAGAGACCTCGTTTGTCCCACTAGTGCATTGGCCTTGTGTTTCATGTACCATGTCAAGGCTTTGTCCCTAAATGTGGTTCGGACTACACAGTCTTTGTTTCTTCATTTGTGATCCTCTTCACAAAACATATTTCTTCTCACATGAGCCAATGTTGTTCCACATCATCCTTATCCATTCCATGGAACATGGGTAGCCTCAGGGTGTTATCCTAATTCTCCATTGTCACTCGAGGTTCGCAACACTATTACTCTCTCGGGTGAAGTAGCATTGCATTTTCCTTCTTTTTCACAAATCTCTTCTCCTCTATATTCTTCTACTCTTACTTCTCCTCTAATATCCTAACTATCTGTTGTTCTTTCTTCTTGATTAAAAATTTGCAAGGGGGGTGGTACAAAGCGAGGGTATGTCCATCTTCTTCTAACATTTCTTCTCAGGTGACCAAGAGAGTTTCCTACTTGGAACCACACAAGACTATCTACAATCACCACTTATTATCCCCCACCACTAGGGGATCCTCTGTCTTCCTTCATTTCTTCTGCACATATACTATGTGCCTCATCTTCATTTGAGGTTGAGGCACTATGAAATAGCTAAGGGGTTCATAATTCGTCACTTGGGCCCCTGGGACAACTACTACGACTACTACTACTATTGGTATCCCCATTGGACACCCTACTCTCGACATCACACCTCTTCATAGGCTCATCTTTGCCTGTGATCCACTCTAGCACAACAAATTCTTTTGCACTTCCTCTTGGTGCGGTCTCTTTTCTTTTCATCTTGATACTAACCCATCATCGTGTGCGCTTAGCTAAATTCCTTCCACTCCTCTTTTCCGATTTCCTTCGTAACTCAACTCTTCTTGCGTATATCTCGAATATTTTTCTCCTCAGCTCCTCTCAGTCCATCCCATTCCTCACCTAATATCAACAATTTCTAGATCCTCCTCAACAGATCCATCTCCTCTATTTTCCCCCATCTTTGGAACTCCCCTCCTAGTTCTAGGGGATTTTACTCAACCATTATTTTGGGCTCCATGCACATCATCCCTTTCTCCATGAACAACATCTTTATCTAGAGTGGAATCTCTTCTAGCATTCATTTCCTTGGACCTTCCACAAACTTTCTTTTATCCTTGTTGAAATAATCAATGTACTCCACAACAAATTCAATAATATAGCCCTTCATTACTCAATCATACCAAAAAATAATGGCCTGAGTCCACTTATTTTACAACGCATTCAGTCTATCAAGTGTGACTTGATCCCAAACCACTGGTTCTAATGGCCATAAAGAAGAATTGGTAACAATTTTTCTTTTTGGCCATTCATACAAAAAACAAGGAAATTCAACAAAGAATGTCTCATGCATATCAGTATAAATAAACTTATCTTTCCATCTCTTCACATTCACTCTCTGTTGGGCTCGTGATTTGTTTGTTTTATGATGATGATTGAATCCTTTTTGTACCAGTATTATATGTGTATTTAACCATTTTGAAGAAGTTTTGAAGAATTTTATATCAATTCGTCATAGCTTTATACTGGGTATGTGCAATTGATGTTTTGAGATGGTTTTGAGTTAAATTCGATTTGATTTAATGTCTAAAAGAATCTAATGTGTGATCTGTGTGTCACAGGATGAATTCGCCATGCGATTTTCCATCTGGTAGCTCATTCAACACTCCATCCAGCACCCGATCTGGTACTTCATTCGACACTGCGTCCGACATTGGATCCAACACTTGGAGGGTAGGCGAGTTGGTGGTTGCTATATTGGCGGCCTATGCTAGGCAAATCAACGACATTGGTTTTTTTCACTCTCGTGGCCTCTAGCTACTGAGCTCTTGACATCTCCGCTTAAGCAGTTATGCTAATCATTGAGTGGCTTGTTCAGTTTCTAGAAGCTAAAGACTGTTAGCACGCATTTAATGAAATTTACCATTTTTAGAGGAGGTCGACCCTTACAGTGGTTGACCTATCGAATTGTAATCATTATAAATACCATAGTAGTGGTTAGACCAGTAGTTAAGAATTGGTAAAATCCATTTTGCTGTGTAACTCAGACATTTGTGCAAACTTGTGTTAAGACTATGTTTTTTTAATTTAATGCCAGAACCGTGTTGATTAAGCTTGCGATTTGCTGTTGAGGAGTAGCCATGACCTGCTGGGGGCCCACCAGTGGTCTGGGTGAATACTTAGATAGATAGCTTGCATATTTCAGTCGTACAATTATCTTTTATTTCATTTCCTGTTATATCTGTTTTATCATTTTAAATGTTGTGTGTTTGTTGTTCATCATTTAATTGTTTAAATCCCCTTTTGGAGGTTGCTTGTAGGAGATAGCTAACTACTATGCTACTTATTTTATTTATTAGAGAATGGCTTGCAAGTTACTAACCTTGTTTGTGTGTTAGATGTTAAATTGAATTTCTGTAGGTTAAAACAGAGTAGTTAGAACATAGTATTAATTAACACAAAGTAAAGAGTTTCTTTTACAAGTTTCGATGGATTAATAGTTGTGAGTTTTGTTAATTTAATTCTCAGTTTAGTTATGCTTTCCTTAATCTATTTTTCTCATCAATCTTGTTGTAGTATGCTACGATAGAAGTAGGTTTTTTATTATCTTCTTACAAGCATTTCAATTTGCAATCCGAGTTTTTAATAATGGATTTAGCTGAGTTTAATTTATGAAATTTCCGTTCTAGATTTAAATTGCAATTTTAATTAGAAGTTTGAGTTTGAGTTAAGCTTTTAGTTACGAGTTTCTAATCATGTGAATTTTATTAAGTTAGCATAAGAGTGCATTTAAATTAGTATAAGAGTGTTTTTCTTATCATCGATGATTGATGCATGAATTGAGAGATCACATGGATTTTTAGGATAGTTGATATTTCTTCTATGATGGCTAAGCTCTCGTTAGATTGCTTGATTCATAATTTTCATTTCTCCATCGAAGTTAATATTGAATTTATTCCTCTTGAGCTATCACTAATCATTAGATTCCATCGTGATATCATAAGGCACCGAAGACATAATCATCATATTTGAAGTTTCTTGTTATTGTAGATTAAGAATAGTTGTTGATTAATCTTTGAATACTGTTATGATGCTTTTAATTAAGTAGGTTAAGATTTCCCTTTGCAGATTAGAAGTGATTATGATTTTTATCTTAAGAATAGAGTTTACTTGTTGAATAGTTTTGATTAGTTACCTGTTGAGTAGTTTTGATTAGTTTACTTGCTGAAGAAGTTTTAATAGGTTAGTTGTTTGATTGTTTACTTGCTTACTTGCTGATGCTCATTGATTTGAATAGATTGAATAGATTAATTTTCTATTTCCGTTGCTCATTAAATTGAATAGATTAAATAGATTGCTTGTTGTTTATTATTAGATTAAATAGGTTAACTTGTTGAAAGTAGGGTTTTGATATGCTTCTTTAGGAATAGTCCATCAATCCATTGTTTAAAAGATGCTTAGAGTAAATAGTTCAAGTTCTTTAATAGGGTTTACTCATTGATAGTCTTTGCTTAAGTAGATTGACCCTTAGATAGATCATCTCCTTAATTAGATCATACTTCCTCTATCTTTTATTCCTTGGCATATATAGTGCTACAACTCTAAGTTTACTTACCCCGGGTTGACAATTTAATTGAGGGATTTAGTGCATATAGAACACCCATCATTTTTGGCGCCATTGCTGGGGAGTTGTTTTAAGGTAGGAAATAATTAGGAGATAGATCATTTATGAACCTTAGCATTAGTTTGGTGGCAGAGAAACTTTAAGATGAGAGGTAAGAACCTATGCATTTGTTATAGAAGGTTACACCAAACCTAATGGTATTTTTTCTTTTTGTTTGCTTTCATGAACAGACCTAGGGACCCAAAGGGCGGATACATTAAAACCAAATCAAACCTTTCGACCAAGGTTCCTTTTGACCTTTTTGGGGGAAGGAACATTCCACTCATAAACTTCGCAGACCGATACCGAAAAGTAGGATCTAGCTCAACCCAAAGAGCTAAATCAATCTTTGAAGAGACTAAAACAGGGAGCACTATAGAACAGAAAATTGAAGCATCAATAATAGTGGGACAAGAGGAAAAACCGCTCGAGCCTTCCATAGAACCAACCAACAAATTTTTTTTTTTTTTACCACCATCAGGAGATCCTAACTTTGTAGACATCATATGAATTGAACATGTGAATACTTTGTTTGGTAGTTCAACCAATATAATTGTTTCTCAAATTGACACAAAAACTTTGGAACCAATAATCTCAACCAACTCGAGTAGAGTCCCAGACATCCAAGCAATAGGAATACCTTCCCATCAGAGGGATACCTTTATTACAAAAGAACCTTGGGATGCTTTGTTCTCTTCAAGGAGAAAACCATTTAGGTACTCTCTTTTTGGAAACCAAACCGGTATGGATGATCATGAGGATAACAACAATGTAAGACACGAGGAGGGAGAATAAGCTGGAAACCAAACCGAAACCACCTTTGGGTTTCCAATTTTGGACACCACACAGAATGCCAATACGAAAAATATTCCCCTCTCAACACTGCCCACCTTTTATGGTAAAAGTAGTGAAGACCCAGATACCTTCCTATTTGAGTTTGACATCTTGTGTAGGAGCTACAATTACTTACAAGGTGCCCATAAACTAAAACACTTTCCTGGCACCCTCAAGGACTCTGCACTAAGATGGTTCATGGGGTTGGGAGAGTCCAAAATTAGGTCTTGGGAAGCCATGAAAGATATATTTCTTAAGAAATACCAAGATTACTGCAAATCCAAGGATTCTCGTAATGATATTTTCAAAATCCAACAGTTAGAGGATGAGAATCTCGAGGATTATATGGAACAATTTGCTTATATCTCACATAAATCAAAGTACCATGACCTTCCATATCATGTAGCCAGAGCCCTTTTCCTTAAGGGGATTTTAGAGGAATACCTAGAGATACTTAACCTGATGGCATCAGGTGACATCTCCCATAAACCATTTGCCGAAATTTGTGAAATGTGTAAGAACTACTCGAGGAGTAGAGCTAAAACAGAGAAGAATGTTTGGGATTCTTATAGTAGAAACTTAAAACCAGTTAGTTCAGGTGGTATCACAAGAGTAGAGATAGGGAACCTTTTAGAGAAATTCAAAACATATATCTTAATAACAATAGGTTCTCAGTTGGACACCCTAAGGATTAAAATGAAACAAGAGGAGGAAAATGTAGCAATGAACATATTTTTCCCAGGATGCAGGAGGAAGCATTCCTCAAGGGAATGCCCGTTAGATAACATTTCAGTTTGTGGCTTCTGCACGGAGGACCACTCAACTAAAAAATATCCATCATTACCCGATTTGTTATCCATATATAGAAGTAGGGATCCTGGGGAGTCCTCTTATGCACCTAGGAGGCCATGGAAAACTAATAATCAACCTACATACCCAGATATACAACCTCAAGTTCCACCCTATTTTCAACAACCACAACAGTGGAACTCACCGATTTGGAAAAAATGTTCTACATAGTATCACCATCCTTGGATTCAAGGATGGAGAGGATGGAATAACCAAGGGAACCATCAAGCTCCACCTGTCCCTATGCCCAACCATCCTTACCCTCAGTTTCCACCGAACATCCCGCATCTTTTTCCAGGTTTTGTTCCACCACCTTTACCTCCTATTCCACAACAACAACCACAACAATATTAGAATGCAAGCTCCCTAAGACCAACATTATTACCGACACAACTAGTGCCTAATCCCAATAATAATCCCACTCAACCTCTTCACAATGTTGAGATGCATGCCTTCCCGACATATGTTATTTCTCATGTTCCATTGCAGGAGATTCAATTGAGGCTAGGAAATGTTCTGGACAAGCAAAGACCTTCAGTAGTCATTCGGGAAGAAGAAGAAGAGTAAACCCCCAAAGAAACCACGAATGACACTAGGTGGGAAGATGTTATTATTCCTAAGGACCAAGAACCCAAGATTCCCCAAAATGAACCTTCACAAATTACGAAGGCCCCTCCTTATCCAGAAATATTAGTAATCGAGAAACCTACCAACCGACCAAAATTTGACATCTTGAATGAATTGAAGAATATTTGTGTCAATATTCCCTTGCTACAAGCCATTAGGGATATTTCAATCTACAGTAAGGTGGTCAAAGAATTGTTTATTAAAAATCCAAGAAGGAAGCAAAAGGATCCTCCAACAGTACATTTGATAAGAGAACTTTCCGAGTACATATCAAAGAAGCCTATGGTCGCAAAATATGGAAACCTAGGAAACCCCGTAGTGACCATAACAATTAAGGATGTTTCCGTTGGAAACACTCTCATAGACCTAGGGGAAACCATCAATGTTATGAATGTTACTACCTTGGAGGAATTACATTTAAAACCTATTCTTAGACCTACCCCAATTATTTTGGAATTAGCAGATAAGACAAGGTTTATGCCTGAAGGAATTTTGGATGACATCATAGTTACTTTAGCCTCATGGGAGCACCCAATAGACTTTCTGGTCATACACTCAAATGATTCTACCAAAGGTCATCTTGTTATTTTGGGAAGACCTTGGTTAGCCACAACCAATGCATTTATTAGTGTAGAGAGGGAGAAATGACCATCTCAAATGGACTCTCTATCCAGAAGCTCATCATATATCCACCAGCTCAACCTATCATGGAGAATCTATGGTGGCTTGAATGTCCATATGAAAATGAGGACTGGGAAGAGTCCGTGTTTCCAAGTGAACATTCCTGGGCACTTCAGGAGCACACATCGAAAAATGTGCTAAATTGGTTTATTTCCGCTATCACGTGTGTTGATTTTCCACAATATTTTCTCCAATGAGTACATGTTTGGGGAAGAATTTCAGGAATAGTTGGACCCATCTATTTTGTCTTCGACATATTTTATATTCGATATAGATGAGTCTGACACATCTTATACCATGCCCTATGAGATTATCCCAGGGAAATTTCTACATATAAATTTCGAGCTAGATGCAGACCAACAAAAGCAGTTAGTAAGTGTCCTTAAAGAAAAACCAAGGGCATTTTCCTGGGAATACAATGACATGAAGGGTATACACCCTAACATATGCATTCATCACATATATACCCAGGGGGAAGTAACACCTGTTAGGCAACCCCAGAGAAGGATGAACCCAACACTCAAGGATATAGTAAAAGAGGAGATCCAAAAGTTATTAAATGTCATATTTATCTATCCCATCTTTGACAGTAAATGGGTATCCCCACTTATAGTGGTGCCAAATAAATTAAACAGGAAATGGAGAATTTGTGTTGATTTCTGGGAGCTTAACAAGGCCACTCTGAAGGATTATTTTCCTTCCTTTCATTGACCAAGTCTTGGATACCCTGTCAGGAAATAAATATTTCTCCTTTTTAGATGGATATAGTGGGTACAATCAAATTCTCATAGCACCCAAGGACCAGGACAAGAACACCTTTACTTGTCATTGGAGCACCTATGCCTATAGGGTCTTACCATTTGGATTGTGTAATTCTCCTGCCACATTTCAATGAGTAGTACTAGGGATATTTTCTGATCTTATTCATGATTGTGTAGAGGTATACATGGATGGCTTCACAGTATATGGAAATACTTACCAGGAAGACTTAGATAACTTAGAAAAAGTACCTATCAGATGCCAAGAAATGAACCTGTCTTTAAGTCATGAAAAATGTAAAATGTTGTTGACTGAAGGAGTGGTTCTAGGGCATCACGTTTCATCTGAATGGATTAAAGTCGATCCTGCTAAGATTGAGGTCATCGTCAGACTTCCACCCCCCAAGATTAAAAAATAGGTGAGAAGCTTTCTTAGACATGCTGGATACTATCGATGGTTTATTGAAAATTTCACAAAGATTGTTGCACCCATTTTTGGATTGTTAATAAAGGATGCCAATTTTCTTTGGACTGAGCAATGTCAAACTGCCTTTGAAAATCTGAAAGCTAAGTTGTCTATGGCACCAGTTCTTGGAGGGCCCAATTGGGCTCTCCCATTTCACATATCCACTGATGCCTCCGACACTGCAATAGGAGGAGTATTAGGGAAGAAAGAAGACTAGCAATCCTATTCCATTTATTTTGTGAGAAAAAACTTGTCCCCTGCCAAGTTAAACTATATAGTTACCGAAAAGGAATTCTTGGCAGTAGTTCATGCTATTAATAAGTTTCACCACTACATCACAGGTTACAAAGTATTTGTACATACAGATCAATCCGCCATTAGATTTCTCATGAATAAACCCATAACTAATGGCCGAGTGACTAGGTGACTCCTCCTATTGCAAGAATTTAATATCACCATTCTTGACCGACCTGGAAAGGAGAATTTGGTAGCTGATTTTATTTCATGCAAAAAAAATGAGGATGATGATATTTCTGTAGATGATATTTTCCCAGATGAGAACCTTTTTTCCCTTTCTGTAAATACCCCATGGTTTGCAGATATGGAAAACTATTTGGCTACTAGGAAGTTACCATCTCATTTGTCACCTCATGAAAAGCGTAGAATTATTACGCAAAGTGCCAATTACTCTTGGGTTGGTCATGACCTTTTTCGTACAGGTCCAGATTTGATTATTCGTAGATGTTCCCGAGAAGATGAGATACCAAAAATCCTACAAAGTTTTCATGATGGACCATGTGGTGGCCATTTTTATGAAAAACATACAACAGATAAGGTGTTACATTCAAGTTACTATTGGCCTAGCATTTTCAAAGATGCTGCCAAGTATGTGAGGAGTTGCAATAGCTGTCAAAGGATAGGAAGACCCACATCAATTGACGAAATTCCCTTGCATGCCCAAGTTATGATAGAACCTTTCGAGAAATGGGCCCTTGACTTTGTTGGACCAATTTCACCCATGTCTCGTAAGAAAAATTATATTTTGGTTTGTACAGACCAAGTGGGTAGAAGCAAAATCCCTATTCAGGTCTACAAAAAAATCCGTTGTTTAATTCATTTATGAAGACATATTCACCCGCTTTGGTGTTCCTCGTGAAATTTTTACAGACCAAGGCACTCAATTCACTTCCAAGCTAATGAGAAAACTAACGGAGAAATATGGGCTCAAGAACTACAAATCTTGTCCATACCACCCTGTTAGCGATATTTCTTGTAAAGGGGGTTAGAATGCAAAGAATGGGTTAAAAACCCACTTGTCCTAAGTTCGGAATGCAAATGCGTCCGTGTTTAAATGGAAATCAACTCTGGACGGCAGGATTTCGCGTGCCTAGATCAACGGCGCGCATCGGATTCCGGAGCCCCCCTGCCTTTCTACCTTTAAGCGGAGGGGGGGGGGGGGGGG
>ML784490.1:22575-52407 GCA_009831015.1 Picea engelmannii
GAGGGGGGGGGGGTCCGGAATCAGGCGTACATCTTTTCGACGGCCAAGATCGGCGCGCCCAGATCAACGACGCTCAGACGGTTTCATCCTTCTCAGCTGCTTTGATTTTAGCCAGCGTAGGCCCCTTTCCGTCCATGTGGTATCTTCCCCCATCTCACCGTCCACTCACCGTCTGCCACGTGTCCCACTCCTTTCCACATCAGCCTCCCGCTAAAAGCAAGCCCATCATATCTCATCCCTTGCGCATTTCCCCTGTTGCCATGTGCCATTCTGTCCTTCTCCATTCTTTGGTCCAGGTGGTCCCTTCCCCATCTCATCATCCACCCACCACCTGCCATGTGTCTCCCCTGTAACCTCTCTCACCCCTCATCACTTCATGCCTCTCCCTCATAGCATTGGCACCACCACTCCCGTTATGCGCCCCATCCTTCGCGCTAGCCTCCACACCTATCCATCATGCCGTTCAGCTAATCCATGTGGCAGCTGGAAAGGCCTTCCATGTCCCAAAAGTGCCGAGTTGGCCGGACCATCCTCAATCCCAATGAGGCAGTTATTGAAGCAGTTGGTGGTGGTTAGCCATCGCCTCCGCCATAATGGGAAAGTCCGGCGACGAATTAAAGGCATGTCGATTCACCCACTGAACTGCCAGGAGTTAGATTTCGTCTGCCATAGTTGCATGATCATTCAAAGATTGCAGCTACAGATTTTCAGAATCCATGCAGACGCAAAGTTTTAATGCAACGTCTCGGTTTTGTTGCTGTTGTTGTTTTGAGTATAGGTAGGCGTTTTTGCCATTTTTGTATCTATCGATGGTAGAGCGAAGCTCTCGACTGTAAAGTTTTAACAACCATTCTAGTTCTCTGGGTTGTGCATCTGTGTTTGAGATTTCTTGTTTTATGACAAACAGTTTTCCTTTTCCATCTATGTTTTCATCTCATACCAGAGGGTTCATGATCGAATTCTTCACATGAATTGGCACAATTATGTTATGATAAAGGATTTGTTGTTGCATTACTGTTTTCTTTGGTTTCCTGCATTTGGATGTAAGAAGATCTTGCCTTTTGATGCTTTCTCTCACAGTCTGTTAGAAACCTGTTGTTTATAACAGTCCCCTGCACTCTTCTCATACAAGTCTTCCCTCTACTCACCCTTATTACAACTCACTGTTTGAAGTTTATCTAAGACCTCACTCACCCATGCATGCCTGGCCTAGTTTCGATGTTGAAACAATATTGTTCTGAGTTTACTTCCATTTGATCATCCTTTTATAAACAAATTGTGACATTAAATTGATGGGTGTCGGGCTCTGCTCCTGTAAGCAATCCAGGAGTGACTTCTGACGCTAACATTTCTAGCACCGTTGTAGGGGAGGAAGTTGAATATTTCCCCCGGGATTGAACGACAACGATTAGCTGATTCTAAAGGTGCATCAGATATCAGAACTATTGAGATTGCTACTGTGCACCTGGCGACTCCATTGTGATGAATCCACTGCGACGAACCTATTGAGTTAGTTTTGGATTCCAGCAGTAGACACATGCGGTCCCATCCACAACTGCCTATGGCTGCGCCTGAAGAAAATATGGAGGTGATTAGAAGAAAGGGGAAGTCCTCTCAGAAAGAAAGCTTCGCCGCTCAAACATGTATTTCCCCACCTCCAGCCGTAAAAACTCCACTTTCTTGTTCTCAACTTTCTAGTTATCCTTTTTCTGAGGTTTTCCGTTCTCTGAATTTCGGGAGTGTTCTTGCTGAGATTTCTCCTCCTACCCTGGGATTGGAGGGAGAAATTCTTGTCACTCCCTTCTCCTCTGAAGCTGTTCCTTGGCATAGACCAGGGACTATAGAAGATTTCCCCAGTCCTGCACAAAGAAAAGCACCTTCCGACTTGAGTTATTTAGCCTTCTCCTTGAATCCTCTCTTGTTTCCCACTCCACTTTGGGACTCATTCCCAGTAGTCCCTTCGTGGACTCCTTCTCCTCCAAGTTCTCCTCCACCTAATATTCCTATGGCTGGTGCTAATCCCCCTCTGAATAGACTGGATGCTATAGTTGCTGCTCGATATGCTCCCTTGATCCTACCTCAACCTATGCATCCTCTCCCTACTGGAGACTACTTGAAATACATGCCGAAGTTCACTGGCAAAGAAGACGTAACTGCAGAAGAGCACCTGGCTGCTTTCTATAGTTATGCAGATAATCTAAACATTGAACATGAAGACGTCTGGATGAGAGTATTTGTCCAGAGCCTGGATGGCGATGTAAGGAACTGGTTTAGAGGATTGGCCCCCGGATCTATTGCTGGGATTGAAGCCCTGGATAGTGTTTTCCTGAGGCAGTGGGGGGATAGAAAAGACTTCATGTATTACATGATAGAGTTTGGGTCTCTGAAGAAAATGGAAGGAGAGTCTGTCTCTGACTTCTACAAAATATTCAATAAGATGTATAACAAGATTAATGCGGAGATAAAGCCCTCAGAAGCCTTTGCCCAAATTTCCTACGCTGGTACTTTCGACCCAGATTTCTGTCTTTTAATAAGAGAAAGAAGAGCCACCTCCTTAGCTCAAATGAAATATGCGGCCATAGAAGTGGAATCCAACATATTAGCAGCTGACAGAATGAGGAGCAAGGCCGACGCAGACAAAAGAAAGGGAAAGTCCGAGGCCTCAACTTCTGGCCCATCGTTTCCCCACACTCAAGTGAATGAACTGACCCAGGTGATGAAGTTTCTGTCCGAAGAAATGGAAAGACTGAAGGTGGAAAGGTAGAAAATGAATAAAGGCCCCCAGAACGCCCAGATCAAAGGGGGTTTCAGGAGGCCAAAAAATATCGCTCCCCCGACTATGCACAGAGAGAAGGGAAGAGACAGAGAAGACCAGAGAATTCAGGCTCCTTTCCAGAACAATTTTATGACCAAAGAGGAAGAAAGGGAGACAGACGAGCTTGATCCTGAAATCCACTGCTTGGGAGACACTCCTCCTTTTCCTCATCTCACTCAAGCATCTTATGAGGAGTCTCTCATGGATAGTCAACTAAATGAATTAAATAAGGGAGATAAGGCTAGCGGCGACCGAGGCAAGTATAACCTGAGGTCAAACAAAAAGACAGCAACGCTTGATATTCCTGAGCAGTCCACCAGAGCAGAGAAAATTGCTAACGAAGTAGCAGACAGTCACAGAGGTAAGAAGGCTCAACCCCTCCCTCCCATTGTCCACCATCATGTTCCTGAAATAAGAGAAATTCCAAAGCTTACATCTTCTTTTAGCTTCGAGCATGAAATTCAAAAGATCAGAATCCCTGTCCCCCTCACCGAGTTAATTAAACACAAAGAATTTAAAAAAAGATTCATTGAGCTTTTGCAGTTTGAAGCCTCATCCCCTCCCACAGACTCCATAAACCTCCAATATGAAAAGCCAACAATTGTCCTAGGACCCATGGTAGAAGATAGAGATGACTCATCCCCTCCTTTCTACACGTCCATGAACATACATGATAAAGTGCTGCACAACTGCTTAATGGATTCAGGGGCCTCTCACAATCTCATGCCCAAAACCGTCATGGAAGAACTAGGGCTAGAAGTCACCGGAGCCTATCACGACCTCTATTATTTTGACTCCAGAAGAGTGCAATGTTTGGGATTCATCAAGGAACTGGTAGTTTCTTTGTTTCAGTTGCCCATGAAGAGTATGGTCATGGATATTGTGGTAGCTGATGTTCCCCCCAAGTTTGGCATGCTGTTGTCAAGTTCTTGGATTAGGAGACTTGGAGGAACGTTACAGATGGATCTTACATATGCCAGCATTCCATTTTTTGGAGGGGAACATAGGAGGTTGTACAGAGAATCCCAACTAGCCTATATTGTCAGTGATGAAGTGAACCCCACAAATCACCCCATCTTTTCACTTGACACTGACTTAGGGTCTAGTTTGTTACAGATTACTGAAAATACTGAGGCCCCTTTGCAGATCAGAAAGAAACCCATTCTTAATCAGGAGATGCCTCCTCCAACCACCTCTATTTGGAAGATGTTCTTTGATGGAGCTTCCTCCAGCGTAGGTGCAGGTGCAGGAGTGGTATTCATATCACCTTGTCGAGAGACCATATCTC
The DNA here is from genome assembly GCA_009831015.1 of Picea engelmannii. Lineage (NCBI taxonomy): Eukaryota > Viridiplantae > Streptophyta > Pinopsida > Pinales > Pinaceae > Picea > Picea engelmannii. Next base: position 26,679 of record ML784490.1, read on the forward strand.
TGTCATACAAGTTGGAATTCGAAGTCACCAATAATGCGGCAGAGTATGAAGCTCTTATTCTGGGTATGAGGGCTATGAAAGAAATGGGAATTAAGGAAATGGCTGTGTTTGGAGATGCAGAATTGATCATCCAGCAGGTCAAAAATGTTTATCAGGCCAAGCATACTTGGCTCAAGAATTACAGGAACGAGGTATGGAACCTAGTGGATAATTTCTTCTTGGCTTTTAATATTTCCTTCATTTCGAGGGAAGAAAAGGCTTCAGCCGACTTTTTAGCTGTCACAGCTAGTTTGCTCGAAGTTCCTTCACCACCTATGGTCAGATCTGATGTTGAAATAAAATATAGACCTTCTGTATCGGACAATGTCAAGAATTGGAAGGTATTCGAAGATGATTTGGAAATCGAAAAATTTCTCCAATCTATTGATGATTTCTCTGCATTACATATTGACGAAGATCCTGACATAGAAGGGGACCCACACCCTGGGGAGTTTTTGAATAAAATTGCTAACCACCAGATTATTCAACTACCGAGCAATCACATTCCGAAAGGACTAATCCCATTAGAAAGGTTGTTCGATGGGAATGATGTGGCAGTAAAGGGAAGAATTTCAGGTGATGATTCTGACACAACTGAGTGCAACATTGGCACACAAGAGGAGCCCAAGTTTGTCAAGTTGTCAAGAAGCTTGACCAAGGAACATAGGAGTGAATACACTGAGTTGCTGAGGGAGTTTGCTGATGTGTTTGCATGGACCTACGAAGACCTCAAGACATATGACACATCAGTCATTGATCACAAGATTCCACTGAAGGAAGAGGCTAATCCGTTTAGGCAGAAACTAAGACAGATAAATCCCATGTTGCTGCCTGTCATGGAGAAAGAAGTGAAGAAGCTGCTAGATGCCCAAATCATTGTCCCCTTGAGATACTCTGATTGGGTAGCCAATTTGGTTCCGGTAAGAAAGAAGAGTGGGGAAATTAGACTCTGTGTTGTTTTCAGGAACCTAAACAGGAGCTCAAAGAAAGATAATTATCCCCGGCCCAACATGGAACACATACTGCAGAGGGTAACCGGTGCATCTAGAATATCCATGATTGATGGTTTCTCTGGATACAATCAGATATTAGTCATGCCTGAGGACAGAGAAAAAATAGCCTTCACCACTCCTTGGGGCACATTCATGTATGCCAAAATGCCTTTTGGGTTGATGAATGCAGGAGCCACATTCCAGCGAGCCATGGACATAGTCTTCATTGGGGAGAAAGATAAGTTTGTGGTGATCTACCTAGATGACATAATAGTCTTCTCCAAGACTGATAAAGAGCACCATTGCCACTTGAAGAAGGTTTTCCTGAAGTGTCGGAGGTATGGCCTATCTTTAAACCCCAAGAAATCGTTGTTTTCTATGCAGGAGGGAAAGTTATTAGGCCATATAGTATCAGCAGAGGGGGTGAGAATTGATCCTAGCAGGGTGGAAGCAATTCAGACCTTGTCACTTCCCAGATCTAAGAAAGAGGTTCATGCATTTTTGGGGAAGATTAATTTTCTAAGGAGATTCGTCTCAAATTTTGCCGAGCTGGTGAGACACATCACAACCATGCTCAGGAAGGGAAATGAAGTAAAGTGGACCACTGAACCCAGGGAATATTTTTTCCAAATAAAGAAGGCGTTGACTAAGGCACCTGTGATAATCAGTCCCGATTATTCCAAAGATTTTCTGATATTTTCTTTTTCTTCCTGTGATACAGTTGCGACAGTTTTGTTGCAGAAAAATGATCAAGGGCAAGAGTAGCCTATTTCTTTCTACAACAAGGCATTGAGAGACGCAAAACTCCAGTACGAGATCATGGAGAAGCAGGCCTATGCCCTGGTGAAGGCTCTTAAAGATTTCAGAGTCTATGTCTTGCACTCAAAGATCACTGCATATGTCCCTTCAATATTTGTGAAGGACATTCTTATATAGCTTGACATAGACGGGAGGAGAGGTAAATGGATCGCCAAGATCCTAGAGTTTGATCTGGAGATTAAGCCCACCAAGTTGATAAAGGGGCAAGGTTTGGCCAAGTTGCTGGCTGAATCCAATTGCAAAGCCTTGGGGATTAACTTCATCAATGAGCAAGCTGAGCCATCCAACAAGCATTTCCAGGGCACCCTATCACTAGCATCATGCCCCTGGTACAAGGATATCTTGTATTTTCTGCAAGAATTAAAGCCCCCCGATGGATTGGGAAAAAGTAAGGACAGAGCTTTAAAGCTCAAAGCGGTTAGATATTGCCTCATTGACCAAGCCTTGTATTGGAAAGACCGTCTGGGGGTATTACGAAGGTGTCTGGACCCGCAACAAGCCCAGAAAGTTATGTTCGATTTCCATAGCAGTCTCTGTAGAGGTCATCATTTTTGGAAGACCACAGCTCACAAGATCCTCTGGGTTGGGTATTACTGGCCCACCTTATTTCCTGATGTCTGCAGAGAAATCAGAGCTTGCATCAAATGCCAGAAGTTCTCAGGAAAGAAGCAACTCAAATCTCTGCCATTAAATCCCGTAGTAGTTTCAGTTCCCTTTTAGCAGTGGGGATTGGACTTCATCGGATAAATTCATCCTCCCTCAAGTGGCCAGCACATATGGATTATGACTGCGACCGACTATTTCACTAAATGGATAGAAGCTGTCCCTACTAGAAGCACTTCTCTCAAAGTGATTATCATCTTCCTGGAAGATATTATAGCTAGATTTGGTTGCCCCAACAGAATTGTCACTGATAATGCCCCCCCCTTTCGGTCTGAGCCTTTGGTCAAGTTCTGTGAATAGTTTGAGATTTCACTGATTCACTCTACTCCCTATTATCCTCAAGGAAACGGGCTGGCATAGTCCTCCAATAAAAGTCTGATCAAGCTCATCAAGAAGCTACTGGAGGACAATAAAAGGGCCTAGGACTCAAAGCTCAAATTTTCTCTTTGGGCCAATCGGGTGAAAACCAAGAAATCCCTGGGCATCTCACCTTTCCAACTTGTTTACGGAATAGAGGTCGTTTTCCCTACTCAGCTCGCCTTATCCGTGGCGAATTTCCTCCAGGACTTTGAAGGAGAACCTAACCATGTGGTCAGAAGGATTCATCAGATGGTGGAAGTGAAATAGACCAGAGAACAGGTCATGGACAGGGCCTATAATCATCAGCAGAAGATCAAGCAGGCTTTCGACAGGAAGAAAAAAAAGAAAGAATTCGAGCTGGGTGATCTGGTGCTCAAATGGGACACACCCAGGAAGGACAGGGGCAAGCACAGTAAGTTTGATGCCCTCTGGTTTGGGCCTTTCAATATCCTTGAAGTATTTTCAAACAACACTTACAGGTTGTAGGATCTGGAAGGAAAAGAAGTTTTTAGTGGCCCAGTAAATGGGCATTTCTTGAAAAGATGTTTTTTGTGAGTCACAGTCAGCTCTTTTGTTTTGTAAATATTGTTTTTATTTTCAGCATAATAAATGACTCCATAGCCCAACAACAAGGCACTGAATCTGCAAAAAGTGTTCTTAGAGCATCACAAGGACGACTCTATCCCCCATGGAGCCAAATGTTAGCGATATTTCTTGTAAAGGGGGTTAGAATGCAAAGAATGGGTTAAAACCCCACTTGTCCTAAGTTCGGGACGCAAATGCATCAGTGTTTAAATGTAAATCAACTCTGGATGAAAGGATTTCGCGCGCCCAGATCAACGACGCGCATCGGATTCCGGATCCCCCCCACCTTTCTACCTTTAAGCAGAGGGGGGGGTCCAGAATCGGGGGTACACCTCTTCAATGGACGAGATCATGATGCCCAGATCAACGACGTGCGAGGCAATTCCGAACCCCCCCGCCTTTCTACCTTTAAGCGGAGGGGGGGGGGGCGTCCAGAATCAAGCATACATCTTTCCGACGGCCAAGATCGGCGCGCCCGAATCAACGACGCTCAAACGGTCTCATCCTTCTCAAATGCTTTGCTTTTAGCGAGCATGAGCCCCTTTCCATCCGTGTGGTATCTTCCCCCATCTCACCGTCCACTCACCGTCCGCCACGTGTCCCACTCCTTTCCACGTCAGCCTCCTGCTAAAAGCAAGCCCATCATATCTCGTCCCTTGCACCTTTCCCCTGTTGCCATGTGCCATTCTGTCCTTCTCCATTCTTTGGTCCAGGTGGTCCCTTCCCCGTCTCATCATCCACCCACCACCTGCCATGTGTCTCCCCTCTAACCTATCTCACCCCTCATCACTTCATGCCTCGCCCTCATAGCATTGGCGCCACCACTCCCGTTATGCGCCCCATCCTTCGCGCTAGCCTCCACACCTATCCATCATGTCGTTCAACTAATCCATGTGGCAGCTCGAAAGGCCTTCCACGTCCCAAAAGTGCCGAGTTGGCCGGACCATCCTCAATCCCAATGAGGCAGTTATTGAAGCAGTTGGTGGTGGTTAGCCATCGCCTCCACCATAATGGGAAAGTCCGGCGACGAATTAAAGGCACGTCGATTCACCCACTGAACTGCCAAGAGTTAGATTGTGTCTTCCATAGTTGCACGATCATTCAGAGATTGCAGCTGCAGATTGTCAGAAGCCATGCAGACGCAAAGTTTTAATGCAGTGTCTCGGTTTTGTTGTTGTTGTTGTTTTGAGTATAGGTAGGCGTTTTCGCCATTTTTGTATCTATTGATGGTAGAGCGAAGCTCCTGACTGTAAAGTTTTAACAACCATTCTAGTTCTCTAGGTTGTGCATCTGTGTTTGAGATTTCTTGTTTTATGACAAACAGTTTTCCTTTTCCATCTATGTTTTCGTCTCATACCAGAGGGTTCATGATCGAATGCTCTGCATGAATTATGACAATTATGTTATGATAAAGGATTTGTTGTTGCATTACTGTTTTCTCTGGTTTCCTGCATTTGGATGTAAGAATATTTTGCCTTTTGATGCTTTCTCTCATAGTCTGTTAGAAACCTGTTGATTATAAAAATCCCCTGCACTCTTCTCATACAAGCCTTCCCTCTACTCACCCTTATTACAACTCATTGTTTGAAGTTTATCTAAGACCTCACTCACCCATGCATGCCTGACCTGGTTTTGGTGTTGAAACAATATTGTTCTGAGTTTACTTCCATTTGATCATCCTTTTATAAACAAATCATGACATTAAACTGATGGGTGTCGGGCTCTGCTCCTGCAAGCAATCCAGGAGTGACTTCTGACGCTAACAAACCCACAAGCTAATGGTCAAGTAGAGTCCACAAACAAAGTTCTCGAAGCTATATTAACCAAGACTATTCAATTGCATCATAAATATTGGGCTGATAGGCTTCCAAAGGATTTGTGGGCATATTGGACAACCTGGAGAAACACCACAGGGCATACCCCTTATGAGCTAGTGTATGGGAAACAAGTACTTCTACCAATAGAATTCCAAGTAAGAACCTTCTGTATTGCCACATAATTGGGATTAAACTTAGATGAGGCTCAGAAACAACGATCCCTATAGTTAAACGAGTTGGATGAGATTAGGCAAGCTGCTATCCAATGAACAATATTAGTCCAAAACCAGAGCAGTAAGTGGCATGACAAGTTTATTAAGAAGAAACACTTCCAACCTGGTGCTTGGGATTTGTTTCTTGACTCCTAATTTAAAACCTTCAAAGGCAAACTTACCACTCAGTGGTTGGGTCCTTACGAGGTAGTCACCATGTATGACAATGGGGCTATGAAAATCAAAACAATTGACGATGGAAAAGTCTCCTTCGTAGTAAATGGACATCGACTCAAACTTTATCACAGACCCACTTCCAAAGAATATTTTCTACATGTCATGTCAACTGACAAGGCATTAGCCTTAGTAGATGGGGAAGTCTCCCTTGTTCTTGATTTTTAATTTTTTTTATTTTTCTCTGAATTTTCGACTGTACATATGTAAATAATTTTGAATTTTGTTGATAGACAATTCTAGAGATTTCTGTGGGTATTTATTTCACCAGGAGTAGATAGTTTCAAGGAGATATAAAGGAAGGATTTTTCTTCAAAATATTGCTATATTTGAACCTTGTTGTTTGCTAAGCATCAATTGAATAATGACTTGCTATAATTAGCCACAATTTTTCAAATATTTCCATCTTCTTTTTCTCAAGACATCTTTAATAGCAACTGCTCTTAAACCTTCACCACTAGATATAAGGAAGTGATACCTTAACCATCAAACTTAGAGGTTACTCGTATAGTTTTCCCAAGAACCCTGAGTAAGTGAGTAAAGTATCTTTATTAAAGAGTAACAAGGAGGTATGATTAGCGATTAGCCATGGAAACATCAAAATAACTTAAAAAAAAAAAGAAAAGTGAGTTGAGCCTAAAGATACCTTTCTATTCTTTCCCAGTGGTACCATCCACTACACACTAAAAATGCTTGATTATATCATATCTTTAGATAAGACACGTCCTCTTGAGTACCCCTTACATCAGGACAATCTATAAGGAATCTATAAAGGAAAGTCATCCTCTAACATAAATACCATCCCAAACTAAAAAAAAAAGGATTTTTTTTTTTAGAGTTGTCCCCCCATCTTCTTGCACAAAGAAATCATATATTAAAATCTTAAAATATGGAGGGCCAGTCTCTGAGGGTGTAAGAGGATAACCCACCGAGATACTGAACAGGTCTACTGGAAGCGAGTACCGACCTATGGTATGACTAGGTAAACCCGCCGGAGTACTGAATAGGCTTGCTGGAAGCAGGGCATTCTACCTAGCGAGGATGATATTTTGAAAAAAAATAATAAGAAATTCCTAAATCTTAAACTTGTCCTGATGTACGACATTACTTGTAGACAAAGATGACACAAAGTATGTATGGTTAAGCTAAGGTTAATGAACTCCATAAATCTTCCATTGGGAACTAACTTTGAGACTATATTGAAACTCTCTCACCTACCTATTCTTAACTATATGTAGGATATTATATCCTATAGGTGGGGCCATATTCTAACCGTCTTGTCAGACCAATATGTGAAATTTATCTCTACACTTAACAAGCTGTAAATCTTCGGCTATTGGGATAATTTACCGGTTTCCTGTATTTTTGATTGTGAGGTGTCACAATACTTAGGAGTGGGGGAGGGGTTTCATGAGTTGACAAATGAAAACACTACCTATCTATAATCCATGAGAAGAAGAAGTAGAATCTTTGTAAAAATTTATGTATATTGTTTTTATGATATGGGCTATTATATCACTAGTTATTTTTTATTGAAATACTCACCATGTGTTATAAACCTGCTTTATATTTCTTCGACACACCACTTAACTGGTTTTTCTATACAGACTGTTCATTACACACTATGATTACATGCCTTATAATATGCGAGATAGAGGAACAAATTTTTATGATGTGTGAGAACGATGAAAAAACACGTAATAATGAAACACTCTTACCCTGTCTCTGCTCCTATTCACTATGACTTTCAAAAGTGTTTTAGACTGAGTGCTATGGATAAAACATCCATTACAGGATGAAAAAATTTCATTTCGCACAGGAGTACCATATGGAGTGTTGTATGGACTTCCATTTGAAAGACCATATGGGGTTCCATATAGATGATTGGATGACGCGCCATATGAAGGATCGAATGAGGTGCATACACATAGTAAATGGCCATGATTTCAGGGAACTAGGAATCGTTTGAATTTATTTGGATGTTTAGTTGTATGATGAGATAGTTAAATGGAAATTGAGAGTTAAAGGATACAATTTTTAAACACATTTTTATGATCAAATGTCCAAGTCGAAGACTTGGACATTAATATAACTCCTTCATCATTATGATTGCCTCCAAAAGATACTCTTCGAATTCGAAACCGACGCAGTCATACTCACACATGGAAACTCATGTGTGATGAATTCATCAACGAATTCAACTGTTTCCATCTTGGGCACATTCAAAATCAGAGGGTTATCTTAAACTATTATCTCATCCATGCATTGTGCCCATCCTTTGACCAATTTCTCTCTCCCTTTGTCCAATTGTGCTCGTCCTATGTCCAATTGTGCTCCTTTGCTTGCCTCCGCACTGTCACCATTCCCAAATGATATGAGCCATCCTCCTATGTCAACCTATTTCTATCCCCGAATTCTCACAGTGTAGGGAGGTCTTCCTTCGCGCAGGGTGGGGACTATTCTTGGCCCATCTGCAGGGTCACTATGATTGCGTTTCTCTGCAATTCACCCTTGGATTCTATGGAAGGATGGAGCACATGGGGTCTTTGGCCTTCTTGGTATCTGAGGAGTCAATTTCCTTAGCCACAAATCTTCCAAGAGTTGGAGATCGTTGGTTCAAACACCACCAGTTTCCATGGTCAAGATATAACATGGTTTTCAAGCATGAGTTTCAGAATGTTTCTTGAGCCAAGGGATACTCTAAGGAGTGGATTAAATATGAGATAATTAACCATTTAATTTCCATCACCAGAATTATCACTTGTGAAGGTAGATTGTAATATACCATATATAAAATGTATGCAGAACAAAAATAAAATGCTAGTAATGGCAGAATAACAACAATATAACTAGAACATCGCCACAATAACACTGAAATGATATAAGAATAACAACATAAATAACACTTTGAATCTGAAAGCAATGTTAACGGGCCTCTTCGAGGGGGAAAATTCTAGTTGAGCAGAGCTCTATTACAATAATATCCAAGCTAGGGTTCTCATACCATCGACTCCTATTTATACTAAAAAGAAGCATCTAGAGGAAGATCCTTCTAGAAGCGGAAGCTTCTATTAGGTCTTCTTACATCCGTTTTATTATATTTTATTGAAAGGCATTATTAATATTGACCTTTATTACATCTGAATATATTGTTTTACCTATGTGTGGGTTAGGACCCTAACATGTCCGCCCCTTAAAAACAACCTTGTCCTCAAGGCTTGAGATGAGGAAATTGCTGCAGAATGGTAGCTGGTTCCCAAGTGGTGTCTGCTGGAGTTGTATCTTTCCACTAGAATAGAACTTCCTTGATGGTTCTCTGACGTAGGCGATGCTCACGCTGGTCCAAAAATGCTTCTGGTTGTAGCCAAATGGATCCTTCTTCAGCGAACTTTGGAAGGTTGGTTTGAATTTGGCACTTAGCTCCAATCACCTTCTTTAAGCATGAAACATGAAAAATAGGATGTAGCTTTGAATGGCTGGGAAAATCTAACTGATAGGCGACTTGTCCCACACGCTTGAGCACAGTATAAGGACCATAAAATTTGGGCGCTAGCTTATGACAATGCTCGACCTTGACGGAATTTTTCTTGTAAGGTTGCAGTCGAAGAAACACCTGATCCCCTTTTGCAAATTGACGTTTAGAGCGACCTTGATTTGCTTGTTGCTTCATGCGATTCTGTGCCATGACCAAATTCTCTTTGAGGGTATGGAGAATGGCCTCTCAAGCTGTAAGTGTTAGGTCAATCGCCTGGACCTTCTAGGCACCCTGTATGTATGAGAGAACTGAAGGTGGCTTCTGTCCATATACCGCTTCAAAAGGAGTCATGCGTGTAGTTGTATGGTATGAAGTGTTGTACCACCATTCAACTAGGGGTAACCATTGAGCCCACTGATTTTGATTTTCTGAGGCAAAACACCTCAAATATGTTTCCAAGCACTTGTTGACAACTTCCATTTGGCCATTAGTCTAGGGATGATAAGCTGTGTTGAGATGCAATTCTGTGCCTTGTATCTTGAACAATTCTTGCCAAAAATTTCTTGTGAAAGTTGGGTCGTGATCAGAAACAATAGAGTGCAGAATGCCATGAAGATTGAAGACCTGATCCATGAAGATTTGAGCCACCATGGATGCTGTAAACGGGTGTTGAAGGGCGCATAAATGAGCATACTTGGAAAGGTGATTAACAACCACCATGATGACAAATTTATTTCCCGATTTGGGTAAACCGGTAATAAAATACATAGAGATATCCTTCCAAATAGAAGGTGGAATCGACAGTGGTTGTAGTGTGCCCGACGATTTGACTATTTCTCCCTTGTTGTGCTGACATACGTCACATTTAGCTACAAAATTATGAATGTCCTATTTCATACCATCCCAGAAAAAGGAACATTTGACCCTGACATAGGTTTTGGTGAACCTAGAGTGCCCTGCTGTGGGTGTAGCATGAAGCTCAGAAAGTACCATGGATTTAAGCTTTGATTTTTTACTTAAATACAAATGGCCTTTGTATCGAATTTCCTCATGGAGCCAAGAGTACCCTGGAGAAGCTGGAGCATTGGACTTCAATTGCTGGATCAACTGCGAACTTTTGGGGTCTTGTAGCCATTCCCGGCGAACGACTTGGAGCCAATCTGGTACAATGAATGAAAGAGAAAAAATGGATCCTTCATCTTCATATTTTTGGGAAAGTGCATCCACAACCACATTGTCTTTTCCTTTCTTATAAATGATCTCATAATCATATCCAAAGAGTTTAGTCACGCATTTTTGTTGTTCTGGGGAGGAAATGCGTTGTTCCAAAAAATACTTGAGGCTTTGATGGTCTGTCTTAATTTGGAACCGTTGGCCAAATAGATAAGGATGCCATAGATCCATGGCATGCAGAATAGCCAAAATTTCCTCTTCATAGATGGATTTGCCCAGATTTATTTCAGATAATTGCTTTCTAGTAAGGGCCAAAGGTCGACCCTCTTACATAAGGACAACACCAATTCCTTTCCCCAAGGCATCACATTCCAACACAAAGGTCTTTGTGAAATTGGGAAGGGCGAGGACTGGAGTGGTGCACATGGCCATCTTCAAGGTTTGAAAATCTTGAGAAATGGCTGGAGTCCAAGTGAAAGAGTTCTTTTTGAGCAGAGCAGTGAGAGGTGCTGCAATCTTCCCATAATTCTTAATAAACTTGCGATAATACCCTATTAAGACTAGAAATCCACACAATCTCTTAAGAGTCTTTGGGTGAGGCCAGTCTTGCATAGCTTCAATCTTTTTAGGATCCACCCTGACACCATCTTTGCCAACCAGATGACCCAAGTATTCTACTTCCGAGGCGCCAAAAGCACATTTAGACTGTTTCAGGAAAAGTTGGTGCTGAGAGAGTAGATGGAGAACTCGATCCACATGAGCAAGATGGTCTGTTCGGGTTTTTCTATAGATGAGGATATCATAAAAGAAAACTAAGACAAAATGGTAGAGAAAAGGACAGAAGACATGATTCATGAGGCTTTGGAAGGTGGAGGGGGCATTACACAAGCCAAAGGGCATGACCAAAAACTCATAGTGGCCCTCATTAGTTCTAAAGGAAGTCTTGGGAATATCTGCCTCTTTCATACGTATCTGGTGGTAGCCCGAACAAAGATCTAGTTTAGTGAAGAATTGAGCGCCACTCAATTCATCTAGGAGGTCATCAATGATAGGAATGGGGAATTTGTCTTTGACAGTAAATTTGTTTAGGGCACAGAAGTCAGGACACATTCACCAAGAACCTTCTTTCTTCAGGACCATGACCACATGAGACGAATAGGGGCTCGTACTAGGTCAGATAATGCATGCATTAAGGAGTTCCTGGACCATTTTCTCAATTTCATTTTTTTGGGAAAAGGGGTGACGATATAGATGGGTATTGGGAGGAAGGCTTCCCGGTACAAGGGGAATGGAATGATCATGAACACCACCGGAAGGAGGGAGGCCTTGGGGAGTGAAAAAGACCAATTGATGTTTAGAAAGGATGGCTTGGAGGTCTTGCAATACGAAAGGTGTCTCTGTTGCTTGTATGGAATGGAGTTGGGCGATAACACCAGAATGACCCTTTTTGAGCAGCTTTTCCATGTGATGCGAACTAATGATCTCAGGTGAACCTGCGATGATGACTTGGAACTTATATTGGTGGCCCTCTTGGTCGAATTGCATGGTTAAGTCTTTAAAATCCATGAGAATGGGACCCAAAGTCCTTAGCAATTCTTCACCCAACACAATGTCACAACCTCCCATGTCGATAGCAAACATATGGGATTTCAGGTGGTAGTCACCAATTTGGAGACACACACTTTCACAACGCCCTCCACATTTCATGGAACCACCATTGGCAATCATGATTTGGAAATTATTGACGACATGGATGTAGCAATGAGTTTCTTGGGAAATTCTGCAATGAATAAAATTATGGGTGCTACCACTATCAACCAGAATGATGACCTTCTAATGCTTGATGTAACTGATTATCTTGAGGGTTTGGGGAGCGAAGAAGCCAGTGAGAGCATTGAGGGAAATGACTAGTTCTACTTCGGGAGGGTCTGAGGGAGGGGTTATTTCAGTGGATTCAGGTGATTCAGACATAGAGGGAGTTTCTTCATCTTCTTCCGAAATCTCCTTGGAGATGGCCATAAAAAGATTTCATTCTTTACACTTGTGGCCTGGGAAATATTTGTCATCACAGTTATAACAAAGGCCTTTGAGTTGGCATTCAACCATTTTAGCCCGGGTCAATTTTTGAATCTTTAGTGGAGTAGAGGGAGTAGTGGGATTTACTGGTTTAGGGCGAGGGATGAAGGAGGGTTTGCGGTTTTGAGAAGATACAACCTGTTGTGCTTCTTTATATCTTTTGGTAGCCTCCACCCAACTCTCAGCCCGAGCCATGAGGACATGGGCCCGAATTGCATCCTTGAGGCCGCTGATAAAACACTCTCGGAAAAAGGCATCAGACATGCCCTCTATTCTAAAAGCCAGGCACTCAAAGGCAGCTATAAAGTCTTCCATTGTTCCTAATTGTTTCAGCTTTGTCAAATGGCCCAAATGGTTGATGTTAGTGTCAAAGCGTTCATAAATCTTTGCCACAAATTGTGTCCAAGCAATATAGCCTTGATGAGAATTTTTTCTCCATTGCCACCATTGCCAACGTTCTTAATCTAGATGGAGAACACCATACCGGAGTTTGGACAAGTCATCTGTAATGATGTATAAAGAGAAGTAATGTTCCATTTGGGTTACCCAACCAGTGGGGTCCGAGACATCAAATTTGGTCACATCCAACAGTGGAAGGCATAGGTCACGTTGAAAGTGATGGTTCTGCAAGGTATGGGAATGAGAGGAATGGTCACATCCAGTATGTGGGGGTGAGGAAGAGGAAGGGTTATCTGTAGGGATATGCAGTTTGGTGCATAGTGCCAAAAATACTGATTCAAGATGGGTGGTGAGGTCTTATTTGATTTTTCCCATTGAGGACTGCATGGTTGTATTGATGACGACAACATTGGCACTGAGTTGTTTCACTTCTTGTTGGGTCTCAATGGGACCAGATTGTAAGGTGTTGAAGCGAGCTTCCAAGTCTTGGCTACGAGTATGGGCCATGATGACGGGGGAACTGAAAAGGGACGGGCGGGGTAAAAATGTTTTGCCGAAAAAATGAGATGGATGAATGTGATAAGGGCGAAGAGATGAATCCAATGGAATAGGGTTGAAATAATGGTGAAAAAATTTCCAGACATTTTTTTTACGTCCAGTCTGAAGAATACTACAGAGAGGAAATTCCCAAATGCTTAACCATAAAGAAATGTGTATTTACTTGGCAACCCGAACACAATTGCGTGACAATAGATCTTGTCTGTTTTAATTTGTTTATGTTTCTGTCCCCAAGGGTTAGGTATTCAAGGATTCTACAAACAAGGGTTTTCCTTGTGCTATAGCTCTATGATATATGTGCGGCGTCCACCAGTATTACTCGACCCAATATCTCAGGGAACTAACTAAGGAGGATAGACCATACCCTTATCCGTACTACCCGACTACCCAGGTACTAGAGAGTATCTTCCTGAGTGCTATTCTCGGTGACACTATAACAATCAGGCGACCGATCAGTTTATCTAAAGAGGGCTTCAGGTAATCTAGGCCGATCCATACATAGGTTCTGTATGATGTGCTACCACTCGAAGGGGTACCAACATGGGTTACAAGGGTGGCCAACAAATGTGTGCTTAAGTACCACTTGTATTTCATGTGTGTATGAATCCCTCAACCGTGGGTTTATGTGCATAATGACAGATATCTGTGGCTTAAATATGCCGGAATACGTATCTACCCTGAAAAAAATTTAACCCACACTTTCTGCTGAGGAAAGTGCTCTGATACCACTTGTAATATACAAGATATAAAATGTATGCAGAACAAAAATAAAATGCTAGTAATGGCAGAATAATGACAGTACAACCAGAACATTCACCACAATAACACTGAAATGATATAAGAATAACAACAAAAATAACACTTTGAATCTGAAAGCAATGTTCACGGGCCTCTTCAAGGGGGAAACCTCCAGTTGAGAAGAGCTCTATTACAATAATATCCAAGCTATGGTTCTCATACCCTCGACTCCTATTTATACTAAAAAGAAGCATCTAGAGGAAGATCCTTCTAGAAGCGAAAGCTTCTATTAGGTCTTCTTACATTCGCCTTATTCTATTTTATTGAAAGGCCTTATTCATATTAACCTTTATTACATCCGAATATATTGTTCTACCTATGTGCAGGTTAGGACCCTAACATAGATACTCTGTTTTTAAATCTTTCCATTTTCAACTATTAGCTCATTTCCAGTTTAATAAGCCATTGAATTTTCCTTTTTACTTCTTGAAAAGTCTTGAGAAGATGTCTTCCCAAGTACGAAAGAATGTGGCCAATCCTCATAACATCCTATTCCAACATGACCTCATCAAATTACTTGTCATAGTCGAGTTCGCAAAATAGGGGAAGACTTGAGATGAGTTCATTTATCAATTTTCAAACCCCCATCTTACAATTAAGACCAACAAGAAGACACTTGATCTAGGGACTGCTACTCCATCCAAACCCCATTCTCCAAAGACTCCAAACCCTCCTACTCAAGCTATCCCTCTACTAGAACATGAGACTAAGAAACTTGTTGATACCCCTACAACCTCATCAGGCAAGAAGACTAAGAAGTTTATTGATAACTCTCCAATGCCCTCAACATCTATTGATCCTGCACCCAAAAAGTTACAAGAGAAAATTCAACAAGATTTCCATGTAGTCCATACAAATAGGAGAGGAGCCAATCGATTCAAAAGATGATCTTTATGAAAAAGTACACAGAATACAAGTGGGAATCCTAATGTAAAATACCCAGGCACTCTAGATCCGATCCAAGTATCTTTTGATCTCGAAATCCCCCATAAAAGACTTATGGAATTTTCTGCAGAAGAATTGGAGCTTGATAGAGAAGCAAAATATGAACCCATTCCCCCTCACAAACCCTCTGTTACTCCTACCTCACAGATGCCTACACCAGACCCCAAAACTGATAGACTCTCTACATCCTTCAAGGGATCCAAGCCCTCCTTTGAGATATCTGATCATACTCCAGCCATTGAAAACTTACAACATGAAAATGTTCAGCTTCTGTAACAGTTGGAAGAGAGGAAGACCATGGATAGGCATCTCCACCACGATAATGCAATATTACAATCTAAGGTTAATTCCCTCCAACAATTGTTTGATCAAATTACCAATGACAATCATAGCCTCCGTGCACAATTGAAACACTGCAAGAGAGCCAAGAAAAAGTTTTCAGGGCAAGAAACTTATAAATCTAATCCATCCCTTGCTCAACAAATCTAGTCATATTAGGCAATTCATTTTTGTTTGCAGTGGGACCTGAAAAATATTAGGTGTGGGGGTAATGTTGGGCTCGTGATTTTGTTGTTTTATGATGATGATTGAATCCTTTTTGTACTGGTATTATATGTGTATTTAACCATTTTGAAGACGTTTTGAAGGATTTTATATCAATTAGTCATAGCTTTATACCAGGTATGTGAAATTGATGTTTTGCAATGGTTTTGAGTTAAATTTGATTTGATTTAATGTCTAAAAGAATCTAATGTGTGATTTGTTTGTCACAGGACGAATTCACCATGCGATTTTCCATCTAGTATCGCGTTCAACACTCCATCTAGCACCCGATCCGGTACTTCATCCGACACTTCATCCAACACTTGGAGCGTAGGCGAGTTGGAAGTTGTTATATTGGTGGCTTGTGATGGGAGAATCAATGACCCTCGTGGCCTCCAACTACTGATCTCTTGACATATTGAATTAAGCAGTTATGCTAATCGTTGAGTGGCTCATTCAGTTTCTAGAAGATAAAGAATGTTAGCACACATTTAATGGAATTTGCCATTTTTAGAGGAGGTCGACCCTTCCAGTGGTTGAACTCTCGAATTGTAATCATTATAAATACCACAATAGTGGTCAGACCAGTAGTTAAGAATTGGTAGAATCCATTTTGCTATGTAACTTAGACATTTCTGCAAACTTGTGTTAAGACTGCATTTTTTAATTTGATGCCAGAACCATGTTGATTAATCTTTCAATTTGTTGTTAGGGAGTAGCCACGATCTGCTAGGGGCCTCACCAGTGGTCTGAGTGAATACTTAGATAGATAGATTTCATATTTCAACTGTATAGTTATCATTTATTTCATTTCCTGTTATATGTGTTTTATCATTTTAAATGCCGTGTGTTTGTTGTTCATCATTTAATTGTTTAAATTCCCTTTTGTAGGTTGCTTGTAGGAGATAGCTAACTATTATGCTGTGTAAATTTATTTATTAGTGAATGGCTTGCAAGTTACTAACCTTGTTTGTGTGTTAAATGTTAAATTGAATTTTTGCAGGTTAAAACAGAGTAGTTAGAACATAGTATTAATTAACACAGAGTACATAGTTTCTTTTACAAGTTTCGATGGATTAATAGTTGCGAGTTTTGTTAATTTAATACTCAGTTTAGTTATGATTTCCTGAATCTGTTTTTCTTATCAATCTTGTTGTAGTATGCTAAGATAGAAGTAGGTTTTTGATTATGTTTTTACAAGCATTTCAATTTGCAATCCGAGTTTTTAATAATGGATTTAGCTGAGTTTAGTTTATGAAATTTCCGTTCTAGATTTAAGTTGCAATTTTAATTAGAAGTTTGAGTTTGAGTTAAGATTTTAGTTAGGAGTTTCTAATCGTGTGAATTTTCTTAAGTTAGCATAAGAGTGCATTTAAATTAGTATAAGAGTGTTTTTCTTATCATCAATGATTGATGCATGAATTGAGAGATCACATGGATTTTCAAGATAGTTGATATTTCTTCTATGATGGCTAAGCTCTCGTTAGATTGCCTGATTCATACTTTTCATTTCTCCATAGAAGTTAATATTGAATTTATTCCACTTGAGCTATCACTAATTGTTAGATTCCATCATGATATGTGAAGGCACCGAAGAAATAATCATCATATTTGAACTTTCTTGTTATTGTAGATTAAGAATAGTTGTTGATTAATCTTTTAATACTGTCATGATGCCTTTAATTAAGTAGGTCAAGATTTCCCTTTGCAGATTAGAAGCGATTATGACTTTTATCTTAAGAATAGAGTTTACTTACTGAATAGTTTTGATTAGTTACCTTTTGAGTAGTTTTGATTAGTTTACTTGCTGAAGAAGTTTTATTAGGTTAGTTGTTTGATTGTTTACTTGTTTACTTGCTGATGCTCATTGATTTGAATATTTTGAATAGATTAATTTTCTATTGATGTTGCTCATTAAACTGAATATATTAAATAAATTACTTGTTGTTTCTCATTAGATTAAATAGGTTAACTTATTGAAAGTAGGGTTTTGATATGCTTCTTTAGGAATAGTCCATCGATCCATTGTTTAAAAGATGCTTAGAGTAAATAGTTCAAGTTATTTAATAGGGTTTACTCATTGATAGTATTTTCTTAAGTACATTGACCCTTAGATATACCATCTCATTATTTAGATCATACTTCCTCTAGATTTTCTGCCTTGGCATATATAGTTCTACAACTCTAAGTTTACTTACCCTGGGTTGACAATTTAATTGAGGCATTTTGTGCATATAGAACACCCATCACTCTCAGACCTTGAGCTTCTTGTTGGGAAAAACAATGTTCTTTTGCATTTACCTAGTCTTGAATTTCCTATCGAGATGGATGCCATCTCATTTATTTCCTTCATCATTCCATACAAGAATTTCATGTCCTAAAAATGAAACCATTTGTTGGTTTGTTTCACGATTGAATGCATTCTTCTTAACATTGGGGAGTTTAGACCCAAGGTTCATCAAGAGTTGACCAAAAAACCCCCCAAAGAATTGACATATCAATATTCAACTAAGGTCGAAGAAGGTCTCACCCAAGACACAATGAGGATCATATAGACCATCTTGTCTTGTGACGGGGATGAAGGACTAAAAACACAGAAATCCATCTGGGTTGACATTCCACAACTGACAACTTATTTCTACTAATAAGTAAAACAATAGATACACAGACTTAAATACCACATAAGGAACATAGGGTAGATCATAATCATTGCAACTTTTTTATCATTGTCATTCCATCACAACATAGGCGTACATTAGGAAAATCATATAAAACAACAATAGGGTCTATGTCTCTTTGGATAAGGTATAGATATACAATATATTTCACCATGCACATTCTAATAGACCTTAAACATATGACATACTTGGACACATGACTGCAGACATTGAATGCTACAAAGACCCAGAGCAAGATCTTCTACACTAGAAAACAACAATGAGTCAATGAATCAATTACAACCAATGTCAACCTAATCTTGGGCATCCTTGTTGCCTTTTATATCCATCTCTACCCTAGAGCTATGTCCCTTTCAACTCCACTCCACTAGCTCCACTGACAAATTTCCTCACACACTTCTGGCACCTACTTGTAGTCCACATAGCCTTTCAAGAATCGAGGAAATCCTAACTTCCTGGCCAACTCATCCTATGGTTGTTCCTTGTTCCCTTATGTTGTTGGTAGTAATCATTCAGGGATATTTTCCGATGATTCCTTTCTTGATTTCATCTTCCATCTTCTTGATTTTAGGTGAAACTAACAAAATTCAGGCCAACGTGCACTCGGTAGAATCTAAGCTTGGCGCATAATATTAAAATTTGGTTCGGTGTGCGCCCCTTGCAGAGTTGGTTGGGTGCACACAAAAATTGGAATGAGCGTGCAAAAATTCATTTGTGCATGCACACAAGATCACCCAAAATTTTGGGTGCCAACATAACTTGAAAAGTTATTTGATCGAAAGACTAAGTTACAAATTCCTATGAATCCAAAGACGAACAACTCTACTATGGTGCACATCCTCGTGAATCTAGGCACTCTCAAACATCCCAAGTTCATCAATCTAGGAACTTGTTGTTCAAAGGTGGAGAAACACACATTCATGCAGTTTTTCAAGAAATACTGAGATGAACATATGAATACATGAAGACATATGATACCCATATTATTCAACACATCATTCCTATCAAAGAGGGTGTCAATCCATTCCAACAGAAGTTAAGAAAGATTCATCCAACTCTTGAGATGCTTATTCATAAGGAATTGAAGAAGTTATTGGATGCCCATATTATATTTAAAGTTCACCATTCCACTTAGGTGTCAAAATTGGTGCCTATCAGGTAGAAGTCAAGGGATACTAGGTTGTCTGTGGATTTCCAAAATTCAAATCAAGTATTTGACATAAACAATTACCCCATTTCTTCGATGGAACAAATCTGGAAAATCGTCTTAGGTTCCCAAATGCTCTCTTTTTTGGATTGGTTTTCTGGTTACATTCAAGTTCTCGTAGCAGAACCAGATTAGTTAAAGACCACTTTCAAGACAAAATTGGGAATGCTTGCATATCATTGAATTCCCTTCGGCCTAGTCAACGCCGGTGCTAATTTTCAAAGGGAAAGGATATAGAATGTAATGGTCTAGTTGGTCAAAACATGGTGATTTACTTCAATGACATCATAGTTTATTCAAAGCAAAGATATTTTCACTTGAAGCATCTAAAGTGTTAGGACCACACAATGTACCTTTTTGCCTATACTTTTTGCCACTATTATACTCTTGATCACCCACATTTAAACTCATACTATCATTTTATCTGATCAGTCCAAAGGTATACAAACGCCCCTTCTCATTACTATACGTTTAATCTGTTTTGCATAATATTTTACATCATTCTCATACTTAACCATTGATTAGAAATGTATAAGTGCTGAAACAATTCAAACTACAGATTAGCATTTGAGGTCGCAGATGCTGAAACACAAAGATGTTACACAGTCCAGAGTCGCAGATGCTGAAACACAGAGCTGTTACACAGTCCACAGTCGCTGGTGCTGAAACACAGAGCTGTTACACAGTCCAGAGTTGTAGATGCTGAAACATAGAGTTGTTACATAGTCCACAGTTGCTGATGCTGAAACACAGAGCTGTTACATAGTCCAGAGTCGCAGATGTTGAAACACAGAGCTGTTACACAGTCCAGAGTCACAGATGCTAAAACACAGAGGAAACCGTTACACAGCCCAAGACCGATGATGATGAAACACAAAGGAAGCCGTTACAAAGTCAACGATCAACAACAACCTTACAACAAAGCGCAAATCCCGTGGCTGAAACAACCCGTGATTTGCGATGCTGAAACAACATCAGCAGCAACGAGAAGAAACTGTTACTCCAGTCGTAACAACAACATCTCATTCAGTACTTGCAATACCATTCTGTTGCGTGAGACTAGGACATCCTATTCTGGTTTAGAAAGTCGATCTGACTAAGAATAGGACTCAGATACACATTGTAATTTTTGATCAATTGTATCGAAGGGATTCCCTCTTTAAATAAGAGGAAATCACCATTCGAAAGGACCAAGTTTTTATGTATTGAGAAAGATTCAGAGAGAGGGACGTACTTCAATTTCAGATTGTAATATGATACATTGATAGATGAATAGAAAACTATTTTGAGCATCCTTCTCTAGCTTTTTCATCTCAGGGGAATCTTGTGAGAAGGGAGGGCCCACCTTCTTCACAAGATTCACCCGTTAGTTTTAGAGTGTGTTAGTATAATCTTTGTCTATGCTTTGATTAATTTTGTTTGCTGAAACACTACTTTTAATGAATTCCACTTTGCTGAAACACTACTAAACTCTGTCTTGTTAAGAACTTAGTTTATTTTCACGAAGTTTATAATCCTTTTTAGCAACAATCTTGTGTGATGATTTTCTGCCAGTGTGTTAGCCAGAGACTGGGTTAAGGATTCCTGCTCAGAAAGGAAGGGATCAAAAGATCCTGTTCTCTGTAGATTTCAATTATTTCTGCAAGTGTGTTAGCCAGAGACTGGGTTAAGGGTTCCTGCTCAGAAAGGAAGGGATCAAAAGATCCTGTTCTCTGTAGATTTCAATTATTTCTGAAAGTGTGTTAGCTAGAGACTAGGTTAAGGGTTCCTGCTCAGAAAGGAAGGGATCAGAAGATCCCTTTCTCTGTAGATTTCAATTATTTCTGCAAGTGTGTTAGCCAGAGACTGGGTTAAGGGTTCCTGCTCAGAAAGGAAGGGATCAGAAGATCCCGTTCTCTGTAGATTTCAATTACTTTTGCAAGTGTGTTAGCCAGAGACTGGGTTGAGGGTTCCTGCTCAGAAAGGAAGGGATCAGAAGATCCTGTTCTCTGTAGATTTCAGTCATTTTTTTCACAAGTGTGCTAATCAGAAATAGGGCTTAAGGTTCCTGCTTAGAAAGGAAGGAATTAGATGGCTCTGTTCTTTGCTAGATAGAGTTAGCTTTCTCCGCATTGCTGTTTCCATGAAAGTGTGTTAATCATAAATAAGGTGCCGAAGTTCTGTTTGAGAGTAAGGGTCCTGTTCTCTGGTTACAGAACAATTATTCTTTCCTGTTGCAATTGTTATTTTAATGTAGTCCAGGATTCTTTAGATTCATCTTTATAGATTTGCAATATGTAGGTTGCTTTCCTGTAATTCAAGTCAGAACTTCAGTTCATTCAAGGCAAGTGTGATTAATATAGTTTCCTTTACTACAACTCTAAGTTGCTTTTGGAATTGAGCATATATAGTGCGTGTTTATCTTTCAGATAAACAGACTTCCCTGGGTTGATAATTTATGTGGCACTTGATTGTTTGAGTTAATTAAGCAATTATAGTGACCAACATTTTGGCACCGTTGCCGGGGAAGGTAGCTATAGATTTCAAAAGCACTTATGATTTTTTTTTAGATCAAAAGATTGCATGAAAGACCCCAAAGACACTAACCCTACAGGTGGCAAGGGAAAAGGAAAAGGAGGAAGAAAGACTTACATTGACGATATTATATCAAAGTCTGAATCTGCTGCTCAACGACCAAACCTTCGAAAACAAAACTCCCAGCCTTCATTTCAAGCAATTTTTGGAGCAGGGAAAGAAGTTTGGAGTCCTGAGACAGTCCAGAAGCCAGTAGGAGATATTGAGGACAAAGCAAGTGCAGCAAGGGAGCAAACATAGGAAAATATGGATGAGTACAATGAAGAATTGCATCACGAGGAACAGGCAGGTCCTGAAGAAGAGGTAAAATATGAAAACTCTTTCTCTACACTAGGATTCCCTATTAGAGATCTCCCTAGAGGAGTAGCCCCCATGAAAAACATTCCACTCTCAACATTACCTAATTTTCATGGTTTATCTTCAGAGGATCCCGATGAATTTCTTTTTGAGTTTGACATATTATGCAGAAGTTATGATTACGTTTCTAATGCTCAGAAATTAAAGTTATTTCCAGTAACACTAAAAGGAAATGCACTAAGATGGTTTATGAGTCTTGGAAGCCATGTAATCACAACATGGGACCAAATGAAACATAAATTTCTGAACAAATACCAGGACTACTGCCGAACAAGGGAAAAGAAGGAGGATCTATTTAAGATGATGCAGAAAAAAGATGGGAATCTGAAGGACTTTGTGGAAAGACTACAATACAATCTACAAATATCCAGTCACCCCAATGTAAGTAAAGACATTCTTAAAACTATATTATTAAAAGGAGTAAGGGATGACTGTCTAGATATGTTGAATATGCTTGGGAAAGGGGACATATCTAAGGAATCATACGATGAAATTGTTAATTTATGCAAAAGATGTTCAAGAGGAGCTTCAAGAAACAAATCAAACAACAGGGACACCACATTTTCAAGAGTCCAAAAATCAGCCAGCGGGGGAGCAACAAGAGCCGAGATAGGTAATTTACTTGAAGGTTTTAAACCTGAAATGTTAAGCTCTTTTGCCTCACAAATGGATACCCTGCAGATTAAGATAAAGAAAGCAAAAACAGAAGCAACCTTGTCCATCTTTTGTTCTCAATGCAGATATAAGCACCCACGAAGAGAATGTCCATTGGACAAAAAGCCGATCTGCACTATCTGTGATAAAGACCATGATACCCAAAATTGTCCATCTTTACCAGGGATCAAAGCAGCATTACAACCAACGGACGAAGAAGCTGAAGCTGTCTATCTGATGACACAAAGGAGACAATGGCAACTGCGGGGACAAGGTATGAACTCTAACATGCCATTTGCATCTTCTAATCGTTGGAATACTTATTCTTCTTTCAATCAAACGAGTTACCCCTACAATCAAATGCAATACACTAATCAAATGAATTACCCATCCATGCAACAAACTTACCCACCCATGCAGCAAAATTACCCACCCATGCAGCAAAATAACCCACCCTTTGTTGATCCATCAATGTGGACCCCTTGGCCTCCACAGCAGCAACAACCATATCAGAACCAATGGAATCAAAATTGGAGAGGACAACAACCCCCCTTTCAAAATCAACTACCTCAACCGCAATTCTTGCAACCACTTTCCTTACCAGCTGGCACTTCCCCAGACAACCAAACGATAAGACCCCAACTACCTCTACAACCTAGCCCCAACCCGAATAATAAAGCTGTGCAGTGCATTGATATTTATAACCAGCCTACACTTTCTCTTCTCCCTACGCAATGCAACGATATTCACCTTCAATCTGGGAGAATAGTGGAACCTACCACAGCTAATGTTACCTCTTCTGATAAAGAGGAAACAAAAGAGCATGATGCACCTGAAGAGGTACAATCATCCTCTAACAATGTTGCTGAAACAACAAAACCACCATTTCCTGAGCGTTTAGCCTTAACTAAAATGCCCGAGCCACCAGCCTTCAATCTTCTAGGGGAATTGCAAAATTTATATGTCAAAATTCCTCTTCTACAAGCACTCCGAGACGTACCAATCTATGCCAGGACAATGCGAGATATTTGTGTTAAAAAGCTTGGTAGGAAAACTAAGGATCCCCTTACAGTCCATGTTATCGGAGATTTGTCTGCACTAATGTCAGGTAAAACTCCCCCAGTTAAATATGGTGATCCTGGCCACCCTACTGTTACAGTACAAGTTGGAAAAATGATAATCCCTCGAGTCTTGTTAGACCTAGGTGCCGCTATCAATATCATGACTCTTGAAACCTTACAACTGCTACAATTACAAAATGAAGTTAGAGACACCCCTACTATCCTAGAATTAGCTGACCGATCCACAATTAAACCAGAAGAAGTCATTGAAGACCTCAATATCTCTATGGAATCCTAGAATTATCCAGTTTACTTTACAGTGCTGCAACCTAAAACAAAGTTGGGGGGCCATCCTCTAATTTTAGGTAGACCTTGGCTGGCCACAACAGATGCTTTTATCAGCTGTAGATCAGGTTCAATGACAATTTCAAACGGTTATGAAACTAAGAAGATTACCCTCTATCCTCACGCTACACCCCTGGTTAATAATGATAACTCTATATGGGTAGATTTCAAGGATCAACCTACTCAACCCGTTTTGACTATCGAACAAGCTTTAAGCCTGAAAGACTCTACTGAGGATGAAGTAATCAATAATTTTATTTGCGAACCCTCCTCTGTAACTCCAGAAAATCATAATCAACTAACTGCACTGTTGGAGTCTGATAATCAAGAAAACCTCAATTCGGAAAGCCCACCTCAAACATCTAACACCATCTTCTCCAAAATCATACCAGTGGAAATTGAACCTGACAAAACATTGAACATAAACCCTAATTTGACAAATGCTGAAACACAACAATTAATGAAGTTACTTCGGGAAAATAAAGAAGCATTCGCATGGGATTACACAGACATGAAAGGAATCTCTCCTGAATTATGTACTCATCGAATATATATTAAGGAAGATTGTCGACCAATCTGCCAACCTCAGCGACGAATGAACCCGAATTTAAGAGAAATCCTCAAAGAAGAACTTCAAAAATTGCTCAATGCAGGGTTTATTTATCCTATATCAGACAATGAATGGGTGTCCCCGTTGGTAATAGTTCCTAAGAAAAATGGGAAATGGAGAGTATGTGTGGATTATAGAGCTTTAAATAAAGGCACTCAGAAATATCACTTTCCATTACCATTCATTGATCAAGTGTTAGATAATTTGTCAGGGAAGAAATTTTTCTCATTTTTAGATGGTTTCAGTGGGTATAACCAGATCAACATTGCACCTCAAGATTAAGATAAAACCACCTTTACTAGCCCTTGGGGAACCTTTGCTTATAGATTTCTTCCATTTGGATTATGTAATGCACCAACAACCTTCCAAAGAGAAGTTTTAGGAATCTTTTCTGATATGCTTAATGAGTCTATGGAAATCTTTATGGATGACTTTACTCCTTATGGTGTTTCTTTTCAGGAAGCACTGCAAAACCTTGAGAAAGTACTTAAATGATGCATACAAGCTCAACTCTCCTTAAGTACAGAAAAATGTCATATGATGATGAGTGAAGGA
>ML784490.1:52457-74850 GCA_009831015.1 Picea engelmannii
TTTCTTTTCAGGAAGCACTGCAAAACCTTGAGAAAGTACTTAAATGATGCATACAAGCTCAACTCTCCTTAAGTACAGAAAAATGTCATATGATGATGAGTGAAGGAATAGTGCTTGGACATTTTATCTCATCTCAAGGAATTTAGGTAGACCCATCCAAAATACAAGTCATTAAGGATCTTCCTACTCCCAAAACTCAGACATCGATAAGAAGCTTTCTAGGACATGCTGGATACTATAGAAGATTTATCAAGAACTTTTCCAAAATAGCTTCTCCCCTGTTTGTTTTACTGATAAAAAATGCTGAATTCAAATGGATTGATTCTTGCCAAGAAGCATTTAATACACTTAAACATCAGTTATCTACAACTCATATCCTTAGAGGACCTGATTGGACACTTCCCTTTCACATATCCTCTGATGCTTCAGATACTGCAATAGGAGTTGTTTTGGGACAGGAAGAAAATCATCTCCCTTATGCTATATATTTCATCAGCAAGAATATGACCCCTGCTGAACTCAATTATACAGTCACCGAGAAGGAATTCTTAGCAGATATCTATGCAATTAATAAATTTAGACATTACATTACTGACTATTCTACTTTTGTCCATACTGATCACTCAACTATCAAATACTTAATGAATAAACCTATCACAAATGCTAGAGTCACCAGATGGCTACTGTTATTGCAAGAATTTGATATTACAATTGTAGATAGACCAGGAAAAGAGAATGTAGTTGCTAATTTCCTTTCTCGATTGACACCTGATGATGATACCCCAATAGATGATTCATTTCTTGATGAATATCTATTTGCAGTTTCTGCTCACTCACCTTGGTATGCAGATATTGCTAATTACTTGGTTGCAGGGAAGCTACCACCACACCTATCCTACCGAGAGAAAAAAAGTATCATTTGTCAAAGTAATCGGTATAGTTGGATAAGTGGGTACCTTTTCCATATAGGAGCTGATCAGGAAATTCGAAGGTGTATTAGAGAAGATGAGGTGCATGATCTATTAAAAGCTTGTCATGATGGCCCTTGTGGAGGGAATTTTGTTGATAAGAGAATAGCACATAAAATTCTCAGGATGGGGTACTATTGGCCCTCACTCTTCAAAGATGCAAAGAAATATGTCCAGGCCTGTGATAGCTGCCAAAGAGTAGGCCAACCTAATCGTAGAGATGAAATGCCATTAAACCCCCAGATATTACTCGAACCATTTGAAAGATGGGCCTTAGACTTTATAGGACCCATCAAACCTCCTTCCAATAAAAAAGTTTATATAGTGGTCTGCACAGACTACATGACTAAATGGGTGGAAGCCAAGGCACTCCACAGAGAAACCGAAGAAGCAGTTATAGAATTCTTATTTAAAGACATCTTCACCAAATTTGGAATGCCAAGAGAATTAGTTACAGATGGAGGACCTCCTTTCACTTCTCATGGGTTCAAAGACACCCTTCAGAAATATCATATTCAGCAGAGAATGAATACAACATACCACCCCAATCCAATGGACAGGTGGAAAGCACAAACAAAGTAATAGAAGCCATTCTCATAAAAACAGTGAAGGAAAATAGAAAGGATTGGTCCTACAGGCTCCCTGAAGCACTATGGGCCTACAGAACTACCTGGAGAAATACTACAGGATTCTCTCCCTATGAATTAGTCTATGGAAAGAGTGTTGTCTTTCCTGTGGAATTTGAGATAAAAACCTTAAGGACTGCTTTAGCTGTCAACCTTGATTTAACCGATGCACAGACAGCCAGGTTGTAGCAGCTTAATGAACGAGAGGAGAAAAGACTAGATGCCATTCAACAAACAACCATAATTCAACAGCAAAGATCAAAATGGCATGACAAAAATATCAAGAACAAGCAGTTCCAAAAAGGTAATTGGGCCCTACTGTATGATTCACGGTTCAAATAATTTCAAGGGAAACTGCGTACAAGATGGATTGGACCTTACGAAGTAGACACAGTTTTCCCCAATGGAACAGTAAGGCTCCCCACAATCGATGACTCCAAAAATCCATTACTTGTAAATGGTCATCGGCTCCGTCTGTACCAGCGACCTATTTCTAAAGAATATTTTAAGGCCACATGCATGGCAGACGCCCATTTTCTCTTCGTTGAGGGGGTTTCTACCCCTAATTGCAATTAATTATTTTAAGTTAATTTCTTTAGTATTAGATTAGATTAGATTTTACTTACTAATAATCCCTGTCAAGAAATACCATGTTACAGTCGAGTTTTGCAGATTCATGATCAAAGCACAAGACACTAAGAGAGGACGATCCTACTTCAAAGAGACAAGCTTTCACGATGCTGAAACACCACTTTTCATCACTGTTGACTTTCTTCCGATGCTGAAACACCACCGTTCAACACTCTTGACTTTCCCGATGCTGAAATACCATCGTTCAACACTCTTGACTTTCCCGATACTGAAACACCACCGTTCAACACTCTTGACTTTCCTTCATTACCGAAACACCACTACCACCAACCCCACACCTAATCCCCCCATCACTGATCAACAACCTTTTACCATTTTCCCCCTTTCCTCACCATTCTTCATCAACGAAACAACACCGTCCATCAATTGTTTCGCCCCTTTTCTTTTTCGTTGCTGAAACACCATTGCCAACAACTTTTCATCATTTTTCCCGATGCTGAAACACCACTATTCAACACTTTTTATTTTTCTTACTCCCAAAACACTACAGTCCGCCATTTCCTCACCATTCTTCATCAACGAAACAACACTGTCCAACAATTGTTTCACCCCTTTTCTTTTCCGTTGTTGAAACACCATTGCTAACAACTTTTCATCATGCTGAAACACCACTGTTGACTTTCTTCTGATGCTGAAACACCATTGTTGACTTTCTTCTGATGCTAAAACACCACCGTTCAACACTCTTGACTTTCCTCCGATGCTGAAACACCATTGTTCAGCAGTTTTTCACAGTTTCTCATCACCGAAACAACACTGCCCAGTAATTGTTTCATTCTTTTATGTTGCTGAAACACCAGTCTTTCAACATCATCTGTCAGCAAGATTGTACGCCCTCATATTATATAGCTCATCCTTCCATTCAATAAACCCTCAACACAATTCATCTATTAGATCAAAAGTCTCCACCATGACAGGACTACCACGGACATGCATGATATTTTGTTTACAGAACGAATCAAAAGGTAAGGCGAGGTATGTAAATTTTATGTAATTCAGTTAGACTATAGTTAATGAGGAAGATTCTATATCATTATGACCACTCAAGTGCAATCATTACTAGCCGCACTTGACGGGAGGGGAGGACACATCAAATCTTCGATACCATCATTTCACACAAATTCACCGCTGCCACCCCTATTTAACCACCCTTTTGTCCATTTGACCGCCATTTTGCATAACGTCACTCGGAAAACTCACTCTGCGTAGAAGCTGATACTCAAACTCTTTGACGCTGTATCTTACCGAGCTGGTAGATATGGGAGGCTCTATCATACGAAACAAACCCGCCACCACAACACTGTTAGAACATTACCTAGCAGCTTATCAAATCTTTCAGCAGGCAGGTTGGCTCAGTTACTTCCAGAGACTCCAGTGGTATAATGAACAACAGGTCCTACAATTTGCCCTAAACCTTTAAGAAGACCATTCTGTCGTCCAGGGAGTCCGAATTTCAGTAACAGAGGAAGATATCGCACAGGTCTCAGGCCTCCCTGTTGACGACACTCGCATGTTCAGCCGTAAACATATCATTCAGAATGCTCAGCAGAACTTCTTCCTACCAGAAGAACGAATTGAATTTAAAGGTAGGGGTGTTCAACTTAGCTCATTTCCATCCCCATGGCCAGAAGTTGCAAGATTCATCAAGCATTACCTAACCTGTGAGGGCCGGTACCAGGTAGTTTATCAGCACGACTTTCTTCTGTTATCTCATTTAAGGCATAATCGACGGGTCAATATTCCTTATTATTTGCTGGGATGTTTGAAAAATATGGCGCATTATTGCAGAAAGGCTAAAGATCCCACCCTCTCTCTCACCCATCACCGTCTTGTCCAATTGCTCATCCAAAGGGGTTTTGCTCAACAAAATCCTCCTCTAAATAATCCACCCATAAACCCCCAAGCAGCTGCCGAAATTCCTGAAAACATCCAGGAGAAGCAACCGCAAAATCCCCCAGACCCACCAGAAGTACCCAATAGCCCGCCCACAGAACCAACCAGTTCAATCCATTCCCCTACCATACCAATCCCGCCTCATACCTTATCAGAATCATCCACTCCTTCCCTTCATATTCTTAGTGATGACTCTGAGCTAGATAATTCTGCCCGCCCCATCATTGAGGAAAAACCCCCACATAAACGAAAACGAATAAATCCCTTCTTTCCGCCCTTCCTACGAAAAAAGTGAACAAGGGCCGCCACAAGGCCACCCATTATGGCCACTACCCTACACCCTCAACCCATTCAACTGATACCCCGCACACCTCCAACCTCCTAAATCCTGGGATCTTTGCCTATTCCACCCACAGGCACTGAAAGACAAGAACCAGATGCCCAGGGTGTTGCGACATCACCCGTCTCAAATAAAGTAGCTGACACACAAGAACCGGCTACCCATTATGTAGCTATAACACAAGAACCAACTACCCATCCAGTGGTTGAAACACAAGAACCAACTGCTGATATTGAAATTGAGATACAGGAATCATAGGTCCAGGGTGCTGCAACACTACTCTCCTCAAATAAAGTAGCTGAAACACAAGAAACAACTACCTATTCAGTGGCTGAAACACAAGAACCAACCATAGCTGAAACACAAGAACCAGCTACGGCTGAAACACAAGAACCAACTGTTGACATTGAAATGGAGATACAGGAATCAGAGGTCCAGGGCGCTGCATCGTTACTTTCCTTACATCAAGAAACTGAAACACAAGTTTCAGCTACCATTCCTGCAGATGCTCCACAACAACTAGAACCAACAATGGCCTCTGTATTGCAGGAAAATGAGTTTTTAAAGTCTGAATTGGAAGCATATAAGGAAGAATTAGCCAGGGCAAAGGAAGCATATGAAAAGGAACTAAATTTGTACACCTTGGCTCGTACAACAACCTTGTTAGAAGAGACTACAAAGAGCACATGTAAAGAATATATGTGTTGCCAATGTGGGGATATTTACTATCAAGTAGGCTATAAGGTAACTCAAGTCCCAGTAACAGGAGCAACCCCTATTCCTTCACCTTTTGTAGTCAAGGAAGAACTTGCTGCAACACAAGAACCAACAGGTCCTCCCAAGCTCAAGACTGAGCCCTGCATTGCAACAAAAGAAGCCCCTACCTTTGTCAACAAAGCTGTACAGACAATGCCCATGGAGGAATTCACACCCCCTAGCCAGATCAATCTCCCCACTTTTATAGAACAGTCTACTCAGACCTTAACTCATCCCACTACTTGCAACGCTGAAACACATACTCAACTATGGGATGAGCAGGCAACAATACAAAAATGGAAGAAAGAATATGATGAAACACAGGCCAAAAGCCTGCAAGTGAACAGACAAAACTGGATAAATCACACTTTCTCAAATTGGGAAGCTCTAGAGAAGACACGAGAGGAAGCTCGTGCCCTTAAGAAATATAACAAGGAGTTAAAAGGTAGAATGGCCCGAGTATTTGATTTGACACAAAATCTACTGGCCACAAGAAAGCCATCTTGTAACTACTCCTTGTTCCTTATGGAGCGACTCACATGGTTTTGAGATCAAATCAATTATAGAAGGCAAATCCTATGCACTAATACACCAAGCAGACTTTGTCAAAACTTTCACAGAAGCATCTACTAGAGATCAACACCTCCTCTGTGAGGCATATTTCCACAACGAAGCCATCCCTGAGAACAGGCAGTTGAACCTCAATCCTCTTGCTGGGGACATTCAGATTCAAGCGTTCACCTCCTTTCTCCACAATCAAATCATTTGGCAAGATGAATTTTTGGCTGCCAAGCAAAATGAAGATAATCGCCTCCTCTGGATAAGACCAGAACCTCAGAAGGCAACCACCTTTTTCACATAATATTATGAGTTCTTAAAGAAACCAGGAGTGACTGAACATGTTCAGTAGCTACAATCAACAGTACTCCAGGACTGTCAGCACATCATCAGATCCATAGAGATTCCTGCCCTCCAGGCAAATAACCTGTTTTGGCAGCAATCCACTGAAAAGAGACAACAACACAATCCTTTTAATCCTACCAACCTTGAGGTAGCAATTTCCAGGGTGCCTAACTACATCCAGTGTATTCAACACTGTGCTGAAAACTGGATAGGGTACCGGTTTTATTTTCCTATCCTCTGGTTGCCAATAGAAAGGTATCAAATCAATTATAAGCTGCCTAAGAAGACAGAAACATCAGCATGGCCAAGATTACAGCAGGTCCAAGGGTTCATAACGCCAACGAACAATACCTCCCAGAGCTACTGCTTGAGTAAGTTACATGATCAGAGTCATTATTCAGACTCTAATTCAGAGTGACGTTGCCTGAGGACATGCAACACCTTGAGTTGGGGGGGATGTTAGGACCACACAATGTACCTTTTTTCCTATACTTTTTGCCACTATTATACTCTTGATCACCCACATTTAAACTCATACTATCACTTTATCTGATCAGTCCAAAGGTATACAAATGCCCCTTCTCATTACTATACGTTTAATCTGTTTTGCATAATATTTTACATCATTCTCGTACTTAACCATTGATTAGAAATGTATAAGTGCTGAAACAGTTCAAACTACAGATTAGCATTTGAGGTCATAGATGCTGAAACACAGAGCTGTTACATAGTCCATAGTCGCAGATGCTGAAACACAGAGATGTTACACAGTCCACAGTCGCTGATGCTGAAACACAAGCTGTTACAGAGTCCAGAGTCGCAGATGCTGAAACACAGAGCTGTTACACAGTCCACAGTCGTTTATGCTGAAACACAGAGCTGTTACACAGTCCAGAGTCACAGATGCTGAAACACAGAGCTGTTACACAGTCCAGAGTCACAGATGCTAAAACACAGAGGAAACCGTTACACAGCCCAGGACCGATGATGCTGAAACACAAAGGAAGCCGTTACACAGTCAGCGGTCAACAACAACCTTACAACAAAGTGCAAATCCCGTGGTTGAAACAACCCGCGGTTTGCGATGCTGAAACAACATCAGCAACAATGAGAAGAAACTGTTACTCCAGCCGTAACAACAACATATCATTCAATACTTGCAATAACATTCTGTTGCGCGAGACTAAGACATCCTATTCTGGTTTAGAAAGTCGATCTGACTAAGAATAGGACTCAGATACACATTGTAATTTTTGATCAATTGTATCGAAGGGATTCCCTCTTTAAATAAGAGGAAATCACCATTCGAAAGGACCAAATTTTTATGTATTGAGAAAGCTTCAGAGAGAGGGACGTACTTCAATTTCAGATTGTAATATGATACATTGATAGATGAATAGAAAACTGTTTTGAGCATCCTTCTCTAGTTTTTTCGTCTCAGGGGAATCTTGTGAGAAGGTAGGGCCCACCTTCTTCACAAGCTTCACCCATTAGTTTTAGAGTGTGTTAGTATAATCTCTGTTTATGCTTTGATTAACTTTTGTCTGCTGAAACACTACTTTTAATGAATTCCGCTTTGCTGAAACACTACTTAACTCTGTCTTGTTAAGAACTTAGTTTATTTTCACAAAGTTTATAATCCTTTTTAGCAGCAATCTTGTGTGATGATTTTCTGCCAGTGTGTTTGCCAGAGACTGGGTTAAGGGTTCCTGCTCAAAAAGGAAGGGATTAGAAGATCCCGTTCTCTGTAGATTTCAATTATTTCTGCAAGTGTGTTAGCTAGAGACTGGGTTAAGGGTTCCTTCTCAGAAAGGAAGGGATCAAAAGATCTTGTTCTCTGTAGATTTCAATTATTTCTGCAAGTGTGTTAGCTAGAGACTGGGTTAAGGGTTCCTGCTTAGAAAGGAAGGGATCAGAAGATCCTGTTCTCTGTAGATTTCAATTATTTCTGCAAGTTAGTTAGCCAGAGACTGGGTTAAGGGTTTCTGCTCAGAAAGGAAGGGATCAGAAGATCCTGTTCTCTGTAGATTTAAATTACTTCTGCAAGTGTGTTAGCCAGAGACTGGGTTAAGGGTTCCTGCTCAGAAAGGAAGGGATTAGAAGATCCTTTTCTCTGTAGATTTCTTTCATTTTTTTCACAAGTGTGCTAATCAGAAATAGGGCTTAAGGTTCCTTCTTAGAAAGGAAGGAATCATATGGCTATGTTCTTTGCTAGATAGAGTTATCTTTCTCTGCATTACTGTTTCCATGAAAGTGTGTTAATCAGAAATAAGGTGCTGAAGTTCTGTTTGAGAGTAAGGGTCCTGTTCTCTGGTTACAGAACAATTATTCTTTCCTGTTGCAATTGTTATTTTAATGTAGTCTAGGATTCTTTAGATTCATCTTTACAGATTTTCAATAGGTAGGTTGCTTTCCTGTAATTCAAGTCAGAACTTCAGTTCATTCAAGGCAAGTGTGATTAATATAGTTTCCTTTACTACAACTCTAAGTTGCTTTTGGAATTGAGCATATATAGTGCGTGGTTATCTTTGATATAAACATACTTCCATGGGTTGATAATTTATGTGGAACTTGATTGTTTGAGTTAATTAAGCAATTATAGTGACCAACATAAAGTAGATTTCTGAAAGGTGTAGAAAATATGGTATTTCTCTAAACCCCAAGAAAAGAATCTTTGCTATTTCAAAAGGTAAAATATTGGGCCATATTATTTCTAAGGATGAGATTTATGCTGACCTAGGACACACCAAAACCATTATGCAGATCCCACCTCCACATAGTAAAAGGTCTATGCAGTCCTTTTTTAATGTAAAATCAATTTCGTGAGATGATTTGTTATAGATTTTTCCACAACAGTTAAACCCCTTCAACAGATGATAAAGAAGGATATTCAATTTAAGTGGACATCTATTGAACAATAGGACTTTGAGAATATCAAGGACACCATAGCGGCTGCACCTACTTTCCAAATTCCAAACTACACTAAAGAATTCTTTCTGTATACTTTTTCTTCTGATAATTCTATTGCAATAATGCTCACTAAAAAAGACTAGCAAGGGAATGAATGCCCCATAGAATTTATGAGCAATGGATGCCAAGGAGATGAACTAAATTACCCACTAGTGGACAAGTAGTATTTTCCTGTCCACAAAGATATTAAACATTTTAGACATTATATACTGAAAAACCACACCAAGGTGAGCATCCCTCACCCAAAGTTTAGATCTCTCTTTGTGCAGAGGGAACTAGGTGAAAGATGGGGCAACTAGATGAACGCGTTACAGAAATATGACCTCGAATTCAAGCCACAAACCATCGTTATAGCAATCAAATCCATGGATTATGAGGATCAAGAATAAGATTGATAGAAAGAGGAACCAAATCTCTGTACCCAACAAGCCCCTTATATTCCGTCCATTGAGAATTCATGGTATAATGATCTCAAACACCATCTTCATAATGGCATTGTTCCTAATCATCTTAATTCCAAGCAAATAAGAGAAGTAAGGTTGAAGTCTACACAATATCAACTAGTTCACAGTATCTTGTTTAGGAATAATTATGACGGATTTTTTCTCCGATGTCTTGAGAAACAATACGCTAACAAATTTCTCAAATATATTCATGATGGACCAGATAGAGGTAATTTTTAAGGAGATAACACATCCCAAAATATATTAAGATTTGGGTACTACTGACCAATAGTATTGAAGGATTCTCATTCCTACTCTTGAAGCTGCGACAACTTCCAGAAGTCATCCAGAAGAGAAAGAAAGGTAGTTGTTCCACTTTATCCAGTTGTTGTTGAAGATCCTTTCGAGAAGTAGGGATTGGATATAATAAATGATATCAACCCTCTCTCAGATAAGCTACACATGTGTATTGTAAATGCTACTAATTATTTCCCCCGTTGGATGGAAGCAATACCATTAACTAAGGTAAATGATAAAGTGGTAATTAATTTCTGGAACAACACATTATGACTAACTTTTGAGTACCCAACACTCTTTTATTTGGCAATGCTATATATTTTTCATCGTTGAAATTGACTGAATTTACTCCTGAGAAAGGGATCATTTTAAAATACACAACCAACTATTACCCTCAGGGTAATGGTTTGACTGAATCCATAAACAAAATATGATCTACATCCTTAAACAAAATGTAGTTGACCAACAAAGGAATTGACACAATGCATTATCCAATTCCCTTTGGGTTGACCATGTTAATCCTAAATTAGCCATAGGGACCTCTCCTTACTTTCTCATTTACGAGAAAGAATCCATCCTCCATTCAAACATTTGTCACCCTTCCCTTCAACTCACACAAAAATCAGGCGAGAGGGAATGCCCTATAATCCAAAAATGCATCAACACCTTGCTAAAACTAGAATAGAGTCGCGCTAAAGCTAAAACAAAATTTGAAACTCATCAACAAACTATTGAATTTTGGTTTGATAAAAAAATTGCTGGTGAAAAAGACTTTCAGGTCGATGACCTGGTCCTCAAGTGGGACAAGCTAGACAAAGACAAAGAAAAACACTCAAAGTTTCAACAATTATGGTTGAGTCCTTTCTTAATAATAAAAAAAATCGGCCCAGGTGCCTACCGATTACAAAATATGGAAGGGAATGTAGACCTCCTCCCCGTCAATGGACAAATCCTTAATCATTACAATAGGTATATTTCCCTTGTACATAAATAAAGAGTCTGCTTTCTCTTCTTTAAGTTTGTTGCTTTGTTTTTCTTTGATTTATCACATTACTTTCTTCATTATGCTTTTCATTTTCATTTGTTTTCAGATTCTAGTTAGTTTTCCTTTCCTCTCTTTTAAAGTTCTTTCCTTAGGCTTCTCAGAGGATTTGGTGTCTTGGATATGAATAAATTTTGAGATATGACACATTGGTACCAAAATCCAAGAAATATGCATTTTGGCTTCTAGACACTACATTTTTCTCTATGAAACATTTTTATGGATTACTCCAAGTTAGACCCAGTAGAGTAACATAGTTCATTAGCACACGAGCATTGTACTCTTTAATGTAGCAAAGAGAATATTTTGTGTTTGTCTGAAACTAAATGGAAACTACTTTGGAAAGGCATCTGTAGTACTCAGGGCATGTTTCTCAGGGATTTAGCTCATCTATAATCAAGTTGGAATATCTCACTTTCATAGGTGTCATCCCACATGCCTTTAAAGGAAATTTGGGATTCCCCCATCCACCTATCTCTCTAAATTTAAGAGAATAATATTATAAAGGTAAAGTATTGGGGAAAGGAATTCCATATCATGTGGGACATGCAAGTATCTTCGTAGGGGCTATGGATGCTCATTGTTAGTGCAGAAAGTCTTGTGGCACTAGGTTGACTCTTTTGGGGCCATAGACGCTCATTGGTAGTGGAACGACACTAGAGAAATGCACCAACAACTTGTACTCTCAACATTCCTGAAACACCATTTCCTTGTAGTACTTTTCTTTCCTTCTTAGAGCAATCTGGTTTAAAAGGTATATTTTGGTAGTCAATCTACTTTGGGCATGACCATAACCCATCCCTTGCCTCATTCAAAATTGTCTCATAAAAATTTGAGCTTTTGAAAAATATGGGACCTACTCATTCTCCCTTAGGTCATGCACTGCAAGTGTTTCCATTCTTAGAAATTTTATGTTTAGATGCATTTTTGCAAAGATTCATGGCTTTGCCTAGTGCATCACCATTTTTGTGCTAGGAATCAAAACCTTCCCTTTTCTTGTATGCTTCCTTGTAAAGTCATTTTTCTAACCAATAAAATGGGACCCCTTCTTTTTTAGTTGAGAACCTCTCGACATGCTGAGGATACTGTTCATCTTCCTGATATTCATTAAATCTTTCTCATGACCCTCTGATGAAACTATTTTATCTTGCAAGTATGGCTTGGCTTTAGTTTTAACACTTAATTTTCTTTAAGAAGTAAGTTTAGGCATATCGGAGGAGTTATCACGAAATTTTATGACATTTCAGAGGAGTTTGTGTGATTGTCTCTGGTATATACCGACAAAATTCTTTCCAATGTCTCCGGTAGATACAAAAATATTTCTTCCCAACCCCTCCGATACGAAATCTCTCAACGAATGGACTTCTTCATAACTTCTTCGGAACATGAATCAACACATTGGAGGAGTTTTCAACATCTACTCCGATACGTCTAGAGGGGTTTCCAACATTAAATATGATGCTAGAGGAGGGTTTCCCACCAACTAAGTTGACATGATTAGAGAAATTCCAAACATCGCCTCCAACAAACCACACCAGTAAGCTTCCATTGATCACCTCCAGTCCCTCAAACTCCATGCCAAGTCTATAAAAAGAGCATACCCCCCCATCTTAGTGTTATTTTATTATTATTGAGTAAGGAGGGGGAGAACCGAATATTTGATTTACGAGCTACACCACTTGAGAGAGTTAACCTCCCATAAACTAAGTGAATTTCCACTTGTCCACCAGTTTCTAGGTAAGTTCTAAACCTTATCTCTCCTTTTCATTCATATATTCTTAGTTGTTAGGGATAGGGTTTCCTCCATTTGACCAATACCATTAAACGTTTCATCTAGCTCTTCACTCTCGTTTTCCATGGATTTCCTTTACCACCATATCTTCTCATGATGTAATGTCCCCCAACCCAAATGAGGTCCATTACGTGTGAAATACTCATAAAAACTATTTAATTTCCCATAGCTTAACAACTATGAATTACAACCATATTTTACTGTTTCTTAATAGCATTAATTTAGTGCATCTACCACATGCTAAAATGAACATGAAATGCAACTAGTAACTTATATACAACAACATATAAATCAATCTTATACACAGAGTTCATGCATAACATTTTAACTCATAAATACAACAGATAAACAAATCAAACACTTATCTATTAAATTTTGTTGTGAAACCAACTGCTTGGGATAGACATTCTGCCCAACCATAGACTTGTTTTTCCAAATATCAACAACAAGTCACCCCCAAGCTGAGGCTAGTAATCCACAAAATAGGGTGGTCTCTCATTGTGCACTCACAACTCATAAATTCCACAACCCACTTATCTTCTCCTACAACTATCCTGATTTCCACCAACTCTCTTCCTCTTGACCTTCCCAACCCAAGGAATGTACCCCTTCACTGATATTAGTCCCTCATGCATATAATTTATTTATTAGGGTCTATTTGGTACATGTTACCAGGAACCTCTTTGTTGGGAACTCACTACTAGGAAAACTACCAACAACAACAACAACACACACTTGTTGTTAAAGTGAAAATCACACAAGAGTTCACTCTTCAGGCTTGACAACCTTGCTCTTCAATATTCAGCTCCAAAAGTGCTCTAAAAATTGCTCCAACATGCTCCAAATTATCCCTTCATGGTTTCTCTAGCTCCCATCTCTCCTTCTTGCTCTCTACTTGTTGTTCATACAAAACATCGATTGTCTAAAACTGTTGTAACCGCCCATACAAATTTCCTCTCCTTGGATTGATTGCTTGACTCACACACTTATAAACTATGATTTTACTTATCCCCCATGCTCCCAATAACTATGAGATGTGTCTTCTCACACCCAACCTCTTACATGCAATTAATGATTGGCTTTGGGAACACTCAATCATAAACTAGAGTTTAATACATAGTCATGATAAATTTCAGGATTGTAGGTGGAATTAATCGACATGGGTAATTACCCCCTTGGAACCCTCTTAGGCATTCTATTATACCCTCCCCTCTCTTGTGGATTAATTCAACCCCCATCTCTATCCATTTCCCCTTAGCAACTGAAATCACATTTTATTTATTAAAATTGGAAATACATTTTACATATACATCGCTTGGATGTAGCCACATATTATATCTACATTAAGAATTAATAAAATGGGTATTATAATGGGGATGTTACATTCCCACTCTCCTACAATTGTGCGTCATCCTTGATGCACACTATGTCGATATACATATATATATACAAATTTACATCACAATAAAATTATGTAATTTTGCAACTCCAACAACAATTCCAACCATAATATCTTATTCCTCTCAACTTGTTGACCCAAGGAATGCCCCATTCATTTTCAGGGCTAACCCAATTAATTTACCATTTATTTATCAAGGATAACCCAAGGAATGCTCCATTCTTTTATTATCAAGGACTTTGAGATGTGGTTCCAAAACTCTAGCTACTCAAAACGAAGTCTTGCATTATGTTTTCTTCAAAATTGTCAAAAAATTGTGGGTATTCTTCCCACATGTTTTCTTCATTCTCCCACATGGCATCTTTAGGACCATAGTAGGTCAATTAAACCTTTACCATACCTATGGATTTGTTCCTGAGCACTTTGACTTTCCAGTCTAGGATGCATACTGGTTCCCACCACAAATCCCCTTTGTGCTCCACTCAAATCACATTCCAATCAATTATGTGGTTAGGGTCAGACACATATTTCTTTAATAATGATACATGAAATACATTATGCAATCTCATGGATGCAAGAAATTCTAGCATGTATGCAATTGGTCCTATTTTTTCTAATATTTCAAAATTTCCATAATATCTTGTTGCCAACTTTGGGAAACTTCCTATTCGTAGCGAACTTATTTTCGACTTCACTTTTAAAAACACATGTTCTCCCACTTTGAAATCTCTAAAAACTCCGTTCTTGTCTGCATAACGTTTTTACCTATCTTGGGAAGCCTTTAAATTCTTCTTAATATTTGTCATCCACTCTTCCATTTCCTTCAACAAATCTAGCCCAATGACCGCCTTATCTGCTGGATTATCCCAACTTACTGGTGTGTTACACTTTCTTCCATACAATGCTTCAAGCAAACTCATTTTTGATGAGGATTTATACCCATTATTGTAGGAAAATTCAACTAAGTGGATATGATATTCCCACTTTGATGGATGGGCCATCACATACATTCTAAGCACGCCCTCAATTATTCTATCAGTCCTTTCTTTTTACCCATCTAACTCTGGGTGATACGATGTAATGAGATTTATATTTATCCCAAAACCTTTGAACAAACCTTTCCAAAAATTGGATGTGAACTAGGGATCACTATCTGGAACTATTGCCTTAGGTACTCCATGTAGCCTGACAAATTATTTCATGTAGATCTCTGTGATATTTTTCATTGTGTGTGTTGTCTTCAGTGGAATAAAATGCACTTCCTTATTTAATTTATCCACTACTACCATGATGCAATCATGATTCTTCACTGTTATGGGTAGCTTAGTAATCAAATCGATTGTAACCACTTTCCACTTCCACTCTGAAATGGGAAATGGCTGCAATAACCTAGTTGGATGCCTATGCCTAGTCTTCACTTTATGACATTCTATACATTTGGCTATATAATTAGCCACTTCTTTCTTCATTCATAGCTAAAAGTATTAGCTTCTCACAACTACAATTTTCTTATGATATCCTAGGTTCCCAACAAATGGAACACTATGCATTTCTCTTAACACTAATTTTTTTAGCTCATTGGAATTCAACACATATTCTTTTCCTTTGTACATGAGAATTCCATCATCTTCCAACTCATAATAATTAAATTTCTGCTGAAAATTTCCTTGTTGTAATGTTTCTTTTATTTTTAAATAATATCGATCTGAATTTTCTTTTGCAATAATTTTATCTTTCAATTTAGTCCTATACATGCTGATGGCTACAGTATGCATCTCATGTGCTCTCCTTCTAAGTGCATCAACCACTTGATTTTCCTTGCCTTCTATATGCTTAATTTCAAAGTCATATTCTCTCAGAAATTCAATCCATCTAGTTTTTCTAACATTTAATGTTGGTTTTCCAAACAAATGTTTCAGACCATAGTGGGGTGTCCTTAGCTCAAATTTGTTCCCCATGAGGTAATGTCTCCACATTTTCAATGCATGTACAATTGCTGCTAACTCTAGATCATGGGTAGCATAATTATTCTC
The DNA here is from genome assembly GCA_009831015.1 of Picea engelmannii. Classification (NCBI taxonomy): domain Eukaryota; kingdom Viridiplantae; phylum Streptophyta; class Pinopsida; order Pinales; family Pinaceae; genus Picea; species Picea engelmannii. The sequence goes on from ML784490.1 coordinate 68,571, forward strand.
ATGCTCTTTTAATTTTTTGGACTCATAGCATACAACATGATCCTTTTGACTGAGGACTCCATCGAGCCCTTCCTTACATGCATCAACGCACACAAGAAAATCTTCATCCAGATTTGCAATCTTAAATATTGGCACACTATTCAATGTTTCGTTCAATTGCCAAAATCTCTCTTCACACTTGGGAGTCCATTCAAATTTCACTCCCTTCTTTTGTAAAGAAGTGATTGGGCTTGCAATCTTTGAGAACCCTTTTATGAATCTTCGGTAATAACTGGAAAGACCCATAAATGATATGACCTCTGTGACATTTCTTGGCACTGTCCATCCTCTAATGGCCTCTATCTTCTCAGGACACTTCTGCTGAAATTATATACCCCAAGTAGTGAATCTTCTTTTGATAAAAATGCAGTTATTTAGCTTAGCATACAATTTATGATCTCTTAAAAATTGCAACACCATTCGCAAATGCTTCTCATGTTCCTCTTTTGAATTAGAGTAGATGAGTATATCATCTAGGAACACAATTACAAACTTATCTAGGTACTCCCTAAACACTCCATTCATTAGGAACATAAAAATAGCTGGGGAACTTGATAGTTCAAATGGTACTATCGTGAATTCGTAATTCCCATATCTTTTTATGAATGTTGTCTTGCTAATGTTTTCTTCCTTTATCCTCACTTGGTCATATCCTGATCTCAAGTCAATATTTGAAAATATTCTTGCACCTTTCAGTTGATCAAACAAACCATCAGTCCTTGGCAAAGGATATTTGTTCTTTATGGCGATCTTATTCACTTTTCTGAAATCAATACACAGAATTAAGGTTCCATATTTTATTCACAAAAATAACTGGGGCTTCCAAACATGATACACTTGGGAATATATACCCCTTCTTTAAAAATTCTTCAAGTTGGATGTACAACTCTTTCAATTCTGGTTTGTCCATTCTGTAAGGTGTCTTAGAAACTAGGGAATCTCCTGACACCAAATCAATAGAGAAATAAATATCTCTCTTTGGTGGAAGTCTTGGGATTTCTCCAAAAACATCTTCAAAATCCCCCAATACTGGATGGTGTTCAATGCTTTCCACTTTATCTTTGGCCACCTTTTCCATATGGGATAAAAAAATATGATATCCCTTTCTGAAACTCTTATTCAACTGCATCGCTGAAATCTCTCTAGTAGCTACAACTCTTGGAATGCCTTGAACGTTGCCTTGCTGCCATTCTTCATAAATACATGTGGTTTTCTTGTTGTAATAGTCTAGGACATCATGGTGTTTTTCCACCAATCTCCGACAATTAGAAAATCATACGAACCCAATATTATGATGTTTACATCTACCTTTGTACTGAGTCCATTCATGTCTATCAGACATTATTTAACTAGCTCAATGATCTTCCTCTTAGCCCCTATGGCTAACTGAACTAAACAAGATTTTTTATGCTTACTCCTTTGCAAGTGAAATATTTCAATAATGTTATATTTTATGTAACTATGGCTAGCTCCATAATCAATTAAAATTTCTATGGGATGGTTATCAATCTTACCTTCCACTTCAATCATGGGGGATTGATATTCTGCTTGTTTGTTGTCCAAGGCTGCATAAATCCTTGTCATGGTTCCTTCCACATCCTCAACTTTTTCAACCTCCTAGATGTTGTGGATCATCCTCATTCTTTCTCTTTTGTGAGGGAATTCCCTATATACATGATTTCCCTCACATCCCCAACATTGTACATGATGCTTCCTTGGCCTTTCCCAAATGAATTTGCAGTCTTGTGCTCATTTTTGGATGACCGACCTTATTGATTTTCTTGGGAGTTATTCTTGAAAAAGGGTGGATTAAAAACTTTTTGCCTTTGATCGTATTTACCCTTCATCTTGGCATTCCAAGTTTTTTGGAAAAATGGATTTCCTCTGATCTACTCATAAATATTCTTTTCTCTTCTTATAACTTCCTCCAAAGTCTTGGGGTTATCATATTGAATCTTGTCACTATAGAAGGAGGGTAACCCACTTAAAAACCTTTGTATTTTGAATTTTTCATCCTTTATGAAGTCAATATACTTCAAAAATTCAAAGAACCTCTTCTCATATTTGTCCATTGTCATTCTTTCCAACTTGAGTTTGAAGAACTCTTTCATATTTCTTTCCTAATAATGCTTAGACAAATATTTATCTTGGAAATATCCTTTGAATTGCCTCCATGAGATCCTTTTCTCATCAAGGTTCTTGACTTACTTAAGCTGATCCCACCACATGGATACCTTTCCTTGCAAGTGATAGGTTGCAATTCTAGCTTCTACCCTTGAGGGGTAATCATCCAAAAGGAAATATTTATTCATTTAAAATAGCTAGGCCTTAAGCTCTTATCCTTTCATATGCTCACCATCGAAAGTTGGTGGATTTATTTTCCTGATTTCACCTTGCAAGATTTTTTCCTCAGGACTTATTCTCTAGACGTGAACTTGCATGAGTTCTTGTGGTGGATTTCCTTGGATAATGATGGCACCTGATCATGCTTCTTGACTATCTGTCATTCCCATGCTCATCCCTTTTGTTATGGGATCTAGATGTTCACACTTCTCTAACTACTTGCTTGGTGCTAGAGTCTTTTTTGACTTTCTTATGCAACACATTCAAAATTTGAAGTATCTCCTCTAGGGCCCTCATAATCCTTTCATTATCTTCTCTATATCTCTGCACTTCTCTATGCAAGCTTCTCATAGTTATAGGCTCCTACTTGCCTCTTCTCCCATTTGATTCCGTCTCAAAATTTCCCATGTTGACATGAAGACCTATGATCTCTTCCTCATGGCTGTACTATCCCTGAGCATCTTCCATAACTCCATTCCTCATGTAAGAACCAATTTTTCTTTCATGTACCTCTAATTCTGCAAGAAATGTGCATGTGATAATTATTGCTAGAACATACAAAACATAAAACATTTCAATAATTAGAATATAGGTTATTCTTATCTCCAATTTATGAGGAACAAAATGCACCAATTAAAAATTTAATTCCTTATATATATTCCTCTCTAAAACAACTTTCTAATGGATGTACCCATGCCTCATTTTGAGTTCTGAGTGAAAAGTTACAACATCTGCATGCTGCAATTTTCCACTAACTTACTGCTACATAAATATCTTTTATCACTTTCTGAGAAATTTTAGTACTCAATTCAAAATTCTGGGTGGATATATGTCTTCTCCTCCTCGATACCTTTCCAATGACTATTCATTTTCTCAAATATGAGCTCCGAGTTTAAATTTATGGTTTGGAGAAGTTTTGACTGTTTTATCCAATTTATCCATGTATGCTACATGTGTCTTCTTTCTACTCTTGCACAATCTCAGGTACCCATATCCCAAATATGGCTTGATGTATGTCTTCCATGGATCATAAATTTCCATAGACTGATCCTGTGCTCCATATGGACTTCTGAGCAAGTATTTATACCCCATGGAAGTGAATTGATACTAAAAATTTCACCTTAACTATTTCAGTTATAACTTTATCATATGAGCTCTGTTTTGCGCATGTAGTAGCTCCTTGGATAACCCTCTTTGATTTATTTTATATTTAGTTGTAGAGATAGAGTGTGGCTTGGTATTCTTCCTCTCGTGGGTTTTTATTTCCTAAAAATGTTGTTTAGGGCCTCAAAATTGCTTCACAAGTTCATGACCTTCAAAATCCCAAAAAATTCATGTAAAATTGGTTGTTTTACTATTGTAATAGCCTTTTAAATCTGATTCATTGATCTCAAATCGAGTGAAATATGAGTCATTGATTCACTAATCCTTTCCAAACCCCGCAGATCAATTTACATTGTTGATCGACAACATAAAACAATCTATACCATTGATCTGAGCTGCATTGGTGATTCTCTTCAACAAATCAAACTTGCTAGAAAACGCCTCAACGCCTGACCATCGACCATCAATCACTTCTCTTGGAAAACAAAAACTACTCACGAATCTCCTTGACACACAATCACCGACCATTAATCATCAGAGAATTCTCTTGGAAAACCAAAACTGCTCGTGAATCTCATCGAACCCAGACCATCGCCAATCAACCATCTCTTTGCCGATGTGGAAACTATGCTGATGTGGCATGATATGTAAACAATGACATGAAATGATACATCATCTCGAGGCATCAACTGGGCTGATGTGGCATAACACATAGATGTTGACATGGCATAACATGTCACCCTCCTATTTCCTTCATCGGTCATCAACCATTTCTCTTGGACGAACCAACACCTTGTCAAATCGGTCGATACCTGACCATCGACCCATTGGCCATCAAACATTTCTCATGCTCGATTGAAACAATTCACTGATCCATCCAACACTCGACCATTGGCCCATCGACCATTGACAATTTCTCTTTCTCGATCGAAACACTTCGTCGAATTGACCGACACCCGACCATCTGCAATTTATTTTGGTTCATCAAAACTCCACACCAAACTCGCTGATCCGAACATTGGTCGTTGGTGATTTCTCTTGACAAATTTCCAACTCTTATAAAGTTTGACCAAATCCCAGGTGAATCTGGACCTTTTATTTCTAAGTTAGGATGATCTTGACTATCGATCGACTCCATCTTCCCAACCTCCAAAAACTGATCCAGACCATCAATATTTCTCATCTTTCCAGCTTCTGAAATGAATATTGGATGTTGAACTGCCCAACATTCCAAACAACCAAAACCTTATAATTTTTTTTAAATTTATTAAAGTGAATTTGGGCCATTGATTGTTAGATGAGATACAATTTTGACTGTCGATTCACCAAAGTTCCCACAACTCTACAACGACCATTGAAACATGAAACTTGACATTCCAAGTCTAATTTGGCTATGCAAATCTGCAGATCGATGCCATTAAACCTCTCTCATATGTCTATGAGGAAAATTCATCTTAAATTTTCTCATGAATTTGAGGATTTCACTCTAATTTCTTTGTTTTTCCCCAAATTTGCACAGACCGAATTATGCAACAAGGAATTTCCAAAACTCACACTAATTCTATCCCATATAAGCTTGGCGCTTGAACCAAAGGCTCCGATACCATAATGTAACATCCCCTAGCCCAACTGAGGTCGATTATGTGCATAATACTCATAAAAACTAAAATTTTCTACTGTCTGTTTAATTTCTTATATCTTAACAACTACACATTGTAGCCAAATTTTACTGTTGTATAATACCATTAATTTAGTGCATGTACAACATGCTAAAATGAACATGAAATGAAATTAGTAACTAAAATACAACAAAATATAAATCAATATTATACACCGATTTGATGCACAACATTTTTTTTTTTTAACTGTAACGGTTATGTTTTTATTTATTTATTTATTTGAGAATAATAGTAGGGGTCTTTGCCAAGGCAGCCCCAGATACATAGATGATAGCCAACATTTTCGGTTTCTTTGTTACACTGTCATCAAGGGATTTGATAGCTGATGTCTTCATTGATTCAGATCTGCCCTTTAGAGAGGGTGCATCCGATGTTCGCCATCCGATCCGCTTCTCCATTCAAGCTTCTGAGAATATGATAGAACTTAATGGAGGTGAATGCTTGTAGAACTCTTTTCACTCTACCCAGAATTTTATTGAGGCTAGAATTGTTGAATAGATCCTCCGAGTTTAGTTTTTTAATGAGTAGCTCTGAATCTCCGAAGATTTGGAGTTCTTTGTCGCCCTTTTCTCTTGCTATGAGGCAAGCTCTAAAGATGCCGAGGATCTCTGCCTGATTATTAGTCTTCTGTCCAAGGCCCCAGCAGAAGCAGTCTCTTGTGGTCCTGTCCGGGTTGTAAATGATCCCTCCGGCACCCGCGATTCCGGGGTTTCCTTTGGAGGCCCCGTCAAAGAAGATTGTGGTGAGATGTTTAGATTTCCACCATTTTGTGAAGGTTTCTTCAGTTTCTCTTAATCTCCACTCCGGGTTTGCTGGTTGTGGTATGAGAAGGCGCTTGCGAGGAGAGGGAACTAATGGTCTGAGCCATCTTCGTTCTTCAGGTCGGAGCAGAGGATCTTCGTCGAAGTATTGATGTTGGGCTGATTCTAGGAGAAGAGCTTTGGCCTTGACAGCAACCTGTAGGGGGGTGCGAGAATGTTCATTAAAGATTTGGTCATTCCGAGCCAACCAAATCTGCCAGCAAACATATTTAGGGATTGCTGTCCAGATTTTTCGCCAGAAGGATTTTGAGGGAATGCAAAGAGGGTAGATGTTGTTCCAAGAGGCAAACCAAA
>ML784490.1:76008-89952 GCA_009831015.1 Picea engelmannii
TCACGATATTGTTCAGTTCTTGCTGCCCTGTGTTCCAGCAATAAATTTCACTCTTTCTCTCGTTGATTAGAGCTCCTGAGACTCTGCAATAGCTTTTGAGGACAGAGTCAAAGGCTGTGGCTATTCTGGAGGAAGCTCCTCCGTGGAACAGAGAGTCATCTGCAAAGAGTGAATGATTCGTAGCTACAGCTTCTGGGGAGGATTTTAGACCGAGAATGTTGCCTGCTATTCTTTTAGCTGAGAGTTTTCTGCTTAGTGTGTCAGCCATTAAGATATACAAAAAAGGTGAGAGGGGGCAGCCCTGCCTTATGCCTCTCCTGGCTTGGAAAAAATTGGAGGGTATACCATTAACAAGGGGAGCAATCTAGGGATTTTCTATACAGGCATTTATGAGCTGTACAAAATGAGGCGAGAAACCAAAGGCAAGGAGGGTTTTGATGAGGAAAGAGCGATTTACCCGATCGAATGCATTTGCCATATCTAATTTGATCAACATTCCTTTCTCTTTTCGCCTTTTGCTGGAGTGGATTATTTCTTGTACTTGTATGACGTTGTCAAGAATGTTTCTTCCCTCCACAAATCCTCCTTGAGGGATGGAGATCAGCTTCTTAAGCAGGGGCTTGATCATGTTTTCCAGCAGTTTGGCCAGAATTTTGTAAGAGGCATTACAGAGTGATATGGGCCTGAACCTGGCAAAAGTTTCAGGGTTGGATTCCTTGGGAATTAAAGCGAGATAAGTGGAGTTGATCCCTCCTCCGATCTTGGATTTTCGCATGAACCCCTTTATCATTTTTTGAAGGTCTCTTTTGATGATATTCCAGCAGACTTTATAGAAATGTATTGAAAATCCGTCAGGGCCTGGAGCCTTGTCTGAGCCCATGGACCAGATTACTTTGATAATTTCCTCCTCTGTTACCTCTCTGGTGAGAATGACATTGTCTTCTGGACTGAGGAGGTGGGGAATATTGCTCAAGAATTCTGCGCTTTCTTCTTCTTTTGCCTGGGTTCCGTCACTAAACAACTTTTTGAAGTGGCTATCCGCTGCAGCTTTGATTTGGGTGATGCCTTTGCTGACCTGACCTTCTGCTGTCTTTATTTCAGAGATATGGTTTCTTGACAGCCGTGCTCTATATTGTCTGTGGAAGTAGGAGGTGTTCCGATCCCCTGCCTCTAACCACAAGCTCCTGGACTTGATTCTCCAATATTCTTCTTCATTTCGGAAGGATCGGTATGCTGAAACTTGTGCTCTTGTTTCTTTTTCCAGCAAATCCGGAGTAATCTCTTTGTATTCAATTTCTGCCTGCGTTGCTTCCAGGTTCGCCACTACTTATTTTCTTGCATTGCTTGGAGTAGGGGCAGGAGTCTTTATCCACTCTTTCAATGTTTGTTTGGTAGCTTTCAGTTTCTGTTCCCTAACGTAACTTGTGGATCCTGTGAAGACGTTGTCCCAAGCTTCTTTTACAGTTTCAAAAAAGCCCTCACGCTCTATCCATATGGGACTAAAGAAAAATGGGAGAGGCCTGAGATCTTCCTCTTCCTCTATATGTAGCAGAATCGGCTTATGGTCAGAGGTAAGCTTTGGTAATATTTTGTTTGTGATTAGCTTTTTTCCGGTGATGAGGGAACCTTGTACCATAAAGCGATCAAGTCGAGCAGAGATATGTTCTGCTCCTGTTCTATTATTTGACCAGGTGTAGAGACCACGTGCAGGGCTGAAATCTAAAAGATCCCATTGGTGCTGAAGGTCCTCCACAAAGGTTAGCATCGGGTCTCTGTTGGTAGAGCCGCCTCTTTTCTCTTTTGGTTTGAGAACTATGTTAAGGTCCCTGCTAAGATAATGTTGCTGGGGTTGTGCTGTTCTAGAAATGCTGAAAGAGAGGCCCAACATTCTCTTTTTTCGGTGTAAATGACAGGAACGTAAAGATTAAATAAAGAAATTGTCAACTTACTTGCAAAATGTGTAAGCTTCGTATAGATCCAATGTTGTGTTTGATGTGATTTGTTCAGTGAAAAATTTTCTTCTGTCCAAAGAGTTGCCAGCCCTCCGGAGGAGCCCCTTGAACTTACTGCAATGCCAGCTTTCTTCTTCCATTTTGTTTTGCTGATGTCAAGTAGTAATCGGTCTTCGATTTTTGTCTCTTGGAGCATGAGGATCTCTGTGGGTTCTATTTTCTGAAGGTCCATGACTGCTTCAGCTTTGGAGGCATTCCCTAGTCCTCTACAATTCCAAGAGGTGAGTTTCATGTTGAACTTATGAGGAGGGGGAAGGGCCTCCCTTAGGCGGCCTAGATCTGGTATTCTTGCCAATGGACATTTCTATAGTGGATTGATTTCCTTGGACTTTAAGTCTCTCTGCTTCCTCTTCCCTTAACTCTTTGCGGGATTTCCTTCCTGCTCTTTTAGTGGGACGCTCATGGGTTTCGTCCTCTGATGATCCGACACTTTTAGTTTGTTTTGGCCTTGTTATTTCAGCATAGGATGGGTTGAGAGGGCTGCCTTGTGAGGCCACTACCTGATTTTCTACTCCCTTATCTTTGTTGAGTGAAGGGGCTTCTGATTGCTCCTGATTTTCATTGGTTGTACCTGCTTGGTTATTCTGCTAGATTTCTATTTCCTTCGGATTTATTTCCTGTTCTTGAGCTTTCTTGAGATTGCCTGTTGCTCCTGCGTTGTGCCTTTTTCCGTTTCCTTTTCTTTGTTGGGGGTTCTTTTGCACCACTGTCCATTGGTCCTCTTTTGTCATGTCTGATTGCTCCTCTGCTTTTTTTTTGCAGTGCTTTGCAAAGTGCCCATGGCCGTGGCAGTATTTGCATTTGAAGGGGAGCTGCTCATAGTCCAGCTCCTGGATATGTGACCATCTGGCGACCGTGAGATTGATTGCTTCAGGCAGACCCTCTTCTAGATCAACTTCGACGCAGATTCTGGCGCACGAAAATTGGTCCTTCCTTGCTGCATGGTCGATGTATTTTCCAAGCGCGTTGTCGATGATCTGAAAGATTTTTTGGTTCCAACAGTGAAGAGGCAGATGAGGTAAACGCACCCACACCGGGACTGCCTTGGGAACATCCTGTGTTGGGTCTAAATTGGGAGACCATTTGTTTAGATACAACCCTTGAGGTCCCATGAAATAGGGGCCGTTTCGAAAGATTAGGCTTCTGTCTTTTGTATTTTCAAAAACAAATATGAAGAAGCCCTTACCAACGAAATAGCTCTTGACTCCTTCTTTGATAAGAGGTGACCAGTTCCTTTGTGTCCAATCTTCTACTGACTTTGGGGACGGCCAGAGACCCGTGAACTGGCCTATAAGCCCTCTCTCGGTGAGATTCAGGGCAGCCTTGCATGTCTCTTCTTCAGGGAGAGCTACCGTGGGGATCGAGTCAAGCTTCTTGACAAACTTTTACTGACTGGCCGTGAGGGGGCGTTTATGAGCTGTTGCTATCAACGCTTTGAATGCTATGATCTCAGGCGGAGGAGGAGGGCCAGAGCCCCCGCTAGAATCCATTGGCCGCGTTCTAAACGCTCCCTACATCCGCGTGGGTGCTCAGAATGGGCTCCAGAAGACCGAGGATTTCAGACTGTCACTGTTCGGCTGAAGAAACGGGTGCTGGAGAGGCTCTGACCTGCGCCAGAGGTAGGGCCAGCGGCTAGGTCTGGTTGCAGTCCGCAACTCCTTACCTTCCGTCCGAGTTCCTATTTGATGCACAACATTTTAACTCATAAATACAACACATAAATAGATCAAACACTTATCTATTAAATTTGGTTGTGCAACTAGATTATCGGGATAGAGATCCCACCCAACCATAGAATTTATGTTTCAAATATCAACAACAAGTCACCCTCGAGATGAGGCTAGATCCACAAAAGAGGGTGGTCTCTCACTGTCCACTCATGGCTCAGGAATCCCACAACCCATTGATATTCTCCTACAACTATCCCTATTTTCCACCAAATATCTTCCTCTTTGCTATAGGGAAAATCCTCCTAAACTGGGTCTAAGGAATAGGCAGAGTGATAACTCCCTTAAAATACTGAGCTACCCTTAATCTACCCCAAAACCATCTAATCTAAGTGATGAGAGAGAAAGGAAAGAGAGAGTTAATGAGTGCACAATGCAACAACACATACAATCTCTAATGATAACTTTAAAACTCTAAACATAGATATAAATGCTCAAATTAACAAAAACATGTAAACATAGGGTTTTGGGACAAGGATAAAATATTTTATTCAATTTCAATATAAAAAGGGTTACAACCTTTGCTAGCAACCACTCCATGAACCAAGTGTAGGCTCCTTTGTCATGGCTCCAAGTGCATCAATCCCACATTAGATTCTCGCAACCAACATATCACCAAGGGAAGGAGGAAGGGCTTCATAAGGAGAAAGGTTGGATGGGAAGGCTGAGGCTAAAACTCAGAATGAGATGGAAATATTGGGCTAAGAAAGGGAAGGGATCTTGGTGGAGTTTTCTTATTCTCTTGCTCATATTCAAAAATGAATCCCCATGACCTCTTTTTATATGAGAAAAAGATGGTTATTCATTTTGGGGATGGGATAAAAGGGGTAAAATGATTAGGAAACCCTCCATAGCCCGTAAAATCCGTCGAATTCAGTGCAATTTTGTATTTTTTGCAAATTTTGGAGGTAAACATGGGCTAACTAGAATGCACCACATGTGTGTATGCAGATTAACCAACATGCAACACATGTGTGTACATGGGATATTAGTGCAACATGACACATACACTATCCAAAAAATGGTTTTTTAGAAGGAAACCTCAACAATATTTTTGGTAAAGTATGCAAATGGATTGGCCAATGTCTTGTATGCAAAGATATGGAATTTTGGACTATAACATATGCCCCCCTAATGTGTGAGGTCATAAGAGAAACTGAAGGCCGAAATACATTACAATATATTTACACAGTGGGAAGGCACAAAGTTGAGTGAGCCTGAGACGAGTGTTCGTGAGTTTGTCATCTGCAAAATAATGATAGTCTCTTTGAGGCAGGCATACCCATGCTCAAGATGAAATAAGCATGGCTGCCAATCAAGTACACTGTAGATCCATGTCATATATAACTACGAGAAAAAATATGGATGTCTATATAAAGTGTAGCCGTGAACAATACATAGTGGATCTACATCTCAAGATCATTTGAAGATATACAAGTACAATATGGTATGCATCTTCAAGAAGCATTGACACCTGTGGTTGAGGAATTCATAGCTCGAGCAAAAATTGCAAGATCTTCAAAACTCAGGTAGGCATACAATAGGAGTGTAGGAATCACTAACCTGAGGTATTCGACACACCATCGGGGAAATACTGGAGGATATTGATCATCAGGCACATAACTTCATTGATTTTGAATACAAACTTGACTGGACTCTTGGGATGACTGACTCATGAAAGTAAGGAGATCAACTGCAGAATGGCCGACTCAGGTTGGATAAAACTTCTCTTGGACAAAAGCACCACCAAATGGTGAGACTCAGGCAACATATTATTGACATAAACCTATGATACAAGAGGGACCACAAACTCTCCATATGTTTGGAGGAGTAACCAAATGGAGGAGGACACAACTCTATGCAACGAGAACAAATTCCTAAGGTCATACTAGATCCCAATGCTTGGAGAAAAAATAGAAGGATGTGATTTGTTCAAGGGTGACTATATTGCTTCCGATAAAAGAGAATGTATATCCCATCCCCTCTTTTTGGAATATTTGATTTTTTTGTCTTTTTCAAAATTTTAACAAGCTTGAAAAAGAATAAAATAATGCTACATTACAAAGGAGGAATGAGTGTCGTAGGAAAAAAAACTAGTCCTGAGCGCATGAAACATACTGATGCTCAGTGCAAGGAAACATGTGCATGATAAGGACACTCAAGAAAATTCCTCCATGGGTCAAGGTGTTAGATCGTGAGGGAAAAAGTGCTACAAGGCTTGCATTTAAGGAATGCTTTGAAGTTTCAGTTAATAGCAACATGAATCCGACATTAGGCCAAATATGCAAGGATGAGACATGTGATGCGAATAAGTATGACACAACAAGACTCCTTCTATGCGAAGTTTTATGATCCTAGAGAAGGTAAGATAAGTGGTTTTTCACATGTAGAGAGTCTGAAAAACACTAAAATAAGACTCCAGAGTGTTCATTTTTTCGTAATTAGTCCAGTCGGTTCGAAAAAGGGTTAAACTTATACCGAAAGGACGTCTCTTCAAAACCATGTTTACGAGTGTGACCGAGACAATATCACTCGGCTATGTTTACAATTTTAAGGATTCTAAAAAGAGATTAACTATGGACTCATAGCCTTTTTTAAAGTTTAGTCTCCTTAGCCCGAAAAAGTATAAAATACAACTTAGGATAACTCTCCCAACGAGACATGTCTCTCGAGGTGTACCTTTTTCCTAGATAATCTATTGGCCAAAAAAAGGGTTAAACTTATTCCAAATAGATATTCCTGCTGGACCAATTAACAAGTGTGAAAGGAACAAGGTCACTCGATGACCATTTAATATTTAGGGAGCCTGAAAAGAGATTTACTATGGACTCCGAGGGGGTTTCTTTTTCGTAGATAATTTCCAAGGCCTGAAAAATAGATAAACCAAAACCAAGGAGAATGGCCCTTTTTCGAAAATTTAGTCCCTCATGCCTGAAAAAGGGTTAAACTTATGCCTAAGAATACTATCCTAGTGAACCAAATCTCCTAGGGCATACCTTTATTCAAAATTAAACGTCTAGACTGAAAAATGGGTAAACTACCACCGGCCATATGTGCCTTCAAATTTTAGTTTGACGAGCATGAAGGGAAACAAGATCGCTCAACAACATTTGCAATTTTAGACAGAATGAAAAGGGCTTAAAGAAGACTCTAGGGGGCCTTCTTTTCTTAAGTAATCCAAACGAGACTGAAAAGAATAAATAATCTCTCGTTAGATGTTGCTTTCAAAGTTTAAGATACCCTGAAATACAACAAACCATGATCATAGGGAGTCCCTCGAGCATGAGCCAGAAAAGATGAAGAAGAATGGCACTTCGATATACAATCATAGCGAGACTAAAAGGAATCCTAAGCCTATGGGAAAAAATCATAGCATGGATGCCAAAATGAAGCAAAGGATCTACCTAGGGCATCCATGTAGAGGAAGGCTCTACCACCTAATTATGACACTTCTAAAGCATCATAAAATGTTTTGTGTCGCACTTCGGTGGGATCGATCGTATGAAAAAGTGAAAAAAGTCAACAATATGCAATATGCAAGGTGATGAGAACCTAACCTATATGCAAATGTTGAATTCTTTTTTTTACCATGGGACGATGTGAGTGTAACCCATCTCACAAAAACACCAAACCAAAAGAAAAAGTTCATTAGAATGACCCAAAAATCTCTCAAAAAGAAACTCAAGTACCCACCGGGCCAAGAATAGGGAAAAAGAGGACCAAAATGGGGAAAAAACTATAAATAGAGGTGGACAACTCATTTTAACCATTGCGAATTGGAAAATAACCAAAAATACAAAAAACACGCTTCTTTGAAATAAGAATTCGAGGAGCTACAGTGGACAAAAGATCTTCAAACATGAACCAAGTAAGTACAAATTACCTCTTTCATCTTTTTCATTCATTATTTATTGCTAATTTTATTTTTTAGAGGGTGCACGCCTTAGTAAAAAGGTCGGGCATGTGTGTACGCGGGTTGTTCATGCTCAACATGCATATGTATACGGGCAAAGTAACACTTAGCTTGCGTACATACACGACTGCCTTAAAGATAACCCGAGTACATCTCTTTAAGATTTCAAATAAAATGAAACAAGGGACTAACCTCACAAATTGTTTTGCAACAGGATGTATGTTCACTAGTGAGGGAGAGAACATGAGGAGTTAGATGTCTTGGTAGAGGAGGATCTAGGGGCCATTTCCATGCTTAAGCAGTGTGGTATGTTGAAATTATTTCAGTTTCCATTCATGAGGGCACAACCTAGGCCACTGAACCATATGATAGAGTATTGGAATCTAGATGCAGAGGCCTTCATGCTAGAGGACCAATCATTGACTCCGACGATGGAGGATATCTACTTTTTGACCATCCTCTTTAGGAGGGGGGAAACAGTCAACTTGACGACCTTTCCTCCAGGACCACACAAGAAAGAATATCACATTGGGATGTATTGCGAGGTTGGCACTGTGAAAGTAGGAACTCAAGTGCCAATTCATAAGATCACAAGCCTCAATATTCATATAGTACTTTACATGATTGGGCGGATCATGAGATCCAAAACACTTCATCAGGATTCACATGCACATATGCATTGTGCAACTTAGTTTCTAGACACCACCATTTTTTACTGGAGCACTACAATGCTCACATATATGAAAAAACAACTGACTATCTGCCAAAGAAAAAAAAAAAACTTCGAGTTCAGGACTATGCTGTGGGCTTTCCTTTTCGAGAGAGTTCCAAGCCTTAGCCCGAGGGAGACAGTACCAGGCCATATTTCCTCCTTTCTGGAATTATGCAGGTGGGAAACTTTGTTACCTTGATAGGGTGCAGGGAGAGTACAGGAGGCCTTTGATGACAAATGTTTTGACTGGTGGGCCCGTCAAATTCTTGTGATCGAGGACTAACCCTACACAAGGATCGTTTCTCGAGGGATCATGATATGCCTATGCACCTTGGGGAGGAGCGTAGAGAGATAGGTAAACACATTTTAAAGTTATTTTTTTTTAAAATTTTAAATGTTATCCTTTTTATGGTAATGTAAAAGTACTAACTCAATGATCTGTCATATATAGATGTGGGACTGGTACGACCAGCCCACTTTGCCAAGACTAGGTGTCATCCTCAAGCGGATGCCAGACCAACAACAACATGAGGAATAGTAGTTGCAACTTGCAGGAGGACTACTAGCCGAAGAGGCTGAGAGAGTACTACGATGAGTAGAGAGAAACATGATAGCGCTCATTCGTGCAATGCCAATGGTAGGGATAAAGGACCCTCCCTCGGCCATGTAGCCACATGTTGTAGGGGTACGCGAGACTTGGGTTCAGCTATTACAATGTCTTTCGAACTCCGTAGTTCATTATACTAGGGCCAACAAGCCTAAGACATAGTTAGTACTGTACCGCATATGTGCCGAGGGAACCCTTTCTACTCTATTATATAATGAAGGATTGAGCCCAACGATGTATACCGTCTCTATTTGAGGATTTATGACCCACTTTTGTACTTAAGCCATTATGTTTTGGACACATTATTATATATATACATATTTTTGTCTTATGGATAAACATTTTGTACAAATGTATTTACATGTGCATGTATGTGTGTGCTTTTAATTTTATGTGTCAGCAATATGTCAATCTAATACTTTATTAACCAATGTATCAGTTAGTTGATTAGATCTCCTAGAAACATTAATATAAGTAATATAATCAAAATAACATTCTAAGAGACGTACCCTAAGGAATTGTTAGTGAAGGGTGGCATCGTAGACACGGTAGACTCCATTTAACTGAGACACGACCATTTGAGCATCTAGATAACCCCGGAGGTGAGAAATACCATGTGACAAGGCATCACATAGTAATTCTATTACGACACTGTACTCAAAAGAATTATTGGTTTCTTTGCCCAGAAAAAGACCTCCATAAGACATCAACTGACCAAAAGGTGTAAAGATCACCAAGGATGCGAAAGCAAGCCTCCGAGTGTGTCGGATAGCACCGTCTATGAATCGAACATAAACCTCATATTCCCTTGACATCTCCCACAGTGAAAAGAAACATAATAAACCACACGTCCATAAAACAAAAAGAAAAGACTGTATAAATAAATATATACATTATATACAAGAAGTCATGCTTAGGTGACCGATCTAAGCGTAATACTTCTTAAGTTTGAGCCCATTTATAGGCTTCGATAAAGCATTACCCTCGAAATCAACCAGTTGATATGAACCCTTTTCTAAAACTATCTTAACAATGAATGGTCGGAACCACATGGTTTTGAACTTGTCTACCCCCAAGGGATCTTTATCTTGGTCATAGACCAGAACAATATATCCTTTGGAGAAAACTCAAGGGTGGATGGACCAATCATACTCACACCTGAAACGTTTTTTGTGAACCTTTTTAGCCAAGGTTGCATCTCGACGCTGCTCCTCGAGCTGCTCGAGATATAAAATATGCTCTTCAAGTGGAGTAGTGTCGGGAAATAGTTCCACTGCCAACTTAAGAGAATGGATTTGGCACTCAAAGACTTCCTATAGCCCGTAAATGAGTTGGAAAGGAGAAAAATTGGTAGCAGTCTTGACTGAGGTTCAATAAGCCCAAAGTGTCGAGTAC
Source organism: Picea engelmannii (assembly GCA_009831015.1). Lineage (NCBI taxonomy): Eukaryota > Viridiplantae > Streptophyta > Pinopsida > Pinales > Pinaceae > Picea > Picea engelmannii. The sequence continues at coordinate 86,375 of ML784490.1, forward strand.
AACATCAAATTCCAATTTGACTTGGCCGAATTGATCATCCGTTGAAGAATAGTCTTGAGAGACTTATTAACAAACTCCACTTGACCATTCTCCTCTGGGTAGTAGGGGGACAAATGTTCCTTATTAAACCCTAGTTTTGACGTTAACTCAGACATCATCTTGTTTTGGAAGTGTTTTCCATGATCTGTGAAAATATCCTTCGGAATACCGAACCTGGCTACAATATGGTTAAAAATGAAAAGTGCATCCATTTCCCCATCATTTCTAAACATTAACATAGCCTCGACCCACTTAGTAAGTAGTCTACCTCTACAATGATATAACGATGTCCCCTAGCTGAAACCAGGTGGCATGTAGTAAAATCAATCCCCCACTTGGCGAAGGGACCAAAAACAATAATTAGAAACATGGGAGCAGGGTGTACCCACATCATCTAAGAGAATATCTAGCACGAGTGACACTTCTTGACTGCCTCTACACAATCTTTGATCAATGAGGGCCAAAAGTATCTAGCACAAAGAATCTTCTAGGTTGTTGCCAACCCAGATAGGTGACTTCCGCATGCTCCTATGTGACAGTCATTCAATACAAGTTCTTCCTCTTCGTGAGTGAGAAACTGACAGAGAATGCAATCCACCCCTCGATGATATAAAACATCATCGAGGATAAGATAGTTTCACGCTTGATGGCATATTTTCGATGCTCATCGTGAGAAGAAGAAGATGGGCACTTCAAAGTTTGAAGATCCACAAGTATATCTCCATACCAAGGGTCCGAATATGCAATAAGGAAAAGATCCCCATTAATCAATGATTCTTCAAGAAAATTATTACCACTCTCGACCATAAGTTTTGAGATTAGTTCAACAAATACCAAGAACTTTTTAGACTTCATTGAAATAAAATCCAAGTCAAATTCTTGCAAGATGACTATCCATCGAATGATTTTCCTGCCAATGACCCATCGCGTTAACAGATATTGAAAAGGGTTCAAGACAGCTACGATGGTGGTCTTGGGAAGTAATATGTAATGAAAAAACTGTTGGAAAACATGAATAACTTCCAAAGCAAGTTTCTCAATATGTGTGTAGTTTAACTTTGGTCCTACTAAGCCTTGACTAAGATAGTATATAACATGCTCTTCGAGTGCGTCATCCTCTTGAACCAAGATCATGCTAGTAGTAGACTCCATGACAACCAAATACAACAGGAAATACTTGCCATAATCTGGAGGAATGAGCAAAGGGGAAAATGTCAAATCACGTTTCAACGCTTTGAAAGAGTGCCGAGCTGATTCATCCCAACAGAATGGGTCCTCTTTCTTCAAGAGATGCATAAACCCCTTAGTAATCTCGACATAGTTGGAAAAAAAAGGAAGAAGAAAGTTAGATTTCCACTGTAGACTTTGAAGCTGGGGATTGTGCATGTGGGAGGAAATTGAACTAATGCCTCAACCTTCATGGGATCGACCATGATCCATTTAGTTGACACGATAAAACCTAACAAGTGTCCCGATGTCATGCAAAAACTACACTTATTTGGATTTAGGAGAATCCGATAGTAGCGACACCTCTCAAATATAAGTTGTAAATGAGAGGGATGATTAGATCTATTACGAGAACATGATGCCATATCATCAAGATACACCTCGAATATGTGCTTGAGGTCATGGAAGGAAAACGACATGGCCCGCTGAAAAGTGGCTCCATAATTCTTAAGGAAAAAAGGCATTTTCTTGTACGCAGATGTACCCCAAGGACAAATAAATTCCATTTTATGTTGGTCCTCGGGCTTGATTTGAATCTGGTTGTACTTGGGAAAATAATCCATAAAATAAAAGACCTCACAACCTACACATTCATCGACAATATGGTCAATGAGTGGGGTTATAAAATTATCTTTAGGGAAAGATTTGTTTAGATCCCGAAAGTCCATACATACGTGGATCGTACCTTGATTTTTGTTGATAGGAATAGGGTTCAACACCCATTCCATCAATTTCTCTGGATAGATGAAACCAGCTTTGATGAGTTTCTCTACCTCAGCCGTGATCACCACTACCTTGCGAGGATTGACTAGGTGAAGCTTATGTCAGATAGGCTTAACATTGGGGTAAGTTGTGATATCATGTTCAGTGATACGTGGGTCAATGGCTGTCATCTCCTCATAAGACCAGGAAAAGACATCGCAAAAATATTTAAATAATTCAATGTAGATCTGAATCTCTTCGGGGGAACAATCTGCTTTGACAAAGACATTTTCCACGACGCTAGGGGTTCTAGAGATGTTGATAGGAATTGTTTCATCTATACTTGCCATGTTTCCCTTGGCATAGATTCCGTGCATGGCCAAAGGGTTAACAGGACAAGGGGAATCTCCATTCATGATCGTAATTAACTCTCCTGCCTCTATTCTCTTCATCTCGGGTAAGAAATAAGATCTGCGGGGAAGATTGTCCCAAGGTCTATCTGGCCCAGTCATTGCCTCCAAAATGGCCTCGTCAAAGGGAAAGACTAAGTCCAAAGGATCGTAATTGGTGAGAAAGTAATGAGCCCAATGTTAGAAAAACAGGACTACAGTTTAATAAAATAAAACAAATGCAGAAACAAAACACAGAAGACACACAATACAAGAGAGACACAGATTTACGTGGTTCACCCAGTGTGGGCTACGTCCACCAGAGAAATTGCCAGGTCCTTCCTTTATTATTATCCAACAAATGAAGGGATACAACCTACAACAAAACCCGCTGTAACTTCCTCTTCTTTCTCTCACAGTCTCCTCTCTCAGAATACAATATTCACCATCATTCATAGACGCAATACATTTCCCTCATAAAAGAGGGTTTCCTTCTAGGGAAAAAACCCCTAACATAATCTCTATTGTTAGATCTGTGACCTTATAATGAACGGTCTAGATTTACAATGAAATTACAATATACTTTTACAAGGCAATTTTTGCTTCGGGGGCTTGGACCCAAACCCCCGCTGGGGGCCCACTTGCCCCAAGACCCCCCAGCCGGGTGGATAGCCCCCCCGGACCCTGCATAGGGGGTACCCCCCATCTGCACTCCCCCACGTGGAAGAGTGTACTACTTCTGGGGTGTAAATACTTCATGGGGTATAAACACGGCTGAAAGCAAGGACCTCTGAATCAAGAAGATAATCAGGCTCCACAACCAACAATCTCCCACTTGGAGACAGATCTCAACAACTCCACTGCTGCTGTGTATGTTGGACTTTGAACCTTCTTGGACCTGGAAAATTTATCATCTTCATCTTCATTCTTGAATACCAACTGAAACTGAGCAAGAACTCAGTTTCTCCCTGGTTACTCCCTTTGTTAACATGTCTACAGGATTTTGGCTAGTGTGTATCTTTTCCAGCTTCAATTGTCCATCTTCCAAGGAGGATCGTATGAAGTGGTACCTCAACTATATATGCTTAGTCTTCGAATGGAAGGATGAGTTCTTTGCAAGGTGAATGGCACTCTGACTGTCACAGTACAACCGACTGTTCTCCTGCTTCTTTCCCAATTCCTCCATAAACCTTTGTAACCAAATCATTTCTTTACTAGCCT
>ML784490.1:92689-109473 GCA_009831015.1 Picea engelmannii
GACCCACCTTCTGACATCTTCATATTAAATAATCTCTTCATTAGAAATACCTTATTCGACGTCGAGGGTTTTTCATACAATTTGGCCAATGCATCCATCAAACCCTTCGTTGTCTTTTCTTTCGAAATATTGAAAGCCACCGAACCTGCTCGGCTCAGCCGTATCATTCCTAGAGCCTTTCTGTCAAGAATATCCCATTCTTCGTCCTTCATGGCCATCAGATTCTTTGCTACTCCACTCAATGGTAGGAATAGATCCTTCTGATATAAATAATCTTCCATATGCATATTCCATAACTGGTATTTTTGGCCGTTAGATTTCTCGACCCTAAACTTTCCATCTTCCGACATTGCTCCCACTCGAACCAGGAACCCTCTTTTCCTACGAGTTACCTTACGCTCTGATACCAGTTGTTAGAAAAAAAGGACCGCGGAGCAATAAAATAAAATAAATGCAGAAACAAAACACAGAAGAGACACAATACAAGAGAGACACTGATTTATGTGGTTCACCCAGTGTGGGCTACGTCCACCAGAGAAATTGCCAGGTCCTTCCTTTATTATTATCTAGCAAATGAAGGGATACAACCTACAACAAAACCCACTGTAACTTCCTCTTCTTTCTCTCACAATCTCCTCTCTTAGAATACAATATTCACCATCATTCATAGCCGCAATACATTTCCCTCATAAAAGAGGGTTGCCTTCTAGGGAAAAAAACACTAACATAATCTCTATCATTATATCTGCGACCTTATAATGAACGGTCCAGATTTACAATGAAATTACAATATACTTTTACAAGGCAATTTTTTCTTCGGGGGCTTCGCCCCCGAACCCCCACTTGCCCCCAGACCCTACAGAGGGGGTACCCCCCTCTGCACTCCCATGCGTGGAAGAGTGTACATACTTCTGGGGTGTAAATAATTCATGGGGTATAAACACGGCTGAAAGCAAGGACCTCTAAATCAAGAAGATAATCAGGCTCCACAACCAACACCCAAATAGGCTCGAGAAGGAGATCTAGCTCCTGTGGGGAAGCTAGATCAGGGTTGGATGAGGCTTGCTGGACAATACTGTATGCAACCTTAGCAACGGATAAGGACATATCCATTCTAGGGTTCCCTACCCCTTCCATCGAAGCTGATGGGGAAGGTAAAATCCATAGGTCATTAAAGTAACTCGATCTAAAATACACGACTTGAAATATCCCAGCCTTCAACTAGTCGGGGCCAACCGAAATAAAATTGACATCATTAGCAGGTGGCGGATAATCGAAAGTCCCCATTAAATATGGAAACAATATGACACCTAAGTTGATGTTACCTGGCTGCAAGTTGTCAATCATTGGGACTGTGGATGTCCCTGATTAAGGGTCAGGATGAGAGAAGGATAACTAATCAATGATTATGATCCGACCTTCGTGAGGAAAACATAATACCTGAAAAACGGTGGATACAACCACTATCATAGTGTAGATCAAACTCCACCCTAACAAAATATTGTAGTAGAGAGGCACATCGACTACTTCTAATTTGACGAACATGGTTTTTCCCTCCAACTACATGGGGAAGGAGGGAATTATGCCATGTGGTCTAAAATATCGTCCTTCAAACATGGTTAGAAATGTGGGCGACGAAGATAACTCAGGTTGGACAATGGCCTTCCAACATTCCAACGACATCATGCAAGTCAAGGCACCCTCATCAACCATTGTACAAAAAAATGTTCCGTGTCAATGATTTCTTGGCATACACCACTACTATTTGAAAAGTGATGTGGTAAGGAAGACAAGTTTTATAATCTGTAGGCTCAAAAACAATCATTCTCGAGTTAGTAGTTTCAGTCGCTCCCAAGGAAAACAAAAATGCTTTCCTCTGTGAGGGGAAAATCTAAAGGACTTCCAAAGTAGACATTGCACAACGAGTTTGTGCTAGATCCTCCACAATGGAGTAATTCTGAGCAACCCTTGCATTCAAGTTGTGATAATTCTTTTTAAATGCACCCTTAGGGATGTGATTCATAGTTTATCCCATAATATTCTCAATTTGAAGAGGAGACAATGGGTTGGAGGCTTCTTTTCCCTTCTCAACAGATTTTGGCATTCCGTAATTATGATCCTTGGTCTACAAACGAGCTTCTGACTTCATCATATAAACGTTTGCGGCTCTGTTTTTAGTATTAGGCATGGGGCCCCCATGATTTCCCCTAGGCGCGTTCGTGGATGAGGAAGCTTGAGCCAAAATTTTCCCTTGTGGAAAAGGGTTGGTTAACATGGTAGGATGTTATTGTGCCAATAGTTTTTGGACTTACTCAAGCTGAGGAAATTGGTGAGTCAAGTGGTTGTCCATGCAAATATTACATGAAAATTTCACCTTCCTCTTTTTTTTTTTTTTTTTTCCCTCACCAACATTATTCATAGCTTTCTTATCTCCCTTACCCTTCTTGTTTTTATATTTCCTCTTTCCCTTGGTTTGTTGGTCACCCTTGGGATTTGTCATTTGCACATTGTGTACATTTGACGTTTGGGTTACGGGGGCAGCCAAACTAGGATTTTGGTTGACCATAGTCTGTTGAATCGATAACTATTGTAACTGATTAGTCAACTGATCTGTAGGCTTGCTCTGTGCTGAGCCTACTATTCCATTGATGTGCGGCCCAGATTTATGTTTGGTCTTGTCGAAAGTCGAATGTGGTGCATTGGGAAGGATCTCTTACAACATACTGGATTGAGAGTAAATCAACTCCAGTTGTTGGGCTCTCATGATAGCCTCTTCTTAAAAAAAAAACCCGGACGTCACGACATCTTTGGATACACAAGGCACCAAGGAATTTAGGAATCTCTCGAGAAAAAATGAGGGAGGGACCGTACCTTTTGTTAAGCTCTTTCGTCGACGCCATTCTCAGATGTGATTTGAGATATGGATGGATTGTTTTTGCTTGAAGTTGGAAAACAAATCGGTGCCAACATAGTATCTTACCGCTAACTAGAAATCATTTTAAGAAAACCATATCCAGGTCATTAAATTAAGCGTACTTTGAGCTATCGAGCTCAATATATCATTTTGTGGCACCCATTATAAGAGTGCATTGAAACAAACACAACTGAACATAATCATCCTCTAACAAATTGGACGAGCATCATAAATGAAATGTCGTAACATTATCACTTGGATGCTCACCAAGATTACCTTCGAACTTAGGTATGTTCAAGGGAAACTTAGTTGGCATAGTCGGCCAATGCAGATCATGAAAAATCAGGTCGTTCAAAAATCGAGACAAGTATGGAAAATGTAGAGTTTCCAAGAAAGGTATTCTAGGTTGTGGTGGATTCAAATGAAAAGATGGACCTGGATTTTGGCTGGCTCTAGGTTTCCAGGAAATTTTTGGCTGCTGGCTAGAGTTTTGGTAGAAACCATGGTGGCCCTGTCGAGTAAAAGGAGTTTGCGTTTGATTCTACATCACTGGCTGATTCTCGTTGTTTGATGACATGCCTTGTGTAGGGATTTCTCCCTACACATTATTCCATAGACCTTGGTTGGGGATGCCCCCAACCAACCCTCCTAAAATAGGTACTAAACCTTGCTCAGGGTTTGATTGATTGTGGGAGGGGTTTCCCCTGATCGACATAAATTATGAAGGAAACGAGCCATGCCAGGGATTTCCAAGACCTTGTGAGGAGTAAACTCTTGTCATCGCTCCATGTGAAGGAATAAAACGTTGCATAGGGTTTGGTTGACCAAAAAAGGGGTTGCCTCCTGCCGAGAAAGCCGATGATGATAAAGTGTTATTTCCCAATGCACTAAAAAAATAAAAATGAATAGACCCTACCAGAGTCATGTAGGACTATGGTCCATGACTCCCCCCACCAAACAAACTAGAGTTGGTGTTAAGCCCGATCGGTTGGAGGAAAGTACCTCTGAGCGAAGGGGATGGAGGATGGATATGACCCCCACCATAAGGGGTAGCGTTAAATAGGGAAGTGATACCAAAAACATATCCTTGTAAGGGAGAATTAGAGCTCCCTTCCCCCAGACCAACAGTCTGTCGAGTAGAGTAGGTTAGGGGAAAAATGGAGTTGAAACCTGACATCCCATATGAAAAGGGAGTGCCAGACATTAACTGGATAAAGGAAACAATGGTTAGAGTCATTGAAGGGGTTGTGCCACTAATCAAAGTAATGGGTGTTTGGAAAATCATAGTCCTAATAAGTGGAGGTGGGGGAGGAGGCATGACACCCGCTCCTGCGACAACTAAGATGGGAGTATGAGGACTTCCAAAATAAGTACCATTGGTTTCTTCCATCACCGCTCATTTAACAAACTGACGTTCAAGAGAAGTCACCTCAGGAGGGAGTATTTGAATAAGAAGCGGCTTCAATAAGTCAATGATTAGAGGGTTTGTGGGCCTGAAGCCTTCAGTTTCAAGGTCATAAATGGTGGACTCCTCTGGTACAAGAAAGTATTCTCTAGGATATGGCTCAGGTATAGTTTCCTATGGCCTGATTGATTCAAATTAACCCTCTTGATCTAGCCTGTGCCTCAGTGGTGGCGAAGGTGGATCCAAAGTAACTAGTGGTAGGTTGTGAATCCTATGTGAAAGAAACAGTTGTTTATCTTCCACTTTGTGAAATGATCAACCAAAAATCTAAGGTTGAGATAGCATGAAACAAAGAGCACACACTAAAAAGTTCCTAACGTCAAATCAAGCAAACAACTGACTTGAAGGAAGAACAGTTACATCAATTGACACTAGAGAAAATTACCGGTGCAAGTGTAACTCGAACTCGGAAACACCCTTTGGTTATACTCTATAAAGTGCGATTTGATGTCTACCCTAGGTACCATGGTATACCCCTACAATCACCCGTGTAAGTCCCTAAAAATAGGCAACTAGGTTACCATCTCGTAGTCAGTCACCAGGAGGGTACAGTCAACAGTCAGGCTGATCATAATGAGAAGGATAACAAAGTTTAAAGCCTTTCAAGGGTACCAAAGGAAAATGGTCTAGAATAAAACTAAGGATATTGAATGGATTCGAGGTCCACGAGGCTATGTAGTCAAATGAGATTAGTGTAAATCCCAAGAATGACCCTCAATATACGATGCCCACTATGCTTGGTCTGATTTTGGATGGGTTATCTCCTCTACCTTTCCTCACACAACCTCCTCTTTAGCCCTTGTGTTAGAGGGGGGTCCCGACTAACTCTTAAGAAACTAGACTCTGACACTCCCTATCGCAGACTCTTATGTTTTATTAAGCAACCTTGAAGAGTTTCCTCTCCACACCTATTTCAAGGCTTTAGAGCCTAGACTACTTGGTGAGCCCTACAAATAAAAGTCTGGTTGATTTTAAGTGTTAATCATTGATTTTAAGTGGATTGATTTACTCAAAAGGGTACGAACATGCAACTTATGGTGCTTTCAAGATATGAAAGAGAAGAAATAAACTCTTTAGAGCATTCGTGCAAAAGAAAACTAGGTTCTATAATTGAAAAATGGCTTTTAAATCTTTGCAAATGCAAACTTTTCGAAGTATAGTCCAAGATCCCAAAATGAAAAATGTTTCCTAGAATGCACTTTTCATTTTACAATGCAAATGAAAACTACTAAGCTTTCAAGGAAATAGCAAATAAGAAACTTTGGAAATGAAACTATTTTATTTTGTAATAAACAAACTATACTACAACTACCAAACAAAAATGCATAACTAAATGAAACATTTTTTGATTTTTTGATTGCTTAGAAAAGAAAATCACAAGTAAATAATATTATTTTCATTTTTCAAAGCACAAACAAGGTAAAGAGAAGATGAAACCAATACTAACACAAACCCTAAACCGCTTCTTGAACACAATGATTTACGGGAATCCACAGGAGGATCTAACTCTTACAAGTTCACCCTAAACCTTCAAAGAAAACAAAAGAAAATAAAGAAACAACAAGGGTTCTTTACAAAGTGCAAGATAATATGAATCTTTAACCGAACCAAACACAATTAACCGAGACCCTGAAGAGTTCAAGAAGGCATGAGAAGAAAAAAGCTTCTTTCCAGGAAATAAAAAGTCTTTTTTTTTTTTAAATCCTTCTAAAACATAGAGACACATGTTGTGCACATGTAGCAAGCGTATGTATGTAGATTGTATACTATGCAGACCATGTATGTACACGTGCTATACAGAGGATAGGGCACATACACCTATGAAAACTTTCAAAAAAGAAAAAAGGTTTGGACAACCAACTAGGAAGGGAGGGATGGTAGGAACCTGGAAGGTGACCAAATACCCTAACTGAATCAGTAAACTTGAAAAACTCAAAAAGAAACTGAAAAAATCAAATCAAACCAAAATCTCCCACTAAGACCCTAGAGATATTCCCTAGTGGAGTCACCAATTCTACTATGGGGGAAATCCCCGTAAACTGGGTCTAAGGAATAGACAGAGTGACAAATCCTTTAAAATACTGATATACCCTTAGTCTATCCCAAGACAATCAAAAGTAGGTGATGAGAGATAAAGGAAAGAGAGATTTAATGAGTGGACCTTTAGTCCTTGCGGTTGGTGTAGACCTCTTTCGCTTGTTTCCACCTCCTAGATCACAGATATCCTCCCAAATATGACCTGCAAGGGGTTAGGAATACAATGCAACAACACATACAATCTCTAATGATCACTTTAAAAGTATAAACATAGATATAAATGCTCAAATTAACAAAAACATGTAAACACAGGGTTTTGGGACAAGGATAAACTCTTTTATTCAATTTCAATATAAAAATGGTTACAACCTTTGCTGGAAACCATTACATGAACCAAGTTTGAGATCCTCTATCATGGCTCTAAGTGCATGAATCCCACACTATCTTCTCGCAACCAACATATCACCAAGGGAAGGAGGAAGGGTTGCATAAGGAGAAAGGTTGGAGGGGAAGGATGAGGCTGCAAATCTTGGCCAAAGAAAGGGAAGGGATTTTGGAATTTTTTTCTTATTCTCTCTCTCATGTTCATAAATGACTCCCCAAGACCTTTTTTTATATGATAACAAGATGGTTATTTGGTTTGGGGACGGGCTACAAGGGGTAAAATGGTTAGGACACCCTCCACAACCCGTAAACTTCAGCGAATTCCGTGCAATGTTATATTTTTTGCAACTTTTGGAGGTAAACGCGGGATAACTAGCATGAAAAATGCATGTGTACATGAACTAACTAGCATACAACATGCATGTGTACACGAGCTATTAGTGTAGCAGGGAGTGTACACTATCTGTAAAATTGTTTTTTAGAAGGAAGCCTCAACAATATTTTTGGAAAAGTATGCAAATGGATGGGACAATGTTTTGTATGCACATATATGGAATTTTTAACTATAACACTCTTGAACTTCTGAACCCAAGGAATATTCCCCTTCACTGATATCAGTCCCTTGGGTTTCCCATTAGTTTATCAGGGTCTCTCTTGCACAAGTAACACATAATCTTTCTGCTAGGAACTGAAGGGAACTCATTGCTAGGAAAACTACAAACACTTGTTGTTACAATGCAACTCACACAAGTGTTTAATATTTAGTTCTAACAACCTATCTCTTCATTCTTTATGTCCAAAAACAGTCAAGAACTCACTCCAACATGCTCCAAATTCTCCTTCCATGGTTTCTATAGTTCCCATCTCTCCTTCTTACTCTCTACTTGTTATTCATGAAAAACATTGACTGTCTAAAACTGTTGTAACTTCCCATATGAACTTCCTCTCCTTGTCTTTCTTTATTGACTCACACACTTCCGAAAGCTGATTGTACTCAGCCCCCATGCTCCCAATAAATATGGGATGTGACTTATCACACCCGCCCTCTTACATGATTCAATGATTGGCTTTGTGAACACTTAGTCATAAACTAGAGTTTAATACATAGTAATGATAAAATTCAGGAAAGTGGGTGGAATTAATAGACACGAGTAATTCCCCCCTTGGACCGCTATTAGGAATTCTCCTAGATCCTCCCCTCTCTTGTGGATTAATTAAACCCCCATCTTTGTCCATGTCCCCTTAGCAAATGGCATCACATTTTATTTATTAAAATCATAAACACATTTCTCATATACACTTTCTTGGTCGTAGCCACATATTATATCTACATTAATCATTAATTAAACTGGGTATTATAGTTGGGGTGTTACACAAGCCATTCCTTACCTCATCTTATCCATATACCTAGGCTGTCGATGAAGCTCCCTGGGGATACACCTTAATGCTACCGTAAAGCCTGAGGAGTCGACTATTTTCCACAGAGATATGCCCTAAATAGCCTTTCCCTTTCACTTGAAACCTTAAAAACTAGATTTTCTCTTTGGATTCACACCACAACCTTCACTTTCAACTAGTCCCCATGGTTAGAAGAGATTTTATTTGGCATGATCATATCCATAACCAAAGATGAGCCTCAACTTAATAGCAATGAACCCTTAATTAAGTCCTAATCGACTGTACAATCCTTTTCCAAAGTACTTAGTTAAAATTTGAAGTTGAAAACTCATCGACGAAGTTGTTGATAACTTCATCGATGAGAGTTTTTTATACTGGAAAGGTTGTTACCAATTTCTCTAATATAAGCATCGAAACATTGACATAGTTTGATTCAAATTCGTTGCTCTCATATCAACAGATTTGAAACAATATTCCTTGATGGTACCCCTTGACTTGTCGATAAAATTCATTCTAACATTGTTGGTATCTACCAATGGAGTCCACATAGACATAGCGATGGACTTCATAGGTTTTTCTCCAGTACTGACCCTGTATTTCGGTGAAGTTACTACGAACTACGCCAATACGTGGATTTACACATCGGCACCCTTCATGAGATATTTTACGGTACACACAGATGATGTTAATATCATCTTCGCTGGTACATACTAGAGCACTTGTCATCTTTATCTCCAGTATCAATTTATCTATTAGCGAGGTTAATAACAATAACACCAATTCACCTAGACTCTTTCCCAAACTAAGCCAGACTTCCCAAAACCTCACCATGTCTCTCATTATCCTGTCTTCCTCGAATGATGATTTTCCTCCTAATATTGGAACCAGTAGTTCTTCAGACACAAACACATGTTTACATTGATAGAATCATCTTTAATATCTTGTCACTGATTGAGCGCTCAAAATCCTACATGATTACATGAACTTATGCTTCATGTTTTCTTTGTTTCCATCTTTCTATTATTACCGGTTTAATAATACTAATGATGAATGTGTTATCGCAGATTCATACATGTCACCTCGCAAGAAACCTACAAGAAAATATCCTACAACAGAGGCCTTCGCAAGTGGAAGATGATAGGAAGAAGATCTCAACACCCCAGGGGTTGTCTATGATGGCACCATGAGACTCTTAGAGAAATGGAGGACTTCACTCAAATGGGGTGAATTTTTACAATTTGTTAAGAAGAAAACCTTCCCGGTGGAGGCAGAAGACTAGGATGACCTCAAAATCTTCAAGAACATTCAGAGATCAGGATTGCATAGGGTGGAAGATCATGCATAAATTTTTCCCTGTTCAAACGCAATCTCATGGATTCTTAAGCACATAGGCATCGACAACCAATATATACTCAATGCTAAGGGGAAACCCATAGTGTCATTCCAGGCGGTTGACATAGCCCAATACTACCATTTAGAAAAGGGAAGTTGGTCACTGGATGATGAGCGCATTAAGAATTTCCTACACAAGGTGAAATGTTTATTCAAAATATGGTATAATCCAAATAAGAAGTTCAAAATCAGACCCTCTGGTGAATATCCAACCACTTCACTAAGAACACCATACCAAAACGTTATGGCGATGCTAAGCAAGCTATATGGGGAACACGATGCGTCAAAATTCACACTATCCCTGATGCCCCTGATACACTAATGTGCTAACGAGGGGTCAACTTTAAATTGGGATGATATCCTATCAGAAGGCCTAGAAGATTCCATTAGAGCTGTCAAGGAGAATTTCCTTGAAAAATTCCCAATCTTTCACATGTCCTCTTACTTATTGGATATGTTGTGCGTGCACCATCAATATCCAAAGATGGGTTGGGCTTGGCAACCAACCGACCCTCTCGTGCATATGTATTGCAAAGTGGTCTGGCAACACAAATACAAGATGGAGTATCATAGGATCTACGATTACTTCTTCGGACCACTCTACGAGCTCATCTTCGACTCACTCACCCCTTGTATGAATGACAAATATCTAACTATAGTACATAAAATTTGGGACTAGTATCTCATGGAGCACAAAACTTACATAAGAGTATATGGAACTACCAAATCTCCCCATTTTATCCCGATGTTTGTTCCTAACAGGTTGGTATTACAAGAGATTGCATATCAAACCATGATCCATGGAGTTGGGGAAACACTATATCGTGGTAAGAAGTCCATCTGGTCCCCATTACCATTGTGGGTTGGGTCATACTCCTTTGGAAGCATCAAACATGCCCAAGTTGAAGTAGATATGCTGCAATCATTCCGCTTCTAGGAAGAAAGGTTCTGGAGACATGATCCAAAGCCAATAGTTAAGGAATATTGAAACAAGTACAAACAAACATGGGAATACACTTCAACCACATGGGAGGAGGAAGAGGTCCATTATGGTGCTTGAACATATGATGAAGTCATCCCTAGGAGGCAGGAAAAACATTTAGGAAGAAATTTTGATGAAGAGAAAGTACATGAAGAGGCCTTGAAGAGAGATGAAGAAGAAGCAACAATTAGAGAAGCAAATTCCACAATGACAACTGAAAATTTTGGGTTAGTTGAGGAAGAGGAGGAAACGATAGACAAGAAAAGGAGAAAGAAAGAAAAGGTACAAAAAAATAAAGAGGATGTCGCCTAAAAGAAAATAAATATTAAAGAATCGAAGGCCAAAACAAAAGCTAATGCAATAGAAACAACAATGACGAGAGCCGAAACAAAATAAAAAACAACAACTGAAAACGCAGTTGCAGAAAAAAAAAAACAACAAAACAAAGGGAAACATATGAAGTTGCAACTAAAACCACTGAATAAGAACAATGAAAAGGGTATGAAGAAACACTAAACTATGATGCTTCTCCTATAGAAACTAACATCCCATGAACATCAATAAAAGTTCCCAACAATCACCTTCAATTCAATAGAAGGGAGTTGGGGCTTCATACACCTTAGAAGCCCAGGAAAGTGGAAAACTTGAAGAAGTTCAATTTTGACAAAGCCATTGGAATAATTGTGCAACAATAGATTAGGAAGGTACCAGTCACCAGAGGAAATCCATTATCAATTCTAACAGAGAGTACATTGGAAAATTATGTTAGCAGATACCCACTCTCCATAGAATCCACCAACACTGCCTTCACCACAACAATGGAGAATAACCTCAAGAATTTGTTCTGCCAAAATGAAGAAAAGGATGTTAGTATTAGAGAACTGGAAGAACAACTTAGACATGCAAATAAATATGATGGAACTCTAAGAGAATTCAAGGGATGTGCTGAAAAGGTAAGGACAAATATCGAGGACACTATTACATATATGTATACCCATCTTCATGTCTTCCAGCAGTTGGGAGCTGGTATAATGTATCAACAAAACGACTTGCAAACCAAGAATGTTCATTTCAACACCATCCAAGAAGGCTTAAATGATATGAAAATGTGTATTGTTGAAAATACAGATGCTCCATCCGAGCCGCCCCATGCTAGTGAAGGAGAAAGGAGAATAGACTATGATTCCCTTGACACCAAAGAAAACACCAAGCTCTCTTGTAATCTGTGCGCAACTCCACAAAGCTGCACAAGTCTTGACACATAAGGGTCGCCTAACTTCCATCGAGGATCTTGAGAAAACTGTTACAATGGAGCATCTCCTTGATTTTTTTTTGTAGAATATAAATCAAAGATGGGAGAGAGCTAAAGAAGCTACGAAGGTAACAATTGAGTTGATGGAGGATCACCTCGTCCAATTGGCCAAAGTTCAAACTATGGTCCAAGCATTCATGACCACCCCAACAAGGGACACAAAGACTCTCATTAACAACTCAACCTCTCATGAAGCCACCCTCGAGGAACTCTTGTATCATAGAGTCATATCAGTCAAAGGCAACACCAAGTTTCGGTAGCCTACATTAGGGACAAAGACACATGAATAAAACAAAATATCAAATTCGTATATTCTCCCAACTGTTTTTTATTTTTTTTCTTTTACCAACCACCCTTTTCTTTGTCTCATTCTAACACCTATCAACATTAAATGAGAAGAGGAAGATGAATATTTTTTTGTAACTTCTTCTTGCAGAAATAATTAAAGGAGACACTTTCAATAGTTACCTAAAATACTATAAGTAAAGGAAGATGCCCATTTTGCGGGGGCTCTTCAAGCATTGTACATTCACAAACTATTTTGAGAATTAATATTTAGAATACCCTAGGGCCTATTTTTTTAGATATAAGAACTCTTGTAGATGGTCATTTGTTGTAAACTACTTTCAATAAACTGCGTGTTGTTTACATGTTCTGTAAGAATGTCTTTTTTCTTATGGACTTCTCTTATGGAAATTGAAATCGTTATTTCAACTTTTCTTATTATTTCGTATGTTGTTAGAGATGGCAAGTTGATTATGTATGTAATTGCATGATTTAGAAGAATCTTATTATGTACCTACATGCATATGTTTTCTAACCTTATTTCTTCTTAGCAACTATCTCGAAGAAGTTATTTGCAGGGAATAGTTTCATTTGCAACTTCTCATTGGTTACCATATATGATCCTAGCTAGGACATGTTAGATTAGATTTATTTCTACATTTAGTTAGATTGGATTTTTGTTCCCATTTGCATTCACAAACCATCCAATCACTGCCAAAACCAGTGATGGCAACTGGGCCAGAATTCAGATGGGTCTCCTAAACCAAACAATGCATAGTCTAATTGGAATCATGTACTGGGGAGTATCCCTTACTGTTGAAGGGAAATTCCACCACACCAACACACTTCCATTCACAATAGATTTTGTACTTGGATCATTTTCTTGTTGACTCATGTAGAGAATGATGCAAGTAAAAAAATGTTTGTAAATAGAAGTATGGTTAGCATTCTATATTATTTTTGTGTTTTATATTCACTCTATAAGTGCCCAGTTAATTTTTTTTTTGACTTACCCAAAGAATGATGCAATTACAAACACTATTATAATAAAACCATGACAAGATTTCTATATTATGTTTTCATTAATTCTTTTTTGACTTACCCAAAAAATGATGTAATTACAAACACTATTGTAATAGAACCATGACAAGCTTTCTATATTAGGTTTTCATTTTAAAACTGATCCAATATTCAATTTCACTTTTGGGTGCTAATCATAGTCTAATAAAAGTCATTGTTCAATATGTTAGCATTAGAAGTCACTCCTGGATTGCAGCAGGAGCAGAGCCCGACGCCCATCAGTTTATGTCACGATTTGTTTATACAAAGGGGTGATCGAATGGAAGTTAACTCAAAACAATGTGGTTCTAACTCCGAAATTAGGTCGGACATGCATGAGCAAGTGATGTCTTAGATGAACTTTAGACAGTGAGTTGTAGTAAGGGTGAATAGGGGGGAAGACTTGTATGAGAGAAATGCAAAGGTCTTTCACAAACATCAGGCTTCTAATAGATTGTAGGAGAAAACATTTGAACGCAAGATCTTCTTACATTCAAACGCAAAAAACCAGGGAATACAACAATGTAACGACAAATCCTTTATCGTAACGTAATTGCAATAATTCACGTGAATCAGTCAATCATGAACTCCTTTGGCATGAGATGAAAATTAGATGGTGAAGGAAAACTGTCTGTCATTAAACAATAAATCTTACATACAAATGCATAACCAGAGAACTAGAGTGTGTGTTAAAAATTTACAATCGGGAGCTTCGCTCTACCATCAATCCTTTTAAAAATATCAAAACAAAGTATATATACTCCTAAACATTTTCCCATCAGAGGCCTCCTAGACTTTCGGGATGAGGCATCTCTTCAATAAAATCTGGCCTGCACTCCTTTGTCATACGCCACCTTAATTCTGCATGGCTCATGCCACGGGGTAGCTGAGCCCTTAAATGTTGAATTAGCGTGCGCAGGATTCCCAGGTGAGTCGAGGACTCAACATGGATTCTGTGGAAAGAATCAGTACAGGGGACCATCTTGGGTAGACTTCCCGCCAGGACATCCATACCTTGCAATTAACGAGTGAGGTGAGGTTTCAACCACCCTCTCTCTTCTTCATTTACTCCGAGCAGGTATAAGAGTTGAGATCAAGTTGAACTGGCACCTGGAGGACACGGTGATCCCTTCTGCAGCTATACCCAATGTTTCGGCCCTTTGCGCAACTCTTACTATCGCCTCCAAGCGGCTTTGGGTTGTGACCTTGTGCCTACCTTCAAAGGTGCTTTCGGCGTTCGGGGTTTGTGGATAGGAAGGAACATATCCCTCCTTTTCAAAGTTGCGAAGGGAGAAATGCCGAGAGGGCCTAATCGCGCACCACGTGCCCCTCCGAGATGAACGACTAAGATCGCTATCGGCTCTTCGGGACCTGTCTTTCCAAATGATAAACCTAAGCGCACCTCGTCTAGGCCTGCTCCTTTGTGACTAGGCGCCAAAACCATGGGCCCAATTATGGGTGCTTTCGACACTTCAGGATTCGGGGTTTCGAGACGTGAGAAGACGAGGGAATTTTACCCTTTGAACTCCCGAATGCCGATATGCCGACGTGACTAGATCTAGCGCCACATGTCACTGGATCAGATGACCCAGATTTTGTCTTGAAATATAGGTGCTTTCTCTGATGCTATGCCTCAGGTAACTTGGTAGCACTGAGATCCCAGTGACCATCAATCAACTTTATAGATGGGTCTCGACCGCTCGAGAACAAAACTTTGCCCTCTTGCTTGACTCGTCACTTGAAAAGAGATTTTTTCGTGCTGCGTTTGGGCGCTTCTCATGCAACCTGCAGACCGGGGCACTTTTGTGCCCAAGATAAAAATGGTTGCTAACACAATACTTAAAATCCTTCTATAAACTATTAGAATCCATCCATTCCAAATAAATACATACCGATACATAACATACAATTGAATTATGATGTAATAAGTATTAAAAAGTGCTAATAAATATCATAAACACTTGCATAACATTGGTGACCATGAGATAATGAACTATGAGCTGACATCATATCTGTAGCTTATAGGACACATGTCTATCTATAAGTAGATATCTTTCCTATACAAATATAGAGGGTTAAAAAACAAGCATAGTAAATATAACATTTTCATAAACTTAATGTTATAATATAGAAATCTTGGAAGGGTCAGATGATTTAATGTTAAACCTCAACCTAATAAATAAGAAATCAACTAAATATAGAAATCTTAGAAGGGTCACATGATTTAATGTTAAGCCTCAACCTAATAAATAAATCAACTAAATAATAATGAAAGCATAAAAATAAAATAAAAATAATAATATCATAATTTTTCTTCTAAAACATGCATTTACCACTGAGTACCATTTATTTATCAATAACATAATCCAATAACATATGATTAAAGAAACTAAAATTTCAATATTAGTGCGTGGAAAACAAAATTATAATCAAGTCTCATTTATGAGGAAAACACCTTTAATTATTGATAAAATATGACTATGTCCAACTATTTCTATAGGTTATGTTTTTTTTAATTTTGATTTATAAACATTACACATATGACACAAAAACTGAGGGGTATGGAAACATTATGATACTTAAGATAGGTTTTATGCAACGTATTGTTAAAATCTATAGTGTTAAACTTTAACACTAGATTAGGTTACCTTGTTGTACAAAATGCAACATCTTACATTTTTAATAATTAATGATAGATTTTCTATGAAAAAACTATTTTTTTATCTTTCATTTGAGTATTAAGTGTATGAGAATTGAGACTTCAAACTCAAGGAACTCGTTAAGATACATTATAACAACAATATTAACATATTACTTTAATAAGAGCAATCAAAGAAGTCACAATCATAGGTTTAGGTTTACAAATGAAACAGAATAAAAATGAAAATCATAAAAAATTAAGATCATACAATGAAGAGAAGGAAGTTAGACATGGAAAATAGAGTGTAAAGCAAAGCTTATGGATTTTGGAAGGGAATATGGCTCGAGTGAAGCTTTCTCTCAAAGTTGAAGACTATTAAGTGATGTCTTCAACTAATCATATTGATATATGCAAATGTATATCATTATTAAAAAAACAAAGCATGTGGTATAAACAAAATGAAAAATCAAAAGAAAATTTCAACATTTTTAATTTTTATTTTGATACCCAACTTGGAAATCTTTGACTACCATCATCCAATAATGCTCCATTTGACATGATTATACTTTCTACATCCCAATTCTTGTTCTTGCATTGAACTTCACAAATTTGACTATCTATAAATTACGATCAATTTAAATGAGACACACCAAGCTATTTTACATGGATATAACATTATTCTCAAATAAAATCAATGATTATTCCCAAACTAAGACATATGAATGTTACATGGATATAGTGTTAATCTTAAGTAAAATCAAATATTATCTAATACATTCACAATAAGCATATACACCTTATAATTAAAACATAAATGTAGTTCCCTCTTAGACACTATGAAAATCAAACTAAGTTATATATATATATATATATATATATATATATATATATATATATATATATATATATATATAT
>ML784490.1:136410-152967 GCA_009831015.1 Picea engelmannii
CACGATTTTTCCCCTAAAATAAATTATGGGCTAATGATATAAGTTTAAAAAAATCACTCTAATACAAAAAATTCGCCCAATAAAAAATTGGAGGCCCCTTAATTTCGCCCATGAGCGAAATTTCGCCCCTAAAATCATCTATGAATCTATCCTCCTTGACAAAACTCTAAATCAACCAAACAAACTGTGAGTAATCTTGTATATAATATTCATTGCAATATTCACAACATTACACAAAATGATCTTAGAGTTACAACATATTAATAATTTGTTCACTTTCTTCTATCAACATTTTCAATGCAATAAAATACCTTTCAGTATATCCGCATTATTAGCGCAAACAAGTATCACACAGTGAAATCAAATATTTATGCAAGCTCAATTACCCTCTTCACAGAGTTCATATTTTAAAATTCACTATTAGTTGGTTATATTTTTGACTTGTGGAGTACCTCCTTGTACCTCCCACTTCTATTATAACATGAGGGGTAATTTAAAAGTATATTTATGTTTATTGATTCATACCATTCCTTTTATTGCCCAATGGTCCCTTGGGAGTATTAGAAGGCCTTTCCATTCACTTTTCAATAGTGCCTTGGGAAGCCCTTCCATGGAATCTTTTTATATGAATGAATTTTTAGTACATGCATGCATCCACCAAATGCATCAAGTATATTTTCTAATGTTTATAGATGCATGATCACAATTTGTATGATTACATAATTTACCTATACACATTCACTCAATGCACCCTCACATCAAATCATGAATACCATAATGCCAACTCATGTGTTTTACCATGACATGTTGGTGGGTTCAACTGCTAGTTCGAGACATGGCATTATTTCACACGTTATCCAAATTCATAGCACAAATTTAAATATTCATTCACTCTGGTTAACACCTATTAACCAACTCAATCATGGCATACAATCATATGCATGCATGAAAATATTCTAACAATCCTTACTTGTCCACAGTGGCATGCTTTTACTATATCCCTACTTAGTTATCAATTCACATACATGCAATCAGATATCATCACACACATATCATACTATATCCCTACTTAGTTATCAATTCACATACATGCAATCAGATATCATCACAAACATATCACTTAAGATATCAAAGCATCACTAAAGAATTCTTACCCAATATTTTTTAGCTCAAATTATGGGCATGCTTGATTCAAATTTGTATGGTTTCCATCATCTCTAATACTATCTAATCAATTGGTAATTCATAGAAGTTTGCATAATATTTTCACCAATCTCTTAATTAGGATCTTCATGTTTGTATCTTCTTCACAAAATTTATACACAATATCATCAACATATTTAACCATATTTTCATCCATTCATAATTACTCAATCAATTAACAATCAAATTTGGTTTTTTCCATAACAATTACATATATAACAATAATTTACTCTTAACCAATATGCACCCTCATATATATATATATATATATATATATATATATATAAACCATTTTTCCATAACAATTACATATGTAACAATAATTTACTCTTAACCAATATGCACCCTCTTATATATATCTGAACCATATCCACATGCATATTTTACCACAAATTAATTCTTAATGTGTATTTTTATGCATATTTATTTCAAGTATTCTAATTCTTGCATTTACCAGCAATCCAATGCCTTCAGAAACTACACATAGCAACTTCTTGTCCATAGAAATAAAATGATATAGCAGAAGGAGAAGAGTTTAAAGAATTCTCCCTTCTTTTAGCTATTCTGCATCGCATTTGCAGAAAGTGAATATTCTTATGGATTTCATGAATTTTACAATATGATATTTTTCTCACATGTTTTATATATAGAATTAATATTAGCTAGACACAAATTGTCCATGTCACACACACATATAAATAAATAAATAAATATAAATATTAACATGTCACATAATAAACTTTGCTCAAGCATGATTTCATGGACAACAATCTAAATATAATAAATACAAGTTAAATTCAAAGTTATAGGCACTTCCATATAGGCAGAAATTCATCCTTTACATGATATCAATTATATCAATTAGCCTTAAATTATAAGCAAAGTATGTGATTTGTACATGTAGACTAAAGTGCCTTTAGTGATTTACTTTCCACAATGATTTTTTTTCTCAAAGTCATTGGCATGTTTTTACAAATACTTTGTAAGTATGATTAATGTATTTAAGCATAGATTTTCTTTTAAGCATTAATATAATTATATATTTTTTATATTATTATGTATTTAATTATAAAGAATTTTTTTTTAATTTAATAATAAAATTATATTATTTTATATTTTTATGTCATTTTCATATCCATTTTCAAGTGAGAAAAAATGATGAGAGTTATTGATAATTTTAAAGAGATTGGTAAATCGAAAAAATCATTTATTATTATAAAATATATAATTAAAGAAGGTTTCCTAGACAAAACACTCTAATTTCAATTTCCATTGAATTTACTTATGAAAATTTGGGATTGAAAGTATCTAGACATCAAAATTTACGTCTAAGAAAATAACGATGAATCTTTGTGCCATGCTGCAGAGAGACTAAGTGAACACACACAGATAAAATGATGGAAAACGTGACCTCATCAGGATTCACTACATCTAATACCCTTTTGAAAAAAGAGTTTAATGGCCTCATTACACTTCTTATTTTGTACATAGCCCATCATCATTGAATTCCATGAGACTATGTCTCTTTGATATATGCCCTCAAACACGGTGCAAGCAATATCAACAATTCCACATTTGGTGTACACATATCTATTGGTGCATTACTCACAAAATAATGCGCCCCCATTCTACTCTTTGTTATATAAACATGGATTTCCTTACCTTGTTGCATAATTGCTAGGTTGACATATTCAAGGAGAACACCTACAATGGTTATAGAGTTTGGATTCATTCTTATAACTTAAAAATGATGAAAGAGATTCATAGCTACATAACTGAGACCATTTTGTACATATGTAGGAATCATGGTACTCCATAACACTACATCTATTACAGACTTCCATAATGACCTTCAATGCATACCCCTCCCTAAAAATAGTCAATCATTATTGAAAAATAAATTAAAAGCACTATTAATTGTTGAAAGGCTATTAGACATTATTCTAAATCACAATTATTTAATGAAGTCCTAAAAAACTAAATAAAAACACAACATTGACCTCTAAAAGAAACCTCATAATTAACATAAACATTAATTCAAAAATATATTAAAAACTAAGAAAAAAATTATAAGAAATATTTTCTAATAATAAAAATATATATTAAACTCTACCCTCTTCAAATTTAATCAATATTACAACAATAATAAGTAAATCATGTTAATGTACACAACCTAATAGATACTCAAGTACAATAATAAGTAAATCATGTTAATGTACATAACCTTGATATGAAACATCATGTGTATTGATGTGAAGAAAAACTCATTCTTCCCCAATATACAAGGCAAGGAAACACATACATGCATACTTTTAACTCTATATCATATCTTCAAATTCAAACCTTTTAACTCTAAATCAAATAGTCAAATTCAAACTATCAAATATAACAACTTTAAACAAAACATCATGTTTGAATAACTTCGGATTAGGTTTGTATCACTTCATAGTGCTCTTCTTCTCTTCCATGAAATATTGAAGTTATTATGGTATCATTTATTATTAGTATCACTTCATAGTGCTATTCTTCTCTTGTAAATTGAAGTTATTATGATATCATTTATTATATATATATTTTAATAGCATTATAATTAAACCTATTAAGAAGTATATAAACACATTAGTTAATTAATATATTATTTATCATTTAAAGAATATATAAGCAAACCTATTATGTATTATTATTAACATTTTTATATATTTTAGTCATTTTTTATTTAAATATTTATTATTAATTTATGTTTTATGATGGTTATGATCAATTAGATTTACTAATTTATTATCTATTATATTAATTTATTGTTTTTTAAATATTTTTTTTTATACTAAAATTTAATATATTTAAAGTATTAATTATACATTATTATTTAGATTATTAATATTCATATTAATAATAATACTTAGTATTAATGTAATACTAATGTATCAATAATGTGGTAATAATGCATACATAATATCATTATTAAGTTTTTTATTAATTTTAATACAATATTATTAAGGTATTATTAATGTTTTTATACATTATTAAAAGGATTACGTATTCTATATTATTTTTTTATTTTTATGTATTTTTAAGGTATGTTTAATAATAACTTTTTGGTTCCTCTAAAATCTATTCCATGATATCTTTAGAGAACCTATTTATGGTATTGTATTTTATTATACTTTTAATGATTTCGTTGTACTATTATGATAGTAGTTGATTTATTATGATTTTTTATTAATTTATTATTGATAAGTTTTTTTAAGTTATTTGTCTTAATTTTCTTTTATTAATTAATTATTATATTATTAAATTTCTAATATATTAATTTAATTTCTAATTTTATTAATAACTCATTTGATTTATTGTGATTCTTTATTAATGTAATATCAATTCATTATTAATAAGTTTTTTTTAAGTTTTTTGTCTTAATTTTTTTTATTAATTCATTATTGTATTATTAAATTTTTAATATATTTATTTTATTTTTTAATTTTATTAATAATTCATTATAGTCTTACTCTTTTTTTATATAATTCATATTTTGGTTCTCATTTTACCGTAATATTTTTTATTAATTAAAATTTATTTGTGAGCTTTAGAGTTTTTAGTTAACTAACATGATCCTTTAGTATTTATTCCACATCTCTTGCATTAATGGATCTGATCCACATTCCTTACCTTTGATTCATTATCTTGATGATGAATCTTGGTATGGATTGGAAACATCAATAAAAAAATGACTACTATGGATAATTATCTGGAGGATTTGCACTCTGAAAAAACATTTCTTTCAGAGGTTTTGTGTTGAGGTCAACTAAAAAATGACATGAAATTGTTAAATACAATTTTCTTTCAACAATCATCTCATGCAAATGCATAACATTCATATGCTAGATGTATTCTTGAAGTGGAAACATTTCTATGCATACAATGCATAAGTCAAATCCTTTGCATTTTTCTTTCTTTATTCAGGATATAAATAAAGTATGAGCTGGGCACATGAGCTATGAACTTGAGTAATCTGCAAACTATGATCATGCCATATCAAACCTCTTATCGTTAACTCACACATGCCTTTTCCATAAAAAAAAATGGGGTATGATATGATTAATTGAGATATGTGTAAGTAGAGTATGAGAAAAATAATGAAAAGCTTCAACTAACCATCCTGACCATTCCCAAAATTGTGCTTGTCAAGGTTTTCGTGCTATATTTTATGTCTTTGAGACCATATAACCCTAGTGCTATAACTAATGGATTTAATGCTAGTTTGTAACATACCTTCTGTACTAACATCAAAACATGGGTTGTTGGTCTAGTAATTCAATTTGAAACAATATGTAAAACCATTTTCCATAATATAAGACCATTTTCAAAACCCTTCTTCTTAAATGTAATGATAGAGTTTGGAATTAGATCTCACTAGTTAACACAAGTTAAGCTTTCGATATTTTTAATCATTTAAAAACTGACATTAACATTCAAAATATAGAGCACAACACACTTCCAAAATGATAACAACTATGTACTAATAGCATTCCAAATCATCATAGGTGTAATTATTTATTTCATATGCAAAATCTATTTCTGAAATTCATCAAGCATACAAAATTCAATAGTCACATAGAATCTCCTGGATGGAGGGCTTATTCACTTTCAAGGAAGATAATCCTAGGAGTTAAATTTTAATGTCTTCAGACTCATGCATCCAACATCATATGTATATATTATAAATAAGAATTAATCATAATCGAATTTTTTATAAACCTAAGATAATAACTCATTACCCAACAAACTTCTTAATTCATCATTGAAATATGCATAGTTACATAACATGTCATAAAACCATCATAGGATAAGAAAAAAGTATTGAGACAAAATCATGATGTAAACCATCACATGAACAATGTAAAAGTCTTATATCATTATTTAAAATCATTCACATTCGTTACAAAACAATATATACACAACAAATACAAGTTGTTAGGGGTATGGAGAAATAACTACTATCTTTTTTCAAAGAGGACAATATAAATAACAAAAAAAGGTTAAACCCATTCGATACAATCATTAAACATCATCACATTCATTTATCACATTCATTTATAAATGTTATTTATAAAAAAAATATAGTCATTACTCTTCTAGTATATCAATTCCACCCTTAAAATTCAAAATTTCACTAAAAGGAGAGAAAACAAGCCACTATGGGACATGCTTTCTAGTATTCTAAGGGAAACTAAAACGACTATGGTATTGTTTCAAGTTACATAAGAAACTAGTGGTATACTCACTATTGTCCTTAAGAAAATCACCATGCATATCTCGTTTCACCTAAAAATTCAAAATTTTGACCTATAAAGGCTCCGGGAGATCTTCAAGGTTAATTTATTGAAAAAGGTTAATTTATTGAATAAGGCATACTTAAGGAAAAGCTCATCCATCATGAAACATTTCTAAATAGTTTAAGGAAGTTCATGTAAAATGATATTCTTAAAACATTTAGAAATCTAGGAAATTTTATATGCAAACATAGGAAAAAGGTTAATGAGAAAATTCTTAATAACTCAATTAAATAAATTCTTGGAAACCTAAATTTTATATTTTCAATTTAAATGAATAAACAACTCATTTCTCATTATATTCTTTTTGTCAAATACTTAGTATGCATGCTTTTCCAATGTATTTCCATACACAGTTTGCAAGCCAATTATAATTCCATATTTTCAATTTAAATGAATAATCAACTCATTCCTCATTATATTCCTTTTGTCAAACACTTAGTATGCATGATTTTCCAATACATTTCTATACACAGTTTGCAAGCTACTTATCAATACTTATAGGAAACTTCATACAAATTTATTGTATTCAATGATAACTTTATTTTCCCTATTATAAAATAATTATTCTATAACAAATTAAAAAGAAGAGAAAGAACATATATTTTTTCAAAAATAAATTTCAAGGAAACTCATTGAGTGTGAACAAGTTTCCTTTTAACTATAGGAAATATTATGTGGATGTCACCCTTTGCTGGGTTATGAGATCACCGGGGCAAAGGAGACAAGTTCAAAACTCTAAAGTTACTTTTTACATTCCTAAAATATTCCAAGATCAACTCATATAGTCAATACTGATCTCTTCAATTAATCTTTCAATCAGACCATCTTTGTCACTCCTTGTACTCTCCCATACAACATAGGAAGACACTCCCTTCTCTACTTTCTAATACCTCAAGAATACTCTCCCTCTCTATGATCTTCAATAAGTATAGCAAGATTCCAAATCACTATCTAACTTTATATAATATAAAAGAATTTAAGACAATGTCTCCTTAATCAATCCCACTCCCTATTGCTACACACCAACCCCTCTTACGTGTCTCCTTGGTTCATATAATACCATGGATGCCTTTTCTTCATGAAAACATTTATTTTCTCTTGAAGATATGCACTCTTCCCAAGCTCCTTTCCCAATTCGTCGAATATTCTTGTTTGCATGAATTAATTGTGTGAAGTGAAGAGCCTCATCTCTACTTTTTTCTTGATTACATGAAAGTAGGAGTTGGTTTATTTTGTATTCCCTTTCACTTTAACTAAGCATCTAATATAATAATCATTAACAATATAAATAAGTGACGAAATAGGATAAACACATAGAAGTTAGGATATATAAAATTCATGAGAGATAGGTCAACCCCTTGAACTCCTTTAGCTTCTTCATTCGATGGAATCATAGGCCCTTAGGTGTTGTTTCTCAATCAATCATTCTTGGACCATTATTTTAATTATAAAAAAAATGCTTAGACATCCACTAGTTGGGCCTTGGCCTTAAGCTTCATACTAGGAATTTATTCAAGACATTCCCATCTATTACACATGGGGTCATTTATAATTGGACTCTAGTAAATATACCCATGTATACATAATTTGGTCATTAGTTGGTGCAATGTATTTTTTTATTTTCATTGATGATTTTCCCAAGTATACTTGGGTATATTTCTTTAAGAATAAGGATCATGTCTTTGAAAATTTCAAGGAATTTAAGTAATTAGCTGAAAATCAGTGCGATCAACTTGTGAAATGTCTAAGATTTGATAGTGGAGGAGAATACGTGAGTAAGGAATTTGAGAGACTCTTGTCCCAATAGGATATCTATTAGAAAATATTTGTACCTTACACGCCTTGGAAAAATGGTGTTGCTAAAAACAAGAATAGAACCTTGGTCAAAATGGCATGGTGTTCACTTGAGGCCAAAGGTATGTTGACTAGATTTTCGGTAGAAGTTGTCTATTTCTCAAACCACCTTCTGAACATGATTCTATCCAAATTTGTATGGGATATGGCCCCTGTAACACCCTGTTTCCCCCAGTTTGTACATATAACTATAATGGCCAAGGGGCTATGACAAACTTAATATGTGTGAATGTTTGGTTTGATGGACCTTAGTATGAAAGGTCAATGAATGTAAATTTTGTTATTTACTAGAAATATGGATAAGTGTTGCATGACTGCTGGAAGGGGGGTGTGCTTAGAAATACCACAAATTCTATGCAAAGAGATGGTGAAGGGGTCCATGAATGGTTGCGTTAATTTTCACCAAACCAGTACCTTACTAGATTTAATTGCTCAAGACCAGAACAATCCTCTAACCCAGAAATGAATTACAGTTAGGTTGGTAGGTGGGAAGACCTCCTAAAGAATTAATGAGGGGATGGGGTAGAGCACCCAGATGTAAGGCTTCTAGACCTGACCACGGGCTGGGAATTTGAGCCACACACGACCTTGCTGAAAGAGGCAAGAAAGGAAGGCGTGGTGGCCTAGGGGAGAGACGTGCGAAGAGTGCAAAGATGAGAGGTGAATCTCTCGGGTTCAAGGAAGAACTGCAAAATAAGCGTTCTGGTCACAGGAAAAGGATAAGAAGGTTATGATATAAGCTGATAAACGAGGTTGGTACTCCTTTATTGATATCATGTAAACCATTGCCAAGATCTTGTGGGAGGAGGAGAGTAACCTCCATCCCTACTGCTGCTGAGCCGAAAGAAAAGATTATTGCTCAGAGCTTCATTGTCTAACTCAGGGGTGGCTAGTGGTAAATCCGTTTGGAGTGATTGAGCATATGGTTGGGTGGAAACGAGCACCCTTTTTAGTAGTCGCTTCACGCTATCTGGTTCTGATAAATATTTTCCCTGTTTTAGGTATTGAACTGGAATAATGAATGAATGATTGGATTTATACATATGTGTATTTCTAAATGACTTCTGTGTGGAGTGGTTATGATATGTGTGTGCCTAGCTTAGCTCCCGAGGATTCCTAGGGCATAAGCTTGTATGATGGTCAAGATAAGAGATACCGTGTCGACTTGAACCTATCCATCTGAAGAGGATACACATTTCAGAATATGTGTCTTACGATCGGGATACCGGGCCCAAGTCCTTAACCATTTTATGAAAAATCTTAGGAAGGATAGCGAAGGTGAAAGCCTTAAAAGGGGAGGTCCCTTCAATTAGAAGATGAGCGAATAAGATTCGTTCGAAAGGACCCATATGGCCAATACTAGGAACCTTGGGATAAGCCTAAGGAAGCTATGTCCCCTTGGCTTAAGAGCTCTGGAAGTCCGAGACTTCAGAGTATGAATGACTTTACCAGCCTTATGTAGGCCGAAGGTAACAGGGAGAATCGGTTTCCCGTAAGATTGACTAGTGATAGACAGTTCCCCAGGCGGTTGGGTGATCCTATCTCGCCAACTAAACCGGGATATGAAACCCTAAAGCCCAGAGCCGCGAAGGACCCAAAATCGTAGATCGTGGGATCCTTCAGATATTTTCCCCACCATTAATATATCAGGGACGCATGGAACTAACCCCTTTAATTTAGAAATTGGATGCTTCGGGTGGTAAGAGGAGTTTCCATAGCAACAGTCTCGAACGCCGAATCCCCGAGGTAACTAGAGCCATATATCTATAACTCTACGTGACTGGATCTTGACTGTGATATATGAGGAATGTAGAATCCTGTCAGTCCAGGGTGACGAGGTGCAATGACGCCACCCAGGGTGGCATGGACCCCAACTTGACGTGCCACATGTCACTCGGATTCATGTGTATCACGTACCCTATAGGCCCATTGGAACATAACATGTGTCACACTGACCCCTCCTACGTGTCAATTCTTAATATGTCTTTTCTTAACCAACATGGTTGATGAAGTGACTAGGACTTTGGGAGTTCGCGGCTTCAGAATCCAGAGGATCAGGGATGTAGTATAGTAGAGAGACCAAACGGTCCAAAGGTCGGAGCCATGTGGTGAGCTCATGGGACTTTGGAATTTCAGAACTTTGTTTGGTCTCATGCATAGATAGTAAAGAGGCATGAAGTGCCAGAGCACCGAAACATCATGTTTCTCCACAATAGACATAGGAGATAGACACTAAGTCCAATCCTCTGGATCGGGATATGGATGGTCTTCCACCATGGAGAAAGGAACTTCGAAATAACACTTTTAAGTTGGATCCACGCAGATGCCACATGGCCCGCAACCAATGAACACCTGAAGAACATCAGAAAGACATATTCACCGGTTCTGAGCTCAGGTTTGAGCATGGAGACCATGATTAGAAAACTCTGGACGATCAGAGTGTCATAGAAGCCCCGAATAAAGGATTTGGTCATTTAAGGAGAACAAAATATTGATGCCCCATCCTTAGAAAAGTCACTCAGGGGTTGGGTGTGTTACAAATTGGTATTAGAGCATGGTTACAACACTTGGCCTGCTTGGGCTCATGGACGAGTGGTGTAAAAACCACATTTAAAGAAGTTTAAGGGTGACACCCTACCTTACCTATTTCCTAAAGAGTCTGGTTAAACCCTTACCGCATAAAAGAATGGAATTTTTCTACTGTGTGTCTATTTAATAAATATGACTATGTGTTGTTCATGAACTAATAGACTGTTAGCTAAAAACAATTGTTTTATTTTCACTCAAGCGGTTAGTAAATCACGAGAAACTATAAGCACAAAGGATGGTGACGCGCCATGAAGTGGGGGATGGATCCCATGATAGAGATGAAGAATATTATGAGAGGAGGGCGGTGGAGATGCCTCTGAATCTGGATGAAAATGTAAGAAGCCTCATGGCCAAATTACAGAGCTGGAAGGGCGACAGCGAGAGATTGATAAAGGAACAAGAAAAACAAATGGAAATTAATGCAGTTTTGTTGCAGAGATTATCCGATATACAGAGGCAGCTACAACATGGACCTGCAACTAGTCATGTGGACCAACGACATACGAAGAGAAGCCGAAGTCCACCTAAGATACGAAAACGTGGTCCCATAAGTGGCCACACTACGAGGATTACCTCGAGGAAGGTCCAACCTAGAGACATGGCACACTCATTGGGAGAATCCTCTGGGAAGGAAACTGGGAACTTAGAGGGATCTTCTAGTATCAAAACTAACTCACATTCTCAAAGGAAAGGGAAAAAGTGAAAGCATTCCAAAAGTCAGGAGCCTAGAGAATTCAAGAAATCCAAACCACCCTCTTTCGATGGTGATATTAAGAAATATGAAGAGGTAGAAGCTTGGCTGCTTGGTTTAAATAAGTACTTGAGAGTCCATGATTACTCTGAAAACTTGAAGGCTCGCATTTGGTGGGAAGACCTTAAGAATGTGAAAGGAAGACATGAAGAAGACTTATCATGGAAACAGTTTGAGAAACACTTCAAAAAGAAGTATCTGTCAGAAAAATATTTTGATGAGAAGACTAAAGATTTCTATGAACTCAAGATGGGACAACTCATTATAGAGGAATATGCCAATAAATTCCTTGAGATGCTAAGGTATGTACCCTACATAAAGGATGAAAAGGTTAAAGTGCAACGATTTATTAGTGGCTTACCTCAGATCTACTGGAATTGAATTGAGTTTGACGAGCAAAATACCTTATAATACACTATCCAAAAGGCAAGGTATTGTTATGAATAGTTCGGGAGATAGACAAAACCTCGCGAGGATTGGAAGAAAAAGAGCGGTTCGAGATTCAATAAGAAAAGGATCAAATCCTCAATATTTAAGAATAGTAGGAAGGAATCTAGGATAATCCTTCCCACTAGAAGTGTATATCAGAAAAATTTCCCCTCCCAAAGTGGAAATAAACCTTTTGGAGAAACCCCAGGAAATATGGATAACCCAAAGAAGGAACCCTTGAAATGTTGGGGTTGTGGAGAAGAACATATACTAAGGGACTATCCACACAGACAAAATAATAGTATGAGAGTTTACAACATCCAAGAATCTATCACTGTCAATGATGTGGCTAGGAGTATGCCATAGATTTATGCAGCTGTGGATAATAAACAAGCTGACCACCAAACTTCAGTGGTGGACATGGAAGGTATGATCTCCGACCATCTAATTTCTATTTTAATTGACCCTAGTTCTAATTTGAGATATGTGGCCCCTTAGGCTATTGATAAGTGTAAACTACAACCACATAGGCATGACAATCCATGGTTGTTACAACTAGCCACTGGCACCAAAAGAAAAGTAGCAAAAGTCATACCAGCTTGCAAATTCATGATGAATGAATTTCCCACCCAAACTACCCTTAATATACTTCCCCTAGGATCTTATGACCTGTAGATTGGTATGGAATGGATAACTGCATATAAAACTAAGTTGGAATGTTACCATAAAATCTTATAATGTGTAAATGAAGAAGGGAGAAATATAACCCTCCAAGAGACTCAAAATCCTGTCTCAGTGAGATGAATAACAACCCTTGAAATGAAAAAGTATTGCAGAAAGGGATGTCCTATATATGAAATAAAAGTGATGTTGAGGATGATAGACCAAACCTAGAGGACCACCCCATACTAAGATAGTATAGAGACATGTTTCCAGAAGAGGTACCGGGTCTACCTCCGAGAAGAGACATTGCCTTCTCGATAGAACTTTCACTAGGAGCAGTGCTAGTGTTTAGGGCACCCTATAGGATGAGTACACCAGAGCTAGTTGAGCTCAAGCTACAACTAAAGAAAATGATGGACAAAGGCTACATCCAGACCAGTGTGTCTCCATGGGGAGAACCGATCCTTTTTGTGAAGAAAAAATATGGTACACTCCGACTGTGCATAGATTATAGAAAACTCAATAAGACAACCATAAAGAACAAGTACCCCTTACCAAGAATCGATGACTTGTTTGACCAATTAGGGGGTGCTTCCATTTTCTCAAAGTTTGACTTGAGGTCTGGATACCATCAATTCTGAATCAAGGATGAATATATCCACAAAACAACCTTAAGGACATGGTATGGTCACTATGAATTTGTGGTAGTGCCATTTGGCTTAACCAATGCCCCTGCCACTTTTATGTGCCTGATGAATAATGTACTCAACAAATTCCTAGAAAGTTTTGTATTGGTTTTCATTAACGATATCCTAATCTAACCCAAGAACATAGAGGAGCATAAAGAACATCTTAGACTGGTACTTCAAGTACTAAGAGAGCATCAAATCTATGCTAAGTTTAGAAAGTGTGAATTTTTACAGAAATAAGTCCATTACTTAGGCCATGCTATTTCTAAAGAAGGAGTGGCAGTAGATCTTGACAAGATCAGGTGTATTATGGAATGTCCTACCCCAAAGGATGTATTTGATATAAGATCCTTTATGGGCTTAGCAAGATACTATAAAAGGTTCATAAAAGGATTTTCCAAGATTGGTTGTCCAATCACTGCCCTTCAGAAATAGTGGGTTAAATTCACTTGGACATCAAAATGTGAATAAAAATTCCAGACACTGAAATACCTTCCAACCCATGTACCCATGATGAAAATTGTAGACCCTGATAATGACTTCCTCGTGTGTACATATCCCTACAAAGAAGGACTCAGAGGAGTCCTTATGCAAGAAGGATATATAATTTACTATGAATCTAGAAAATTGAATAGGCATGAAATCAATTATGTGACCCATGACCTAGAGTTGGCTGCCATAGTGCATTCTTTAAAAATGTGGAGGCATTACCTCCTAGGTAGAAGGTTTGTACTTATGAAAGACCACTGTGGATTGAGGCACCTATTAGATAAACCAAAGCTCAATTCTAAACAAGCTAGGTGGATGGCTCTCTTTAGTGAGTTTGATTTCAAAATCAAACACATCAAAGGAAAGGAAAGCAGGGTGGTTGATGCCCTTAGAAGAAGTGTGAAAATAATTCACCTGGCAGTGGTGAGTACTTGTGAAACATATATCAGGGAAAGAGTAAGGAATGCATTCTTCAAGACCGTGACATCGTATCTATAGCAAGATACCACATGGATAAAGTATGAAGGCTATCAGATGTTGGACAAAGGTCTGCTGACTTATAGAAACATATTGTATATCCTAAGTTGTGACGACTTGAAGAGGTTCATAATGGATGAACTTCACAAGAGACCATACACTGTTCATCCAGGTTATCATAAAATGATTACGACCACTAGAAAACAATTCTATTGGCCTGGATTGAAAAAGGACATAGATGAATATTTAGCTAAATTCCTAGAATGCCAGGAAGTTAAGGAAGAACACCAGCACCCAGTAGGGTTGTTGCAACCTCTACCAATTCCAGAATGGAAATGGGAGACCATCTCCATGGATTTCATCACCGGTTTAACAAATTCAGTCAGATAGAATGATGCCATCATGGTAGTGGTGGAAAAGTTGAGCAAGTCTTCTCACTTCATTCCTGTCAAATCGACTTGTAAGGCAATAGATATTGCCAACATCTTAATGAAGGATATGTTCAGACTGCATGGCATGCATAAGGAGATTGTATTTGAAAGAGACACAAAATTCACTTAAAGCTTTTGTAAATCCTTGATGGCTGGTTTGGAGACTAAATTGTTGTTTAGCACAACCTATCACTCTCAAACCAATGGACAGATAGAAAGTGTAAACCAAATATTAGAAGACGTGTTAAGGTTTCATGTAATGCATCAACCTAAGAAGTGGGAAGACTACCTGCCATTGGTAGAATTTTCCTACAACAACGGTTGTTACACATCAAAATTACTCACTTCAATGATGACCTATTGTCGTCATTTCAATTGTCGCAAGTGTCACAAACATCATACTGTCATCTTTCCTATGTCATGTCTCTAATGACATCACATGGACACTTAAGACACCCTCAAAGACTGATTTAAGAAGGAGAAATCACATGACAAAGAGTACAAGGATTTTACCATGGAAAAGACCACTTAAAAATGATTTTTGAAGGGAAACTCTCCCCTACCCACTATTAGGGAGTGCCAACGCTCCCTACCCCTCTTTGGGGGAGTGTTGCAACACTCAGGACACCATTCTGGGGGAGCGTTGGGATTTTTTGAAGGATTTTTTGGTAGCACTCCCCTGCCCACTGTCAGGGAGTGCTAGCGCTCTGTACCCTCCTTTGGGGGAGCGTTGAAACACTCTATGCACCCTTTTGGGGCAGCACTGTCCTGTTTGAGTGAATTTTGGATTGTTGAGGAAAATTAGGGAAGAATCCCCCTCATCTCTGGAGTTGGTTGGATTCAGATATGAGGTCAAGGCTTGATCTTAGGGAAGATCCACAACTGAAGCTGAAGGATCCTCAACCTATCCCTAGAATCTCTTAGGTGGTTGGGTCTCTCCAAGATTATATAAGGAGGCCTTCTCATGGTGAAAAGTGGGAGTTTAGAGGCATCAAACTTAGGATCTCATAAGGGAGATTTATTAGTGAAGCTACAGTCATTCTGATCATGGAACGTTTGAGCAAGGGTCTAGACAAAGAGAGCTTGGTGAAGCTGATACATCTACATCATGGTTGTAAGCACTTTGATTTATTTTCATTAATATAAATATGTGCTTGGCCTGTTTCATTTAATTTTGTGTATGTTTCATGAGCTTGTTTCTTTTGATAGATTTATTATGAAGCTAATCATGGTAGAGTAGGAAGTATGTTACGTTGTTGTTTCTCATTGTGTTGCAAGACCTTCTGAATAACTTGGAGATCACGATCAACCTGGACCGAGCAAGGACAAATGTCGGTAAAGGTATTTATCTTTATTTCTTATTCTTCCTTGAATAGTTTAGCTTCATGAAAAGGAATGTCAGTGTCCACATTAGCACCTTTCTTTCTTGGTTATAGGGGTCTAGTATCCTAGAGGAAATCCACTTGTCCTAGGGGGATTCTCCTGTAATAGAATTGGAGACTCTACTGGGGAAGGAAATCCTATTTTTATTTGCTTGGTTTGTATCTGACCTTTTCCCACCTTTCAGATAAGTTTTACTGGTTGTTCATCATCCATTTGCCTTCTCCTACCTTCACTAGCAATTTCACCAATTCTTATGCATTCTGGGTGAG
>ML784490.1:159916-194825 GCA_009831015.1 Picea engelmannii
TCATACCTCCATTATTCAGGTCATCCTCCCTGAATCATACCCTACTCGGGTATCCAAGGCATACAACTGCCCTTTCAATTTTTCAGGTATAACATGCAAATAATAAAATAATTTCGGAAGGGGTTCTTACCAAATTCCTTCATACCCTGTGCCACACATGCAAGAATATCTTTATATCGGTTCTTGGCTACTAGCACCCTCTCTTCTGTTTTCTACCTTATCAGTAGTGCTTTAGCGAGATTTTTCACAGTCCCATCAACAACCTTTCGATTGGGGTATTTCCATGGTCACCCCCTTCTTGAGGTTGTTCATTGTTGGGAAGTGTCTTTCTCAATAGTTCCAATATTACTCCTTTCTACACATGACATACACCATAGGCACATTAATCGTCATGTAATAAAAAATGCAATTATCATAGCATTTGATTAGTAAAAACATTTTTAGGCACGTCTAGCATATCTGCATGCACTTCATCACATTATCTTTAATGTTTTTCATGAGTGTAACATAAGAGTCCTCAATTGTTTTCACAACATTACAACCATCATTACTATGGTGTCAAATCATTTTCGTTCATCAATGTACTGGCTTTCTCATCCCATAGAAGCATGATGCATAGTCAAGGAAAGAATTGAGGGATCTCACATTCTTCCAATTCTTTCTACATCATCTGGTGATTTTCAGTGAAGTCAAGCTACCTCTAAGGTCTCATTTCCTTTCCTTAATCACAGCTTCGACTAATCCGTATCAGATAAACATCCCCATTTATCCATTCAATCATACCCAGGGGTTTACTGGCCTCTTACCAACCATATTGGTTTCCACAACTGCTCTTTTCTTAGCAGCCCTGGGTTAGGCTCATCTTAACTCTTAGGATACTACAACATGCTTTAATAGCAACTATCTACTCATAATGAATAAGGAACATGTGCATCATACACACTTCTATTAGGTTATCAGAATGGTCAATATTCGATTATTAGTCTTCTATTACTTATATGATTCTTCCGTAAATGTAATCCAGGATTCTTATACATGGACGGGCCTTGCAGCCCATTGTCCAATCCTTCAACAATTATCAGGGTTGTGACTTTGTTCCTCTGACAGAGACCTTATACAGTTCCTCCACCGGGAACTCCTTCAGCATGCAACTTCCTCGTTGCAGATCCATCACCACTGTGATGGCCTCAACCTTGAGTTTTCCTTTTTGTGGTCTACAAAATATTCCCCTTAAGGAATATAAACACGCATCTTTATTAATTTACATCTATGATGTTCTTAACCACTTCCACAATCCTAAGCCTGCATGTAGCTATCGTAGGTATACTTCATAGCCTACATACATTTCTATTTTTTTTTAAATCAGTCATCTCAGGATTGGTCACCATCCTTCTCATGTGATCTGTAAAGGCATAAACATTTTCCTTTTATCATGGCAACAGAGCATCCTTGCTCGTTTACTCTTTCCTTTAATTGTACTAGATTTTCCCGAGGATAGGGAGTACATTCCCTTTAATCTATCCTTCAAGACAGATCCTTCACGACTCTTCAGAATGGAGTCAACCATGCATCCATGGTATTCATTCAATTTTGGCAAGTGTAAGTCTTGCCTCACGTTTCACTCATCAGGGCCATCATGTTGGGCCTTTAGTATATTTATACTCCTACATCAAACCTGTGCATTACTTGCACGTTCTATATATCATTCATCATATTGGCTTACACCCTCTCCTCATGCGACCACCAGCGGTGACCACGATCCAAATTTAAAAGGCACTTCACATTTCACGATTTCAGAATTCCCATTGCAAGGAATTATGTTTCCTTGATTCCCGAAATCCGAAAACCCGAAAGACCAAGGCTAAGGTTTTCTCGCCTCTTTCATCTACATGACCCTTCTCTTAGAATCTGGGGTCAATTCTCAGAGACGTGTCAGGATCCTGTATTTCGGCGAATCTGTGGACAACGCTCAACCGTTTCCCAGGCTTCTATTCTATGCGGGCCTGACAAGTCTGGATCCCACGGTCCAGATCTCTCCGACAATCATTGGTCCTGATTAACTCGATGATTTACCTGGCGTGACTTTGGGAAGTCTACGCTTCCATTTTCCCC
Source organism: Picea engelmannii (assembly GCA_009831015.1). Classification (NCBI taxonomy): domain Eukaryota; kingdom Viridiplantae; phylum Streptophyta; class Pinopsida; order Pinales; family Pinaceae; genus Picea; species Picea engelmannii. The sequence continues at coordinate 162,029 of ML784490.1, forward strand.
ATAGACGAAACCTCAAAGCTCTAGATCAACTGTTCTCGTTGATTCTGATCTAACGGATATTATTCCTCCTGAGCTTATGAGTGATGAGAGGTTATCATCCTTATCTTCCCCACTGATTAATTAGGTCTAACGATCACCAATGGCTCTCCAACCGACGGTTGTGATTATGTCGCAATTTCTCTTTTCACGACTTCGAGATTTCTATTATGGAGAACCTCGAATCCTTTGATCTCCATAATTACGAAATTTTTCTCTGGACGATCAATGGTCCAATTCGCTCCTTGATCAATGACTATGATCTTTTCATGAATTTTTCATTGCTTCTCCCAAGCCTTTTTGGTCTTGCGAAATTCCGATATCTCCTCGCAACTAACCAGTGTGTTATTTCCTGAGATTGAACAACATGAAATGTTTCGGTTCTTTCTGAATGGATCTTGACTCTAGATCCCATCCAATCTTCAAAATTCTTTCCTGAAGGATTTCTCCTGCTACATCTTCTGAGATTTTTAAGTTACTTACAGGACTAATCTCATAGTCCCAACTCATACGGGTGTTACCCTCTCTTTATGGAAATGACCAACAAGGGTCACTCTTGGGAATTAGCAACAATCTCAAAGGACTCCTCAAACAGGTTATCCTCACTGTCGATTCTAAACATTATAGGTTAGGTAAAACTGACCCTACATATTTTCACTAGTCCTCTCAATCATGAGGAATTATACGCTCGGGGTTTAGTCTCTTAATAATATAGTGGTCATAACTTTCTAGGGGTCCTACCAGTCCTTACCAGATTTCCCAAATAATGAAGGGGTTCTTCCTTTGGGTATCAATCCTTACCTAACCAACCATCTTAATCGCAAGAGACTCTACCTGCTTTAGTAGGTAGCCATCGTTATATTAAAGAAGAACAACTCAGTTCATGTCCCTTTTCCGGCTCGTGCATCTTCATAGCACAATTTATTCCACCTCTGTTATTGGCACTCAAATATTATCAATAATAATGATCAGTGCATCCCTACTCCTATGAGAGTAGTTACCTTCTTGACAGAGGGTTATAGAAAATTCCAGATTACAGTCTAATTCTGTAATCCTTCTCCTTAAAGAGAAAACAAAGATAACAATATCTTCTAACGCGGCTCATACCTGAGCCCAAGCAGGCCAAGTGCTGTAACCATGCTTTGATACCACTTTGTCACATACCCATTACCAAATCAAAGTTTTTTGTTGTTTTCTACAGACTCAGAGCCCCAAAATATCTATGGAGGCCTAGCGTAAGCTAGCTCTTCCTCTGTTGGCTCCCATGTGATCGTAGGTCATGATCACAGGTCAAATAATCATGGTGCCTCTTGGTATTTCATGACTCGGTGCCATAGGAATGTCAAATCATTCGACTCTGCAACCACTGAATCCTGACAGGGCTAGAGGATGGCCAATGGGAACAGATCCCAACAGGGCTAGAGAACCGCCAATGAGAACGAGCCCCGTCGCACAGTTAAGTGGAGTATAGGTGGCAGAGAGGGAAACGTGACACGGTAGTCGATGTGACAGGAGGGGGGCCCCACTTTACACACCATACCATTATGGACACCCCCATTAAAGGCAGAATGGAAAGGGGGGTCCAGAATCCAACTGAGCACCGCTGACCAAGGTGAAATAATATCGACCGTTCGAGAGTTGCGCATCCAATTCCGGACCCCCCCCCCATTAACGAAAGAATGGAAAGGGGGGTTCGGAATGAAGCCTTAGCCGTATATCTGGGTGGCTGGACTCTGGCTGTCCATATCTGCTCGCTACTTACCTTAATCCACATTCGTGCCCCAGCTTAGATCTAGACTCTCTTCCTCACATCTGACGGTCATTACAGACCCTGAGATTCCCCGAAGGAATCTCGTCCATTCATTGGGATTTAACCACATGCTAACATCTCCATATTATAGGTCGAGATTTATCAAGGAGAAAGCCCGACCTCTCATCAACGGAACTCCCGAATCCCCGATTTCAGATTTCCCGATTTCCCAATATGGGTAATCTTTCGACACGTAGACTCCTTAAGTCAGACGGTCCAGATCTATCCCAGGGTTTCCATAATGGAAAGTACCGATCTCTCGTCACCAGGACTCCCGTTTTTTCAACTCTTGGTTTCCTAAAATGGATAATCTCTTGACACGTGGCCTCCATTATTCGGACGGTCTAGATCTATCCCGGGGTTTCCACAATGGAAAGTCCCGATCTCTTGTCACCAGGACTCCCGATTTCCCAACTCCCGGTTTCTCGAAATGGATAATATCTTGACACGTGGCCTCTGTTATTCAGACGGTCCAGATCTATTTTGGGGGTTTCGCCCCTATTCACTGGGATTTTAACCCTCGGGTATCTCCTGACAGATCCAACGACTGTCGGGTTTTTCAGCTGAGATCTGACGGCTCATATAGGTTCTTAACTTGTGGGCTCTGCCACGACTTCCTGGACGTGGAAAATCAATGGTCCGGATTTTCTCATGGACCTTGGGGATCTACAATCCCGATTTCTTTGCTACCCACGAAGACACAGAGAAACCAGGTGGTGAGGCATTTAACACCCTACTTTCTCCTACCAATCTAACGGCCGTGTGTGACCGCAGATTTCCCGACGGGATCTCGTCCGTCGATCACCACCTATCAAGGTTAAGGCACTTAACATCCTACTTCCTCCGACCAAATCTAACGGTCATGAGTGAACACAGATTTCCCGACGAAATCTCGTCCGTCGATCAATGCCTGTCGGGGTTAAGGTACTCAACATTCCATCTTCTTCTTCTGATCTGATAGTCGTGAGCGACCATAGATCTCCCGACGGAATCTCATCCGTCGATTAGATAATTATCAGGGATTTCTTAAGGCCTTGCACCTTCACCTCCTCCTTCCAGGCTCTTGATGGCTTTTCCAAGAAGGGTATCTCTATGGGGAGGTTCACCCTGGGTACTATCTGAGGCAGATAAGGGTATCTTTCTCCCGAGGACCAGACATGAAGTCTGAATTAGATCATTATACATATAAACAACGATTTAAGAGAGCATAAGCCATACATAGTCTTTCCATATAAACATACAACTATCAATACTGATCAAGACACCATACAAACATCCTTATTATGAAATCATTCACAGTTTCACAACTTATGATCATAAATGTCAGAATACATATATTTCAAGATTCCAAAGGAAAAAAACTTATCAGAAAGTAACACCAGGGGTTATGCAACTGCTGAGAGGGGTGCTCGTTTCCACCCAACCGTAGGCTTCGTGACTCCCAACGGATTTACCACTAGCCACCCCCAAGATGAGACCATAATGCTGTGAGACTGTGTCTCTGTTTTCCAGTGACCAGGAGCGAAGGTTACTCTCCTTCCTCTCTGCTATCACTTAATCTGCGTATTTCCAGAGTTCTCCCCTCGCGTCTGCCCCCCAATCGCTTCTTCCCCACTCCTTATCCTCTTGCGAGGTTGCGTGTGGCGCGATTACCCTCGTGATGGTCAGGCCTGATGGCTCTACGGATGGGCGGTTCACCTCCCATCCCTCATTAAGCCATATACCTACCATCCTGCGAGACATTTAATTCGGGGCCAGCGAGCCACTTTTGGTTCTTGGTGGAAGTTAACGCCACCTTTCTAGGTGCCTTCCACTGCCATCATGGTCTCTTTTTCAACACATCCCCTCTCAACAGTTATGCAATATAAATTTGTAATGTTATTACATTCATCGACCTTCTTCATAAGGTCCATTCACATCATACATTCACATTTTCATCATGCTTTAGCATGGTAATTCCTATATTAGGATTAATTACAAATTTGGGGGAAACAGGGTGTTATAGACGTTAAGGTTGGTAAGAAGAAGACAACTGTCAAATTTCCTTGTATGTTATGAAAAGGTGATCATTATTCTCACCTTTGTCCTCGTATGGACGAGGCTTCTTCTCTTTTGGAAAATCTTCAACTCCCAATTGGTTATCGTAAGATTTCCCCCAACCCATTGTTAGTTGATGAAATGGTCCATCCGGTTCCATCCTCTTTCAGTCCAGTTTATCAGGTGGTCAATCTAGTTTCATCCTCAATTGAAACACAAACCAAAGTAGTTGATTCAGTTTCGTCAACGATTAGCCCCACTTTTCATCTGAAAAGTGAAACCCAAGTGACTGATCTAGTCCCGTTATTGGTCAGTCCTACCCTTCATCTAAAGAGTGTCAACATGGTCAATCCCAATACTCCTCTGACGACTGCCAAATTGGTTGCTCCGATCCCTTCATCGGTTAGTCCGGTTGATCACGTCGTCAATCTGGTCATGTACTTAGTTGAACCAGTTGACAAATTCGTTGATCCGATCCCATATTCAGTCAATCCCTCTCTCTCGTTAGAGAGTGCAACCCAAGCGGTCGATCTATTTCCACCTGTCAACCCCATTCTCCCCTTGGAGAATGAAACCCAAGTGATCGATTTGATGTCGTTATCCATCGATCTGACTCTCCTGCTAGAGAGTAAACCTGATTCTTCCCACATTTTTCGCGTTGATACAAAATCTACCGTGCTGGGGGGAATTTCTCCTTCTCCCATGAAACCCCCTCCAAGTAATGAGGCCATCCTTTTTTATTGGAGTGTGCTAAATGGACATCATCTTCCCTCTCACATTCCTTTCAAGATTACAGTACAGGTGTGTGGTCGGGCCATTCCTTAGACACTGATAGACGAAGGTTTGCCCGTTAGTAATTTTTCCTCTATTGATTGGAAAGCTTTGGGTTATCCTCAGTTTGTGCTTGTTACCGAGACTCTATTCGCTTTTAAAAGAAGAACCAATAACCCTTTAGGGATCCTTCCTCAGTTTCCTGTAACTTTGGGAGGGAAAAATGTCTTTGTTGATGTCATGGTAGTCCAAGGCCCCTTGGATTTCTATTTACTCCTTAAGAGAGATTATGTTTGTTATCACACTAAGTTGCCTTGGGTTTTTTAGTTTGTTTCCATCATTTCCTAAGCCTTAGATTTTAATTTTTTAAATTTCACCCCTTTTAAAATTGTGTTTGTTAGGACACCCTTGATAAATAAAGTGTTGAGTCATAACTTATGTTTTGATCCTCATTTGATTTTTGGACTTAGAACCATTTTTCTTCATGACTTAAAATTTGGTCCCTCTCATGATTTGTCACTAGGATTATTGTCTCCACGACTAGATTGATTTGACAGACCATTTTCCTCATTCATGCCCTTGTAGCCATGCCTTTCTTTCATTTGCTTACCTGTCCAATCATTTTTTGAAATAATGTGCTGCCCACTCATCAAGAGTTTCCATAGCACCTTTCTCGTTCATCATTTTCCACCTTGAGTTATGATTACAATGTTGATGTCATTTTCCTTGTTTTCAATGCCAAGAGTTGGTTAAAAATATTCCTTCAAGCTCTCGTATTTACGAGCTCTGATAACGGTTTGTGATTTTGAAAAACTCAAGATTGTTGTGCTGCGCAAACTCCCAGTTCTGACCAGTCGACAACAGTTCATCTAGATCTGATGCTGAGGTAGAGTCGGAGGCTGGGATGTTTGTGACTTCATCCTAAAATATCGCTAAGGCTTCAAACAAATGCTTATTCCACATGTATCCCGTGTTTCCTCCTCTGCACATAAATTTTCAAAGAGAGTTAGCACTCAAAGTTTTGGATGATCAGGCTTGCATAGTTGAAGAAGACCTTTCCTAACACCATTCTATCCCTGTCTCCTCTCATTTCAAACCTCTAAACTCACTACCTGAATGTCAAAGTTTGACATATCTTCCCACCATAGCTATTGAGCTCACAACATCTAAAGATTTCTATCCTCTGCATAGGCAGTGCGCTACCTAAAGGCGTTTCTTATCCACACTATGTCTACCCTGCTTCCTTTGACATTTGAGTCAAGTGTTTTCTACCCAATTTCAAAAGGTCAATTACAGAGTACCTTCTCATTGTCTAAGTGTTCAATACTTGCACAAATCTAAGGGAGGTATTTCCACAACCTAGTTTAAGGGGAAGTTCTTGTAAAAGTGTAACTTTGTCCATTTGAAGCTTGACTTTAGGTCCTCCCAGTCATTACCACCCCATAGCCATAAGAAGCTCTCATCCTAAGCTATGGAGACTCCTCAGATGAATAAGTCACACAAGGGGGGCAAGGTAGTTAGAACTGAACCTGTGGATATGCATCTTTTTGAGACAGAGCCCATGGAAAGAAAAGTTTTTCAAAGAGTGGGATGCATGTCTTTCCGCCAGAATATGCAAAAAGGTCATCCTGAGGTGACAAGGCAGTTTTCCTTACATTTTGATGGCCGAAAGACCAAGGTAGGGGATTTAGAATTTGAGGTGACTAAGGCCTCTATTTCCGTTGCAACAAGAATCCCTATCACATGTGAGAAATGGTTTAAATCCATGGCTTTGAATGTAGCCTATGCCAAATATTTCCTTAAGCCTGAACATCAAGACAATGATTTTTCTAAAGGTGTGCCAATGAATCAACTAATTGAGCAGTTTGACAGGATATTGAGGATCATTTAGAGATACTTTACATGTGAAGGGAGGTTTAACACATTATACCAATACCATATAAGGCTTTTGTTTCATTTTACTGGTAAAATTGAAATGAATATTCCCTACTATTTGCTAAGGAGCATAGGTAAGATGTCAGACATGATAGAATCCAAGTCTAGGAATGTGGATACTAGCATCTTCCACTCTGGATTGATTAGAATGATAGTTTATGAAGAATTGGGTAAGAAATATATCTCATGGGAACATTTTGTTGTTAATTCCCACTTCAAGTTGGATATAGCAGCCACTCATCAATCACAGAACGTAAGCCCTTTATCATCTACCGGTGCTGCTAAAATAGGTATCGACAAGAAGAGAAAGGGCATAGTTCATGTTCAAGTTTCAGAGGTCATCAAGGAGGTCACAGGAACTTAGGAGGAAGCTTTTCATTCCCCATAGAGATATTTTCCACCTCCTCCTCCACCAGAGTTAGAAGAAGTTCCTTTTACTACTAAAACTGCAACAAAGAAAGGGAAGAAGCTACACTTCTCCTCTTCTCCTCCAACAACCAGTACCAAGCTCAGGAAATCTTTCACAAGATCATTAGTTCCTAAAGAGGTTTTTGAAGAAAAGTCCCTACCAAAATCCTCTATCCTACAAAAAAAGAAGGGTAAAGGCATTGAAAATCCTATGGAGAGGAAAGAAGAAACCCATGTGCAAAAGAAGAAAGATAAAGACAGAGGTATCAAGAAGCCTAATGAGACGGACAAGGCAATTCCTATGCAACAGGAAGAGGAGACCATGAAGAATCCTGTTGAGACCGTTCATGTCACCACTCCAGTTGACAACCAGACATTCAAAAGATTAATCATGCAACTTAGGGATGCTAGGAAGGAGGTGGATCAGTTGAAAACAAAATCCATGTCTGACATGGTTAAAATGAAAGAATTCATGGATGGCTACAGTCACACCCTTGACCTGGAAAGTTTTGCAGCAAAAAAGGCCCAACCTCTCCATAAGCAACTCAAAAACCTTTATAGGCAGAACAAAGGCTTTCAGTCTCAGAAGAGGAAGCTTCAAGCAAAGTTGCAATATTTTCAAGATGAAGTGGCTCAAAGAAACTTACAGGTATTGGTTGAAGATTCTATTGAAAAGGAGACACCAACAACCAAGGAGAGCATAGCTCCACTGAAGAAGCTTGTCACCACTAAAAGGAAGAAGCATGTTGTGCCAAAGGAGGATCCTCCTTCTACAAGAAAGAGTGTCAGGTTAAGTGTCAGGGTAATGAAGTAGCTGGTGAAAGGTGAGCCCCATTTTTGAAGATGGTTCCTTTTTGTGAGGATAAGATGTTGTTGAAAAATAACCTCTGCCACCTATACATAATTCTAAGTGCTTATTGTTCAGATTTTTGGGCTTTTTATGAAGAATTAAATCCTTCAGTAGTAAGATTGTAGACATTTCCTAGCGCTATGGTGCTACGAAATAGTCTATTTTGGTGTTCCACTGGTGTGCTACCTACAGTGATGCCAAATCATCTAAATATAATGGTGCTGATAATTCTCAAGGTTGCTACTCGCTCTGCACATGTCCAAGTGGAGGTGCTACATTTTTTTTTAATGCGCTACCTAAAATTTGCACAGAGACACACAGTGTCGCTACCGAAATTCACTACCTAATTTCTGGCAGAGATGTAATTTGCACAGAGATGCACGAGAGTGGCGCTACCGAAATTTGCTACCTAAAATATCACAGAGACCGAATTTTGCGCATGGGATAGGAAGGTTTGGCACTACCTTTTCTACTTGTCTAGTTTAAAGTGCATTACAGAATCTTACAAAATTTGGTGAAGGCACTACAAGGTGCGCTACTCAGAGTGCTACCCAAAGAGGATACCAATAGACACTAGGAATCTAGGAGAGACAAGATAACAAATTTTTGGATAGATGATGATGGAGAGAACTGAAAAAATAGAAGCTGACAGCATGATGACAACCACATGCTCCTGAAGGACACATGGAAAACAAGGAGTTGCGCAGCAAAGGGGGATCAAGTTAGTTTGAATATTGGTTGGATTAGTCACCACTTTCCTATTTTATAGCATAGGTTGTTAGTCAAGTTGTTCGATGAAATAAATTCTTAGAGATTTTCATGGGAAGGAGGCCAACTCGTACCTCCAGTTGTTGCCTCCCTTTTGTTATAAATAGATAGATGAAATGCTTTAGTAGGTTTGAATGGTTGAGCAAGGCTCCCTCATACTGTAATATTTTGATGAAGTTATTTTGAACTGGTTCTGTACTTGATTGAAGATATCTTGGTTAATAGAAATCAACTTCTCTTTCCATCTTATTTTCTTCTGATGCTAAAGTTTTCATGCTTTGAATGATTCACATGAATGGTTGTGGTAATATTATGGTGTATGTTTGATTATTATTTTATCATGATGTTTATTTAGTGTCCTTAGGTTCTGAACTCAAGAAGGTCTTGTGTTAAGAATATTTATTCCTTAGGTTGTTTGCAGACCTGATGTTTACAACAACCCCTACATTCCTCCCACTTAAGTCTTTTCTCTGTTCATACTTACTCCCAATTACTGATTGAATTTACCTAAGACCTTGATTTCTTGTGCATGCTAGCCTTGATTTTTGAGTTGGAACATTATCATCTTGAGTCTTATCCATTTGACCTCTCAAAACTATATTGCATTCACATACAACCTAATTGGTACTAGGATTGCCTTCCAAGAAATCTAAAGGTGATTCCTAGTGCTAACATTCTTAGCGCCGCCGCCAGGGAATGATTTGAAGAATTTTCCCTTGGATTAAACGACATAGTCTACTAGTTCTATAGGTGCATTAGAACTTAGTATATTGAAGATTGCATCTTGCACACGGAGACTCCATTTTTTCAGCTATGGCACCTAAAGGCAGACATATGAGATCAAATCAACAACTACCTTTTGTTCCATCTGAGGTCGACCTAGAGAAAATAATCAAGAGGGGAAAAAATTCCCAAAAACGTTTTTCTGCTGCTGCTAGAAGTGCTTCTGGTCAGTTGCCTGATTCCACTCTTGATACTCCAACTGTTATATCAAGTAAGATTTCTTTACCTTCTACTGAAGTATCTAAGAAACTTGATTTTGAAGAGTTTCCTGTCAAATACTCTTCCTTTGAAACTGATTTGAAAGAAGAAAGAATTGACAAATTTTCTTCCCCTGACATTGAAAGGTGTTTCAGTCTTGATAGTTTTGAATATTTCCCTACTTTAGGCTTTGTTACCCCACCCCCTGTAAACATTTATTCTTCCAAAGAAGTGGAAAATTCGTCCCCTTTACAAACTTTACCATCTTCTTCCAAGACTCAGCCTTCTACTATGAAAACTGAAACACCCCCTTCATACTTTTCTTCTTCTCCTAATCTACACACAATCAAGTCTCCTTCTCCTCCTTGTTCACCCAGAGTTCGAAATCAAATGGCAGTTGTGAACCCCTATGCAAATAGGATGGATTCCATAGTAGCTACAAGATATGCTCCTCTTTTCTTACCTCAGCCAGTGAATTCTCTTCCTCTTGGAGATTATTTGAAATACATGCCCAAGTTTACAGGAGAAGAAGATATAATAGTTGAGGAACATCTTGCTTCTTTCTACAACTATGCAGATAATCAAAACATTGAAAATGAGGATGTGTGGATGAGGGTTTTCGTCCAAATCCTTTTTGGTGAGGCTAGGAAGTGGTTTAGGGGTCTGGAACCTGAATCTGTTACTAGAATTGAAGTATTAGATGAAGCCTTCTTGAGGCACTAGGGGGACAAAAAGGACTTTTTTAACTACAACACTGAATTTGGATCCCTAAAAAGGAAAGAAGGAGAGTCTGTCTCTGACTTTTCTAAAAGATTTAACAAAATGTATAATAAGATTCCTGATGAGATAAAACCCACGAAAACCTATGCAAAAATTACTTATGCCAGTGCCTTTGACCCCAAGTTCTTCCTTCTACTGAGAGAAAGAAGATAAGCCTCCTTAGTTCATATGCAAGATACAACCTTGGAGGTAGAATCCAACATAGTGTCGTCTGATAAACTCAGAGGGAAATATGATAGGGATAGAAGAAAAAGAAGAACTGAGGCCTCAATTTATGACTCCCATACTGTTCATCCTCAAGTGGAGGATCTCACCAAATTAGCAAAATTTCTTTCCACTAAGATAGAGAAATTAAAACTGGAAGGAAAATAGACCTATAGAAATACTCAAAATACTGATAACAGAGGTAACTTTAGGAGACCAAATAATGCTCCCCAAATCCTTCCCAGAGATCCTAGAAACAGAGAGAGAGATGATCATAGGGTACAAGCTCCTTTATATAACAACCTGGTTACTGATGAAGAAGGAGAGGAGGTAGAAGATGATCCTGAGAGTCATTTCTTAGGTGACACATCCCCATCCCCACACTTGACTCAATCTTCTTATGAGAAATATTTGATGGATATTCAAATAAATGAATTAATTAAGGGAGAGAAAGCAAAAGAAAGTACTAATAGATCTAATCTGAGATCCAAGAGGATTGAAGAAAAAAATGATGCCCCTAATCAGCCTGCCCAAAAAGAAAATTCTACCAAGGTTGTGACAGTTAGCAGTAAGGAAAAAGACTCTTAAAGTCCACAAGTTCTGATCAGAAATCTTACTCCTGAAACCAAAGAGATCTTGAAGTATTATTGTTCTTTCAGTTTTGAGAATGAGATATAGAAAACAAATATCCCTATACCTTTTTTGGAATTGATAAAAAATGAAGAATTTAAGAAATATCTCTCCAAAATGTTACAACCCAAAACCTCTCCAAGTGCCACTGATTCAGTGAATCTGCAAGATGAAAATCCAACAATGATATTGGGTTCGTTGATAGAAGATAGCGATGATTCATTCCCTCCTTTCTATATGTCATTGGGTATTCATGATAAGGTGCTTCATAATTGTTTGATGGATTCAGGGGCATCCCACAATATCATGCCCAAAACTGTTATGGATGAACTTGGGTTACAAATCACAAAGACTTACCATGAATTATATTATTTTGACTCCAGGAAAGTGAAGTGTCTTGGAGTCATTAAGGATTTGGTTGTGACTCTATTTCAACTTCCCATAAAAAGAATAGTCATGGATATTGTAGTGGCTGATGTTCTTCCCAAGTTCAGAATGCTCTTGTCAAGGTCCTGAATAAAAATACTTGGGGGAACCTTGCAGATGGATCTCTCATATGCTACTATTCCCATTTTTGGGGGAGAGCATAGAAGACTTTACAGGGAAGCTCAATTGGATTACATCATTAGTGATGAAGAAAACCCCACAAATCATCTTGTTTTTTCTTTTGATACTGATTTGGGATCTAGCATTCTGTAGCTCACCGACACTTTTGAAACTCCTCTTGAAATTATAAAACAATCTGTTACCTTTTGTGAGGAGTATCCTCTAACCACCTCTATTTGGAAGATGTTCTTTGATGGAGCCTCTTCTAAGGAAGGTGTTGGTGCCGTAGTGGTCTTTGTATCACCATCTCAAGAGACTATATCCTTGTCATACAAACTAGAATTTGAAATTACTAATAATGTGGCAGAGTATGAATCTCTTGTCATGGCACTGAGGGCTGCTAAAGACATGGGGATAGAAGAGCTATCAATATTTGGGGATGCTGAGTTAATAGTCTATCAGATTAAAAATCTTTATCAAACAAAGAACCCTAGGCTTAGATCTTACAGAATTGAAGTGTGGGACTTGGTGGACAGTTTTTTCTCATCTTTTAACATTTCATTTATTCTTAGAGAAGAGAATACCATGGCTGAATCTTTGGCTATATCAACAATTAATTTTAGAATTCCCATACCACTTAAAATTAAGTATGATGTAGAAGTCAAGTATAGGCCTTCTATACTGGACAATGTAAAATATGGGAAGGTGTTCGAAGATGATTTAGAACTTAAAAATTTCCTCAAGAATGTTGATGAGTTTTCTACATTACACCTTGATCAGGATCATGATTCTGAAATTAATCCTCATGTTGATGTTTTCCTTAATAAAATATCTAATCATCATATTGTGCAACTACCTAGCAATCATATTCCAAAAGGACTAGTTCCTTTGGAAAGATTATTTGGCGGAAACGATGTGGTAGTGAAAGTGAAAATATCCACTGATGATGCTAACATGACTGAGTGCAATTTGGGCACAGAAAAGAATCCAAAATATGTCAAGTTGTCAAGCAGCCTATTAGAAGAGCAGAGGGCAGAATATACTAAGTTGTTGAAGGAATTTTATGATGTATTCACTTGGACTTATGAATGTCTCAGAACTTATGACACAAGCATTATACAACACAATATTCCATTAAAAGAAGATACCAAACCATTTAGGAAAAAGTTGAGGCACATCAATCCTATATTGCTGCTTGTCATGGAGAAGGAGGTAAAAGAGATTTTAGATGCAAAAATTATCATTCCTTTGAGGTATTCTGAATGGGTGGCCAATTTGGTCCCATTGAGGAAAAATAATGGAGAAATCAGACTTTGCGTTGATTTCCGAAATCTGAACAGAAGATCTAAAAAGGATAATTACCCTTTGCCAAAAATGGAGCACATATTACAGAGGGTGACAAGAGCAACCAAGATGTCCATGGTTGATGGTTTTTCTGGATACAATTAGGTCTCTGTTTTTCCAGAAGATAGAGAGAAGACGACCTTTACCACTTCTTGGGGTACACTTATGTACGCCAAGATTCCCTTTGGTTTGATGAACACAGGCGAGACTTTTCAGTGACATATGGACATAACATTTATTGGAGAGAAGGAAAAGTTTGTTGTTATCTATTTAGATGACATAACAATGTTCTCTTAGTCTGATAAAGAACACTGTGATCATTTGAGAAAGGTTTTCTTAAAATGCAGAAAATTTGGTCTCTCTTTAAATCCGAAAAAATCATTGTTTTCCATGAAAGAAGGAAAATTATTGGGGCATATTGTGTCAGCTGAAGGGGTAAGGATTGATTCCAGTAGGGTTGAATCTATACAAACATTGTCACTTCCTAGATCCAAAAAAGAGGTTCAAACTTTTCTGGGAAAAATTAATTTTTTGAGAAGGTTTGTGTCAAATTTTGCTGAGTTGGTTAAGTATATCACAACCATGCTGAGGAAGGGTAGTGAAATCAAATGGACTGCTGAGTCCCATAATTATTTTGATCATATAAAGAAATATTTGACTGAAGCCCCGATCCTTATCATCCTAGACTACTCCAAGGATTTTCTTATTTTTTCTTTTGCTTCTTTTGATACAGTAGCAACAATTTTATTGCAGAAGAACATTGAAGGCTTAGAGCAGCTCATTGCCTTTTTCAGCAGGGCACTGAGAGATGTTGAATTAAAATACGACATCATGGATAAGCAAACCTATGCATTGGTTAAATCTCTCAAGTCTTTTAGATTTTATGTGTTGCATTCAAGAGTCATTGCTTATGTCGCATAACCTACTATAAAAGAAATTATTATTCATCTTGATATAGACGGAAAAAGGAGCAAGTGGATTTCTAAAATCATTGAATTTGATTTGGAAATTAAGCCTACCAAATTGGTTAAAGGATAGGGTTTAGCCAAGATGTTGGCTGAATCAAATTGCTCAGCATTGGGGGTAAATTTCATCCACTCATTTTGAAAAAATAAGCAGGCTGAATTAACTGATAAAGGTTCTGAAGTCACCCCTGCATTGGCAGATTGCAGCTGGTACAAGTACATTATATTTTTCGTATAGAATTTACAGCTTCCAGATGGTATGGGAGAGAACAAGGTGAGAGCCTTAAAAATCAAATCAATAAAATATTTCCTTGTTGATCAAGTTTTATATTGGAAAGACCCATTAGGAGTGATTTTGAGGTGCCTAGACCCACAAGAAGCCCAAAATATTATGTATGATTTTCATGAAAGTTTATGTTGGCGACATCATTATTGGAGAACCACGACATAGAATATCCTTAGGCCTGGGTACTTCTAGCCTAGTTTGTTCATTGATGTTTGTGCTAAGATCAAAACCTGTGTTAAATGTCAAAAGTTCTCTAGAAAGAAGTAGCTCAAGTCTTTACCATTAAATCCTTTGGCAGCTTCAGGACCCTTTCAAAAGTGGGGCTTAGATTTTATCAGGGAAATTCATCCTACTTCCAATGGTCAACATTGATGGACTTGACTTCTACATATTATTTCACTAAGTGGATAGAAGTTATTCCTACAAGGAATGCTTCCCACAAGGTGATCATTGGTTTCCTCGAGGGAATTATGGCAAGGTTTGGGTGTCCAAACATAATCGTCACTGATAATGCTGCATCTTTGAAGGCTGAATCATTGATTCAATTCTTTGAACAGTTTGGAATCACATTGATTCACTCTACCCCTTACTACCCTCAAAGAAATGGGCTTGTAGAATCATCAAACAAAATCCTTATAAAGATCATTAAAAATATATTAGAGGAGAACAAAAAGGCATGGGACTCAAAACTCAAGTTTTCTCTATGGGCTGAAAGAGTGGTGACAAAGAGGTCCCTAGGACTTTCCCCTTTCCATTTGGTGTATGGAGTTGAGGCCATTTTTCCTTCTCAACTTGCCTTACCTATGGAAACATTCTTCCAATATTACCAAGGGGGAGCCTGATCATATGATCAGAAGGATTCAACAGCTATTTGAAGTGCAACAAACTCGGGAGTAGCTTGTAGATATAACACATGATCATCAACTGAAGATCAAGCAGGAATTCGACATGAAAGTGAACAAAGAGGATTTTCAACAGGGCGATCTGGTGCTCAAATGGGATGCACCGAAGCAAGATAAAGGCAAGCACGGTAAATTTGAGGCTTTATGGATCGGTCCCTTCAAACTCTCTGAGGTATTCTCTAATAACACTTTCAAGTTGCAGAATATGGAGAAAGAAGAAGTTTTTGGTGGCCCTGTCAATGGGCATTTTCTGAAAAAGTACTTTGCTTGAGCCTTGAGTGGATTTTCATGCCATTGTAAATATCATCTTTCTTTTATTTATTTTTCAATAACTAACCCCATAGCCCTAGGATAAGGCACTAAATCTACTCATTCTTGGCAGCCCGCAGGGGGCATGCCATCCCCTGTGGAGTCAATGTTATCACACTAAGTTGCCTTGGGTTTTTTAGTTTGTTTCCATCTTTTCCTAAGCCTTAGATTTTAATTTTTTAAATTTCACCCCTTTTCAAATTGTGTTTGTTAGGACCCCCTTGATAAATAAAGTGTTGAGTCATAACTTATGTTTTGATCCTGATTTGATTTTTGGACTTAGAACTGTTTTTGTTCATGACTTAAAATTTGGTCCCCCTCATGATTTGTCACTAGGATCGATCCTCTCCATGACTAGATTGATTTGACATACCATTTTCCTCATTCATTCCCCCATAGCCATGTCTTTTTGTCCTTTCCTTACCTGTCCAATAATTTTTTGAAATGGAGTGCTACCCACTCATCAGGAGTTTCTGTAGTGCCTTTCCCATTCATCAATTTCCACCTTGAGTTATGATTACAACGCTGATGTCATTTTCCTTGTTTTCAACACCAGGAGTTGGTTAAAAATATGCCTTCAAGATCTCGTATTTACGAGCTCTGATAACAGTTTGTGATTTTGAAAAACTCAATATTGTTGCGCTGCGCAAACTCCCAGTTCTGACTAGTCGACAGTAGTGCAACCAAATCCGATGTTGAGGTAGAGTCGAAGGCCAGGATGTTTGTGACTTCGTCCTAAAATCTCGTTGAGGCTTCAAACAAATGCTTATTCCACAGGTATCATGTGTTTCCTCCTCTACACATAAATTTTCAAAGAGAGTTAACGCTCAAAGTTTTGGATTATCGAGCTTGCATAGTTGAAGAAGACCTTTCCTCGCACCATTCTATCCCTGTCTCCTCTCATTTCAAACCTCTAAAATTCACTACCTAAATGTCAAAGTCTGATATATCCGCAAACCATAGCTATTGAGCTCACAACATCTAAACAACTCTATACTCTGCATGCGCATTGCGCTACCTAAAGGCGCTACTTATCCACACTGTGTCTCCCCTGCTTTATTTGACATTTGAGTCAAGCATTTTCTACCCATTTTCAAAAGGTCAATTACAAAGTACGCTCTCATTTTCTAAGTGTTCAATACCTGCACAAATCTAAGAGAGGGATTTCCATAGCCAAGTTTTAGCTTACTAGCAATTAGTCTGGTTTAAGGGGAAGGTCTTGTAAAAGTGCATCTTTGTCCATTTGAATCTTGACTTTAGGTCCTCCTGCTTATTACCACCCCATAGCCATAAGAATCTCTCATCCTAAGCTATGGAGAATCCTCATATGAAGAAGTCACACAAGGGGGGAAAGGTAGTTAGAACTGAACCTGTGGATATGCATATTTTTGAGACAGAGCCCATGGCAAGAGAAGTTTTTCAAAGAGTGGGATGCCTCTCTTTCCACCAGAATATGCAAAAAGGTCATCCTGAAGTGATAAGGTAGTTTTCCTTAGATTTTGATGGCCGGAAGACAAAGGTAGGGGATTTAGAATTTGAGGTGACTGAGGCCTCTACTTCAGATGAAACATGAATCCCTATCATAGGTGAGAAATGGTTTACAGCCATGTCTTTGAATGCAGCCTATGCCAAATATTTCCTTAATCCTGAACATCAAGCTAGTGATTTGTCTAAAGGTGTGCCAAGGAATCAACTGATTGAGCAGTTTGACAGGATATTGAGGATCATTTAGAGATACTTTACATGTAAAGGGAGGTTTAACAGATTATACCAGTACCATATAAGGCTTTTGTTGCATTTTACTGGTAAAATTGAAATGAATATTCCCTACTATTTTCGAAGGAGCACAAGTAAGATGTCAGACATGATTCAATCCAAGTCTAAGGATGTGGATACTAGCATCTTCCACTCTGGATTGATTAGAATGCTAGTTTCTAAAGAACTGGGTAAGAAAGATATCTCATGGGAACATTTTGTTGTTGATTCCCACTTCAAGTTGGATATAGCAGCCACTCCTCAATCACAGAACACAAGCTCGTTATCATCCACCAATGTTGCTAAAGCAGGTAACAACAAGAAGAGAAAGGGAAAAGTTGTTGTTCAAGTTTCAGAGGTCATCAAGGAGGTCACATGAACTGTGGAGGAAGCTTGTCATTCCCCATAAAGATATTTTTCACCTCCTCCTCCACCAGAGTTAGAAGAAGTTCCTTCTACTACTAAAACTGCAGCAGAGAAAGGGAAGCAACTACACTTCTCCTCTTCTCCTCCAAAAAATAGTACCAAGGTCAGGAAACCTTTCACAAGATCATCAGTTCCTAAAGAGGTTTTTGAAGAAAATTCCCTTCCAAAATCCTCTATCCTACAAAATAAGTAGGGTAAAGGCATTGAAAATCCCGTGGAGAGGAAAGAAGAAACCCCTGTGCAAAAGAAGAAAGATAAAGACAGAGGTATCAAGAAGCTTGATGAGACATACAAGGAAATTCCTATACAGCAGGAAGAGGAGACCATGAAGAAGCCTATTGATACTGTTCATGTCACTACTCCACCTGAAAGCCAAAAATTCAAAAGATTAATTAGGCAACTTAGGGATGCTAGGAAGGAGGTGGCTTAGTTGAAAACAAAATCCATGTATGACAGGGTTAAAATGAAAGAAATCATGAATGGCTACAGTCACACCCTTGACCTGGCAAGTTTCGCAACAAGAAAGGCCTAGTCTCTCCATAGACATCTCAAAAACCTTTATAGGCAGAATAGAGGCTTTCAGTCTTAGAACAGGAAGCTCAAAGAAAAGTTGCAACATTTTCAATATGAAGTGGCTCAAATAAACTTGCAGGTATTGGTTAAAGATTCTATTGAAAAGTAGACATTGGCAGCCAAGGAGAGCATAGCTCCACTGAAGAATCCTGTCACCGCTAAAAGGAAGAAGCCTATTGTGCCAAAGGAGGATCCTCCTTCTACAAGAAAGAGTGTCAGGTTAAGTGTCAGGGTAATGAAGTAGCTGATGAAAGGTGAGCCCCATTTTTGAAGATGGTTCATTTTTGTGAGGATAAACTGTTGTTGAAAAATTACCTATGCCACCTATACAGGCTTCTAAGTGCTTATTGTTCAGAGTTTTGGGCTTTTTGTGAAGAATTAAATCCTTCAACAGTAAGATTGCAAACATTCTATAGCGCTATAGTGCTACATAATAGTCTATTTTGGTGTTCCACTGGTGTGCTACCTACAATTCTGCCAAATCATCTAAAGACAGTGGTGTTGATATTACTCAAGGTTACTACTCACTCTGCACATGTCCAAGTGGAGGTGCTACATTTTTTTTTAATGCGCTACCTAAAATTTGCACAGAGACACACAGTGGTGCTACCAAAATTCGCTACCTAATTTTTGGCAGAGACGAAATTTGCACAGAGATGCACCAGAGTGGTGCTACCGAAATTCTCTACCTAAAATATCACAGAGACCAAAGTTTGCACAAGGGATAGGAAGGTTTGGTTCTACCTTTTCTACTTGTGTAGTTTTGAAGTGCACTACAAAATCTTACAAAATTTGGTGAAGGCACTACGAAGTGCTCTACTCATAGTGCTACCCAAAGAGGCTACCAACAGACACCAGGAATCTAGGAGTGGCAATATAACAACTTTTTGGATAGCTGACGATGGAGAGAATTGCAGAAACAACAGCTGGCAACATGATGAAAACCACATACTCTTGAAGGACACATGGCAAACAAGAAGTTTATCAACAAAGGGGGATCAAGTTAGTTTGAATATTGGTTGGATCAGTCACCAACACTTTCCTATTTTATAGCATAGGTTGTTATTCAAGTTGTTGGATGAAATAAATTCTTAGAGATTTTCATGAGAAGGAGGCCAACTCGTACCTCCAGTTTTTGCTTCCCTTTTGTTATAAATAGATAGATGAAATGATTTAGTAGGTTTGAATGGTTGAGAAAGGCTCCCTCATACTGTAATATTTTGATGAAGTTATTTTGAACTAGTTGTATACTTGACTGAGGATATCTTGGTTAATAGAAATCAAATTCTCTTTCCAGCTTATTTTCTTCTGATGCTAAAGTGTTCATGATTTGAATGATTCACATGAATAGTTGTGGTAATATTATGGTGTATGTTTGATTGTTATATTATCATGATGTTTATTTAGTTTCCTTAAGTTTTGAACTTGAGAATATCTTGTGTTAAGAATATTTCTTCCTTAGGCTGTTTGCAAACATGATGTTTACAACAACCCCTAGATTCCTCCCACTGAAGTCTTCCCTCTGTTCATAATTACTCCCAATTACTGATTGAAGTTATCCAAGACCTTGATTTCTTGTGCATGCTAGCCTTGATTTTTGAGTTGGAACATTATCATCTTGAGTCTTATCCATTTGAACTCTCAAAACTCTATTACATTCACATATAACCTGATGGGTACTGGGCTTGGCTTCCAAGTAATCTGAAGGTGATTCCTAGTGCCAAAAATGTCTATGCCATGAAAGCTATTGTGTCCACTCTTTTTCATGTGATATCTTTCCCATGCGATGGAAGATTGGTGACTATTGATAAACTTTTGTTTGTTGGCCCTGACTTGACCATCAACCCAATGACCTCCCTAAATGGTCCTTATATGCAGTTGGTATCACCCCTTCCATAGGTCAATTATGTGGCATTGTCTCCTATGACTTCAAATTCCGATGACTTAGATCTAGTAGTTGACATGGTGATCTCTTCGGTAGGGCTATTGGAGCCTGATCTCCTTATCCTTGACAAGACTCTCGACATGTTTCCTTCCAGAGCATTCTTCTTCCATTGAGTAAAGATCTCTTGGAAGCCATGACCGAGTTTTGTCCCTTGACATGGTGTCCTTCCATAGCGTTATCCTCTTGGAAGCCATGATAAATAAGAGTCTACGAGAATAGTTTTTGTTTCTCTATGGCAAGCTCATTAAAAAATGAAACAGAGGTCACGAGCATAGTTTTCCTCTCTGTGGAAAGATCGTTAAAAAATGAAACAGAGGCCTTGAGCATATTTTTTTTTCTCTCTGTAGCAAGCTCGTTAAAAAATAAAACAGAGATCTGGGGATTGAAACTAGAGCTATGAGCATAGTTCTTTTCCTGTGTCAATCTCATTAAAAAATGAAATAGTCACCTCTCCCGTCAGGTCAAGTCTTTCGCTAGATCTCGTAGATGTCGAGTCGAGTCTTTCGTTAGGTCTCATTTTTGAACCTTCATTTCATCCACCCTTATCCTTTTTCTCCATGTAGTACATAAATTGGTGACAACCTCAAATTCGGTGAATGAATTGAAGCTTGGGGGGCATGTCTCCAACCTTTGATGATCATCCTGGAGTTAAGCCACTATCTTTGAAGTTGGGAGTGGAGTACTAAGATTAGTCTTTGTTCTTTCTCACACTCGTAAAAACATGTGAATGTAACCGAGCAACCTTTTATCACTTTTTCAAACTCCTAAAGGTTATACGAAAAAAGGAACATGCTGGAGTCTCCTTTAATCTCTTTTCAGACTCTCTAAACATGAAAATATTGTTGAGTGATCTTGCTTCCTTTCCCACTCATTAAAATGTTTGAAAGGGCGTCTTTAGAGTGATAATTTATCTCTTTTTCGGCCTCACAAGACTAACATTACGAAAAAGGACAACAATGGAGTCACCTTTAAGTTCTTTTCAAACTCTCTAAACATGAAAAATCACTGAGTTTACCTTCTCTAGACTCATTAAAAAAATCATACATTGAAGGGCCCATATGGGACCGAACCTTTACTTCTTCCAGTTCGTTAAAACAAAGGAAGAGGGACTTACTGAAGGTGAGTTAAATCGAGCATGTGTTATCCTCCTTGAGATTATTAAATTAAAAAGAGGTTCTTGTCTATTTGGATGGGGGAAAAATTGAAGGAAGCAAGCCAAGCAATTTTTGGGAACATTACAAGTAACTCTTACAGTCGCCCTTGAACACAACACTTTGTCATTGCACACATTTTAATCCACTAAACCTCTACACTGAACCAATATTCTGAGTTTTATTACTCCTTTGGGTCACCCGACGAAAGTCACAGTATCCATTGCATCATCATGTTTTGGTCCATGTCATGTTTCTGCTGTTGTGCCTCAGTGTTCAAGGGATGTATCTGCCTCAAAAGTCAACCATCAAAAATTTATGTTTCAATACCCGTGTCAGTCCATGTTCTTTTGATCCACCAATTACATCTCTGTGTCAGTTTCGTGCCATTGATGGGGGATACATCAAGGCCCTCCTTCGACGAGTCTGTTCCTATCGACTTTAGCACATTATCCGGGAACTAGACTTAGAACCCAGTTAGTACCTTGGGACCTGCATGCCTCAATGGAAGGCCTCCTCACGTTCGACAATGGGTTTACATCATTGACCTCTGATCGGATGATTCCACAAATGTTCAACTTCAGCTCATCCATTCAGATTCATTGGAATGTACTAGAGTACCTTGGGAATGATTGACATCAATGGTGATTACCCTCGCACTTGTTAATAGTTTACCTCAATGACCGGTAATCAAGTGGTTTCTACCATGTTCGACATCAGGACATCTATTCACATGGTTATATTCGTACTAGATCGAGATCGGTAAGAAGACCATGGGTTGATTCATCACTCTTATATATACTTTGCCCATGTTGCAACGGAGTTTCTTTTGAACATTGACACGTATACTGTCACATAGATCCACTTTGTATTGGTCGTGGCTATGTTTTGTTGTCTCATAGATCCACTATGCATTCTTCATGGCTACGATCAGATCAGGTCATAGAAGTATAGATCCACATTGTATCTTTAGTGGTTATACCTTTTCATCAATATAACTATGGATCCGCAGTGTATTTTATGGTGGCCATACCTTGAAAGTCTTTATCACTCAAGCATAGGTATGCCTGCCTTGGGTTTGAAACATGTCATAATATTTGTTTGATGGCTATGTGCAACTTCTTCCAGGTTCTCTGAGTCTATACCCTTATGCGAGAAAGTCTACAAAGTACTTCAGTCATCAGTTCCCGTTTTCTAACTTCGAACTTTGGGGGGAAATCTGTTACACATCAAAATTACTCATTACAATGATGGCCTAGTGTCACATTTTTTCCGCAAGTGTCACAAATATTATACTGTCATCTTGCCGATGTCGTGTCTTAGATGAAATTATCAAGAACACTTAAAAGTATGGTTTTGAAGAGGAGAAATCATTTGACAAAGAGTACAATTCTTTTTCCATCTAAAAAACCACTCAAAAATCAATTTTGGAAGGCAACACTCCCCTGTACACTATCAGGGAGTGGCGACGCTCCCTACCCTTCCTTGGGGGAGCATTCCAGCACTCTATGCACCCTTCTAGGGGAGCGCTGGGATTTTTTAAGGAAATTTTGGGCAACTCTCCCCTACCCACTGTCATGGAATGCCATCACTCCCTACCCTTATTTAGGGGAGCGTTGCAATACTCTGTGTCCCATTTTGAGGGAGCGCCGAGCTATTTGAGGGAATCTTTGACTGTTGATAAGGAAAATCAGGGAAGAATCCCCCTCATCTCTAGAGTTGGTTGGATTCGGATTTGAGGTCAAGGATCGATCTTAGGGAAGATCCAAAACTGAAGGAGAAGGATCCTCAACCTATCCCAAGAATATCTTAGATGGTTGGTTTTCTCCAAGATTATATAAGGAGGCCTTCTCATGGTGAAACATGAGAATTTAGAGGCATCAAACTTATGATCTCATAAGGGAGATTTATCAGTGAAGTTACAATAATTCTGATCGTGGAACTTTTGAGCAAGGGTCTGGACAAAGAGAGCTTGGTGAAGATGCTACATCTACATCATGGTTGTAAGCACTTTGATTTGTTTTCATTAATATAAATATGTGCTTGGCCTGTTTCCTTTAAGTTTGTGTATGTTTTATGAGCTAGTTTCTTTTGATATATCTATTATGAATCTAATCATGGTAGATTAGGAAGTATGTTTCGTTGTTTCTTTTCATTGTATTGCAGGACATTCTGAAGAACTTGGAGATCAAGATCATCCTCGATCGAGCAAGGGAAAACGTTGGTAAAGGTATTTACCTTTATTTCTTCTTCTTCCTCGAATAGTTTAGCTTCATGAAAAGGAATTTCAGTGTCCACATTAGCACATTTTTGTCTTGGTTATAGGGGACTAGTATCCAAGAGGAAATCCACCTGTCCCCAGGGGGATTCTCCTGTAACAACGATTATCAAGAATCACTAAATATGATCCCTTTCGAAGCCCTCTATGGTAGTTAGTGCAAGACTCCAGTCAGCTGGAGTAATCCAGTGGATAGAATTACAATTGAACCTGACATGCAGAAGAAAATGAAAAACAAGTGATTCAGATAAAGAAAAACTTGAAGATCGCTCAGGATAGACATGAAAGTTGCATCGACAGAAAGAGAGCTCCTAGAGAGTTCAAGACAGTAGACCATGTCTATTTTAGATTTAGGCCCATGAAGAGTTCGCTGAGAATGGGGGCTTGTGCCAAGCTAGAACCTCAGTATTGTGGACCCTTTGAAGTATTATATAGAGTGGGACCTATAGCCTATAGTCTAGCACTCCTTCCCACAATAAAGGCCCATAATGTTTTCCATGTTTCATTATTGAAGAAATATGTGCATGATTCTAATCATATAATTGAATGGTCTGTGATCCAAGTGGAATAAAAGGATAATTCTTGCCAGAACCTCAATGCATAATGGACAGGAAGGAAACCCCACTTAAGAACCAAACGATTTCACATATCAAGGTGCAGTGGAAACACTTTGGCCTAGATGAGGCTACATGGGAAATAGAGGATGCCATGCGACATGCATACCCATTTTTGTTCCCTTCTGTAAATATAGAGCGTGTTGGCAGATAGAACATTGAGGACGATGTTCCTTTAAGGGTGAGGGAATTGTAACACCTTGTTTCCCCTAGTTTGTAAATATAACTATAATGGCCAAGGGGCTATGGAAAACTTAATATGTGTGAATGTTTGGTTTGATGGACCTTAGCATGAAAGGTCAATGAATATGAATTCTGTTATTTACTAGAAATATGGATAAGTGTTGCATGACTGTTGGAAGGGGGGTTTGCTTAGAAATACCACGAATTCTATGAAAAGAGGTGGCGAAGGGGACCAAGAATGGTTGCATCAACCTTCACCAAACCAGTACCTTACTGAATTTAATTTCTCAGGACCAGAACAATCCTCTAACCCAGAAATGAATTACAGTTAGGATGGTAGGTGGGAATACATCCTCAAGAGTTAATGAGGGGATGGGGACGACTTTGTTGAAAGAGGAAAGAAAGGAAGGTGTGGTGGGATAGGGGAGAGACCTGTGAAGAGTGCATAGACGAGAGGTGAAGCTCTCAGGTTCAAGGAAGAACTGGAAAATAAGCATTCTTGTCATAGGAAAAGGTTGAGCAGGTTATGATACAAGTTGATAAATGAGGTCAGTCATCCTTGCTTGGTATCATGTAAACCATTGCCAATATCCTGCGGGAGGAGGAGAGTAACATCCATCCCTACTGTTGCTGAGTTAGAAGAAAAGATTATGTTTTAGAGCATCGTGGTCTAGCTCGGGGGTGGCTAGTGGTAAATCTGTTTGGAGTGTCTGAGCCTATGGTTGGATGGAAAAAAACACCCTTTTCTGCAGTCACTTCATGTTATCTAGTTCTGATAAGTGTTTTCCCTGTTTTATGTATTGAAATGGAATAATGAATGAATGCTTGGATTTATACATATGCGTATTTCTAAATGAATTTTGTGTGGAGTGGTTATGATATCTGTATGCCTTCATATCCCTGTGAACATACACTTCTGAATGATAGTATGTGTTCCCAACTTAGCTCCTAAGGCTTTATGGGGCATGATCTTGTATGATGGCTAAGATAAGAGATATCGTGTTGAACTGAACTTGTACGTCTGAAGAGGATACCTCTTTTAGAATCCTTGTCTTGCGATCGGGATACTGGGACCAAGTCCTTAACCATTTCATGACAAAGCTTAGGAAGGATAGCGAAGGTGGAATCCTTAAAAGGGGAGGTCCCTTCGTTTGGAAGACGAGTGGACGAGATCCGTTCGAAAGGACCCATATGACCAATACCAGGAACCTTGGGCTAATCCTAAGGAAGCTATGTACCCTTGGATTCAGAGCTCTGGAAGTCCGGGACTTCGGAGCATGACCGACTTTACCAACCTTATGTGGGCCGAAGTTAACCAAGAGACTCGGTTTCCTATAAGATTGACCAGTGATAGGTGGTTCCCCAGGTGGTTGGGTGAACCTATCTCGCCAACTAAACCGGGATCTGAAACCCCGAGGGTCGGAGATGCGAAGGACCCCGAATCATATATCGTGGGATCCTTTGGATCTTTTCCCTACCGTCGATATATCGGGGACGTGTGGGGCTAACCCCTTTAATTTGGAGATTGGATGATTTTGGTGGTAAGAGGAGTTTTCATAGCAACACTCTTGAACGCTGAATCCTTGAGGTAAATAGAGATATATATCTATAAGTCTACGTGATTGGATCTCGACTGTGAGATCTGAGGAATGTAGAAGCATTTCAGTCTGGGGTGACGAGGTGTAGTGACGCCACCCAGGGTGATGTAGAACCTAGCTTGACATGCCACGTGTCACCCAGATTCATGTGTATCACATACCCTCTAGGCCCATTGGAACGTAACACGTGTCACCTTGACCCCTCCTACATGTCAGTTCTTGATATGTGTCTTCTTAGCCAACGTGGTTGGTGAAGTGACCAGAACTTTGGCACTTCGGGACTTCAAAATCCAGAGGATCGGGGATGTAGTATAGTAGAGAGACCAAATGGTCCAAAGGCCGGAGCCATGTGGTGAGCTCATGGGACTTCAAAAGTTCGGAACTCTGGGTGGTCTTGTACATAGATAGTAAATAGGCATGAAGCGTCGGAGCACCGAAATGCCGAGTTTCTCCACAACATACATAGGAGATAGAGACTACATCCAGTCCTCCAGATCAGGTTGTGGATGGTCTTCCACAATGGGGGAAGGAACTTGGAAATAACACTTGTAAGGTGGATCGATGCAGACAACATGTGGGCCGCAACCAGTGAATGTCCGAAGAACATTAGAAATGAATATCCACCAGTGTTGAGCTCGGGTTTGAGCATGGAGACCGTGATTAGAAAAGTTTGGATGAGATGAGTGTGGTAGAAGCCCCGAATAAAGTATTTGGTCATTTAAGGAGAACCAAATCTTGATGCCCCATCCCTAGGAAAGTCACTCAAGGGTCGGGTGTGTTACAGTCCCTCTTGAGAAATGGAGTGGAAGGAAACCCTCAATCAAACATATAAAAAAAACTTGGATATATATCTTGGGATCACATTCTATATGGTAGGAGAAAGAATGGATTCAAAGAGTCATGCTTGTATTATGACGAGCTACACTAATGAGTTGAAAGCCTACAAGTTGTTTTACAAGGATGAAATTATTTAAGGGAGGGGATTTTCTCTTTAATGAGAAGGATTAATGTTTGTTTATGTTGCATTACCCATCATTATTATTAAATAATGATCCATTTGAAATTTTGAAAATTTTGGATGGGCTAACTATTATACAACAAGAACAACTAGTGTGTCAATCAACTAGCCGACTAGACAACAATGAGCATGGAAAACCCAATATAAAATTGATCTTCTAAAATAGAGTCAAATACAATAAAAGGCTTGCCTAATCATTCACCTATGGATTCTCATGGTGGATTTGAAGGAGTAAGTCCTATAAGGGACATTTGTCTTCTCCAGTTGGAAATTAAGATAATTGAAAATGCTAGTTGTTGGCACTGAGAGTCACTCTCAGACTGCAAGATAGTAAGACCAGTACCCATCAAAATGTTTGGTGGATGTCGGTTTTGTGAGTGGAGGTCAAATGGAACAAACTCATTACAACAACGATTTTAACACAGAAACTAGACAAGAAATGCACAGGGAAATGAAGGCCTCATTAACTTTAGTTAGTGATTTGAGTTTAAGTGTGAGCAGAAGGAAGACTTAGTGAGAAAGGTGAACAAGATTTCTATGGGCATCTGGATTTCAAGCAGCTTGGTGAAGAAAAAGTCAGGCTCAATAGCACTCTTGAACTCAAGTTTCAGACACTAAAATATGTCACAACAACATAATAATCAAACCTACATTATCATGCAACAACAACAACACGACTGGATCCTCCATGCCCGAGCCTTTCAGGGTAAGGGGGAATAAGATAACAAGGAAGCTGACTAAAAATGGTCACAACAATACTGTAATCAAACCTACATTACAATAGAACTGAAACCCTTGATTGGATCCTCCATGCTTGAGTGTTTTAGCACAATTTTTACAAAGAGATGAGAGAAGCTGACTTCTATTAATGCGAAAGTATGAAGTTTGGTACATAGCCAGAGAACAACTCAAGCATCAAAATATTACAAAATAGGGAGATCTGCTCAACCAGTTGACAACCATAAAAAAATATTGAACTCGTCGATTTATACTCAGACAAATTCACGACTACCAGAAGTGTGATCATGCCATTGCATTCAAATCCTTTCATCTGCGCCTTCTTATGTCAGACTGTGCATGTATCCTCCTATCAGACGCAAACTCAGCTCAGCACAGGTATGTAGAAAAAAAATACCATTGGGGTACCTCAGGCTGACAGTTCTATCTCCACAACAATATCCATCCATTCCTTCTGTTATCACCATAATGATTATGCTTGAAATCTGAGTTTTAAATTTAGCAGAAGACTAAAGCGATGTGGACACATGGCGCAATTTGGAATCCCAAGACATATATGGCGGCATGTGGAAAAATATAGAGAGAGAACATAGGAGATAATCTGATAGACCGTGGATCTTGAAGAAGCCCAGATCAATGGTCGAGACCCATATCGAGCGTTGAAATAGCACATAATTTAATTATTCGTGGAGGCGTGGTGCCCTCAGAGGTACATCGGGGTGAAAAGCAGTCTTCCTGAAACCATTTCCCCAAAATCCCCAATGTCACGTGGCCAAATATGTTAAATCAACATTTCGTATGGGGGAAGGTAACGACTAGTCAAATCACCTCACGTCACCCGTTCAGGTACTTCCCATCCGAAAATGTCAGGTGAATGTCGTCGGATAAATAACTCAAAGGATCATCATTTGAAATAGATTGGTGAAGTGTGGAAAACCAACGTACCTACAAGTAATCCTGTCAGTAATTCATTCTTATAACTTGAGGGCCACCGATCTTCAAATATGGTTGGTGTTATTTTACTCCGGGCAATCGTCGTCTCATTCATAAGAGAAATAATCTCAAACTGTATCGACTTTCAGATTTCTGTAGAGTTAAGGAAAAGAAAATCGTGGTCTCTACAAAATTGGAATACATGGACCAAGCCAATCAAATAGTATCTAGTAAAACAAAATTTTCAACTAAAATGGCAAGTTTATCAATGAGTAAGTAAGAAAGGATGATTGTGAAAATATTAGAAACCAAATTCCATACTGATCCTGGGACAGAACCAAAATAAGGGGTCAGATTAAATCATGTTATGAGGGACCTAATCATCAACATACACACAGATGAACTCTACAAGCGAGCAGTAAAGAAGAAGCAGAGAAAACGACAGAAGACATAAATCAGAGATGAGGCAGTCGAGAGCATTGGGGAAAATCAACTAGCCTGGTTGAGCACTCTAAAGGAGGAAATCACCAAGATGGAATGAATTTAGAATTGAGCATGTTCCAACAAATTTTGAACATATGGCATTCGAAGGAAAAATCCCCAGATATGTCAGACCTGTTTGTAACGATCCTTGTAATGTAGGAAAATTGTCGTTACACTTTACTCTTTTTTGTAGCTGACCTTTATTTTTAGAACTATGAGGAAGTTTAATCATTTTGAATCCTGCAGTGAATCCCCTATATATATCATCTCGAGGATATAGAAATGATGGATAGGGGGCATACCCTCATTGCAGGTAGACTTTGTAAGATCATGGAACTAAACTGAATATATGATGTAGAAGCAATTTTTGAACTATTTATGAAAAGATTCTAATTGGATGTGATATGAGTTCTATCTTCTTTCATTGTGTGTGTTTCCTATGTCTTCAAGATTCCATTTGCAAGTTCCTCTTTTAAATTGGAGAGTTAAAAGTATGGAATTCGTCTGATGATGCTGTAGACTTAGCAATTTAAATTCATGTGATTCTTTTCTCAACTATTTCAGAATTCATTTTAATATGCTCTGAAGCAGTTATGTGTTTTCCTTTTTCTTCTTTTTCCATGCAAATTTCAATTTGAAAGCTCAGACTCATTGCCTCACTTAGCCTTAATCCTCTAGATAATTTCTAAAGACCTTCCACTGCATTATTTATTTTTGACTCCATATCCCAAATGTTACCCCCCACTTATTCAACAACTTTATAATACCCCCCAAAACAAACCAAATCTAGCCAATGATTTCCAAAAAAATATCAAGTGACATGAGAGAGCCCTCTCTGAGTTGAGCAGGCTAGTTCCCAGCTCTAAATTTGGTTGAAATAATTACCTCTGTCATTTTTTCTATTTAGCTAGAGAAAATTTACAAAGTGCTAACGTTCTGGCACCATTGCTGGGGACGAAATTGAAAATTTTGCCTTGATAAGAATGAAATGCTCAAGTTCTAAGGTCTGAGAGAAGCATACACTTAGGCACATATTGGTTGTATCCTTTCTCTGGCAAATCCACACATCAAAGAATCAGTTTGAAGGTGATTCCACTCATAGAAGAATCCATAAATTTTTAATTTTCAATGGCGACTCCACTCTCAATGCATAATCCATCTTCCAAAACATCATTGGCGACTCCATGGAAAGATGAGATCCCTTGACATAGATATTAAAAGGCATTATGGAAGAAAACAGGTACTTAAAATGGGATTCTTTCCAAGGCATTTTACTATTTGTTATAAATTGCCTCTGGTCCTTTCATGAAAATACTAGACGAGTTTTTCTTTACCTGCTGCATTATAATGATGATCTCGGAAGTCTTGAAATTGTATGTCCTCCTCTTAAAGTTGTGCATGCATATCCTCACTGTATCACTAATTTCGATAAATTTTTTTCCATTTGGGCCATGTGATTATCATAACCAAGTTGAAGAGCCCCATGAAGCCAAGGCTGATATTTCCCCTCCTATACTTTCTCCAACGTTCTCCAAGACCCAACATAGATACACACCCTTGAATCTACCCCAAGTTATCCATGTTTTCCCTCCAAAATACTATGAGTATCTACCTGTGTTTGATGGGGAAATTAATGGAATCTCAACTGAAAATCACATCCAAGGGTTTGAACATTTTGTATATTTGTTTGAGATTGACCATGATGATTTTTGTATGAGGGCCTTCTCTCAATCCTTGAAAGGGGACGCCAAAGACTGGTTCAAACATTTTTATCCAGAGACAATTAGCTCAAGGGAGGAGTTGAAGATTTTTTTTTTAAGTTTTGGGGCAAGAATAAATATTTAGATCTACAACTTACAGAGTCCTATGCCTTGGAAATACAGAGTAATGAAACTATTTCTATATTCAGTAGAAGGTTTTCCGGTATTTATTACAATTTTCCCAAAGAAATTCAACCCACTAAAGCTGCTGCCATGCTCCATTATACAACAACTCTTCATCCAAATTTGTCTTTTCCTCTAATGGATAGGAAATCTGAGTCCTTACAACAAATTTTTAATGATGCTCAGGAGATTCAGCACAATATTCAAGCATGTGAACAGATTCAGGATGAGGAGTTAGATGCCAAAGAAAATGACAATGAATATGAACAAAAAACGATTGATTTAAATCCTGAGCAGATAATTAATAAAAGCATATGCCCTCTCGAAATTTTTAATGCAAATGATTCTGCAAAAAACTATATTCCACTTGTTGAAAGAGGAGGTGATGATTTAGCTTCTAATCCATCTCATGATAAGCAAAGGGTTGATTGTTTTATGTATTCATTTGTAGACAATCAAGAAGATGAGTTTACAAATCAATTTGTTGAAAAACAGGTTGATGTTCCCAGTTTGTTCTTGTTACATGACATTGCATATGTTTTTGATTTTCCTGTATACGACAAATATGAGGATGATTGTGATGTTGGAGATGTCCTTTTTCGGCAGTACAGTGAAATAAATAAACCTATGTATCACAATTACAAGGATAAAAGTATTGGATCAGCTAAAGAGAATTCTCTACCCTTGTGCTTTGCTACATTTAAATTGTTGAAAGAAAATTCTAATATCATTATTGAGGCAAACAAATTTGTGTTCATGCAAAATCACACTAAACCAACAAAACAGATTGACAAGATATTGCAACACTCTTCTCATGCTCTCTATGACCCTATTACTTGTTTTGTAGAAGATTTTGTCAATTCAAAAGTGCATTCATTGGTCGAAGATAAAGATGAAAATGAGCATGTTCAACAATCCAAAGAAATTGAAAAATGTACCTATGACGACAGTGGAGAAAATGAAGAAGGTTTTGAGTTAGGTAACAAAACCTTGCCATTGTGTTTTTCCTCATTCGAATTGTTGAAACAAAATGTCTATAGTGTTTCAAATCAGAAAGCATCCAAGCATGACATTGAAAGTGAATAAAGTAGTGGAATTACAAATAAAAACTCTCTTCCCTTATGTTTTTCTTCCTTTGAATGGTTAAAAGAAAATCATGATATTTCAGAGAAAATAGGGAGTTCTAACTGCATTCACAGTAGTATTGTTTTACATGAAAATATTGTTATCATTGAGGAACACCAACTACACTCACATGCATTAAATGATCATTACTTGGAAAGGTATTTCAATTTGCAGTTGCAACCTGTGCTTAACCATTAGATTAAAGAAGAAGATGATCAAGAAATTGTTGTTAAAGGTCATTTTCCTTCTCCCGAAACTAATGCAGATGTTCAACAATATTCCCAACAAGACAAAGTATTTCAAGGTTTCCTTTCTGTTGGAGTTACTTCACACACACCTAGGATTTATTTTTCCTAAGGTTTTTCCTTGTTCATTAGTCATAATTAGTAATTATCCAGTCTCCTATATTTTAGGAGAGAATATTCCACCTGGAGAATATTCTCTTTCAGTTGACACTTCAGTTTGACTAGTTGAGTTGAGTTTAGATGTTGCATTGGGATCATCACCATGCAACATTGGGATCATCACCATG
>ML784490.1:194875-220086 GCA_009831015.1 Picea engelmannii
ATTAGCCTTGATTCCTTGAGTTAACTCCTCACTACTTTATGTTCAGTCAGTTAACTGAAGACTAGTTGACTAGTTAACTCAACTAGGTGGCAGTTCACTCCCGTAACTACCTGAGAGACTAGAATAGGTGGAAGTTCACTCCCATAACTACTCTTGTGTGTCCATATCAGTCTATACCACCACTATGGAGACTTGGTTCACCTCAATTCGAAGTCATTGAGATATACAGAGTACATCATGTGTAAATTATTCATTATTCACAACGGTTAATGAGAATTCTTTCCATTCTTTCTCTCCTTCTTATTCTTTTTCAATTCTCTCTGAAAATGTGTGTATTATTGTTTATATAGATCTATTCTATGCAGGTTCAACAAATTTACATGGTATCATAGCCGACAAACTACTAAGCAAAATCTACACCAAAATTTTTTGCAGGTACAAAAGATTGAAGACATCGGAAAGATGGAATTCCAAAAAGAATTCATTCTTACACCTTACAACTATTTTGCATGGAAGGAGAAAATAGCCATACATCTCCAATATAGAGGGTTGTATAGGCTAAACATGAATACATATACAGAGCCAACATCAGCCATAGAAAAATAGAAGTACTTAAATCACATGGATGAGGCACTCAGAACAATTTGCAGTCTTATTTCTCCTTATCTCCTTTTTCATATATATTCTTGTAAGACTCCCAATGAAGCCTGGACCATATTGGAAGGGCTATTTGGTAAACAGGATGAGATGAGGGGACACGTTATGGAGGTGGATCTTCTCACATTGGATCCAAAAATCTTCGAGAATATCCAAGATTTCTTTACAAAATTCAAGGATTTACTGTTGCAACTCAAAGATTGCGGGGTTGATAAATCGAAGGAGGAGAAATAAATGGTTCTCACCATTCTCTCCAAGCTTGGTCCTAAATTCTTAGTATTCATATATACATTCCATACTATCAGATTCGCCTCTGGAGCCACCTGGAAGATGCCTTCTCTTGAGGAATTTATCGAATCCTTGACACAAGAGAAAACCAAGCTCATCAACATGGGCACAATCAAAGGCCCAAGGGCGCATGCACTTACTGTGCATGATGGCAGCCAAAAATATCAGAAATATAAAGATAAATATAAGCAGAAAGCTCATGCATACAAAAAGAAGGAAGGGTACACAAAACCCTTCACCAATGCCTTCGGATCCAAAGCAGAAAAGGGAAGAAAAGGAGAGAAATGCACATACTGTCACAAAGGATTCCATTTGGAATCCGCATGCATGCAAAATAAAATATATCTGATGTCTCAAATACTTCAGCAAAACAACCTTGGAGATCGCATCCCCGAGGGTGCAAAGAAGAAGAAACTAGAAGATCCAAATTCTAAGAAAGGCAATTCTAGCCATGCCTTGATAGCCATCAACTCCTCTCTCAATGCTTGGATCGTAGATTCAGGAGCATCACATCACATGGATTCCTTAAAAGAAGTCTATTCTTCATTGGATGCATGCAAAGGTCCTCCTTTTCTTATGGGGGACAAGTATTCTAGCAAAGTCACTGGCAAAGGAAGGATTGAACTCATCAACAGAAGCTTCGAGAACGTGTTGGATGTTCCCAAGATTTTTGTCAACCTTCTCTCTGTGTATGAGATGACGAATTCTGGCACCAGAAATAAAGTCATCTTCAAACCAAATTCCATGGACATCTACGAAATGAAAACCAACTCCAGGGTTGCTACCAGTGAGGTAAATCATCAGTCTAGATTGTATACATTTTCTGAATTCATTGAACCTGATTTTGCTTTACTGCTTACTCATGCTGATGAAAGTAGTAGGATATGGCACAAAAGGTTTGGACATTTGAATTTTAGATACATGCAACAGTTTAGAAATCACAAATTAGTTGATGGTCTACCAGACATCCATTTCTCCAAGGGAGTATGTGAGGGATGTGTTCTCGGAAAACACCCTCAAGAGAAATTCGACAAGGGAAAGTTTCAACAAGCTTCCACACCTTTAGATCTGATCCACAGTGACCTCATGGGTCCTTTTCTACATCCATATATCAGCAAAGTGAGGTTTGTTCTCATTTTTTTTGATGATTTCTCACGTTTTACATGGATCTACTTTCTCAGGAAAAAATCCGAGGTCTTTCAACACCTCAAAGATTTCAAAGCTTTGGTTGAGACACAGTCCAAAAAGAATATCAAAGTCCCCTGAACTGATAGCTGGGGAGAGTATGTGAATCATGATATCCACAATATTTTCCATGAGGTAGGGATTCAGTTGCATCATACAGTTCCCTACACTCTGTAGCAAAATGGAGTTGCCGAGAGGAAAAATTGATCTCTAAAGGAGATGGAATATTGCATGTTGAATGCAAAGTCACTACCATAGAGACTATGAGCCGAAGCACTTAAATGTGAAACATACATCCAAAATAGATCTCCCCATAGATATGTCAAGGATAAGACCCCCTACGAGGCTTGGAGCGGCCTCAAACCAAAAGTGACCCACTTTTTTATTTGTGTTTCTCATGCATGGGCCCAAATTCCCTTTGAAAAGAGGAAGGCACTTGATCCACAGAGCATTGAGTGCATTTTTGTTGGATACCCTAACGATGTGAAGGGATATCAGCTTATGGATATTTCCTCGGATTGGATCATCATTGAGCGTAGTTTCCAATTCGAGGAAAGTGTCTCGCATGTACCTCAATAGCTGCATGCAGACACCTTTACTCTTCCACCTATCCGAGATGATGAGTATGCACATGACAACTCTTCTTCAGATGAGAGTTATGATTCAGAGGACTTAAAGGATTCAGATTCAGATTCATAGTCAATACAGTCAGATGCAGAGTCAGAGAATCCAGATGCAGTTGTAGAACAAGAGTAGAGGCCCAAGTGGGCACAGACTACTCTTCAAGATGCAGGGGATCTCGTAGGTGATCCAGCCAATACTAGGAGGACTCGATCTAATTTCGAGGAGACTCCTATTGCTCTCACTGCCACTGAACCATTGCATTCCAGGAATCTTTTCTTGGTTCATTCTTTAGATCCACAGTCTTATGGCGAGGCTCCTGGAAATCCCTTATGGGAATCCTCCATGGAGGAGGAGTACAACTCCCTCCTCGAGAACCAGACTTGGGATCTGGTTCCCCTTACTTCTGGGAGGAAAATTGTTAGATGAAAATGGGTCTAAAGGACCAAGAGCGCAACAGATGGACAAATTAGTAGATACAAATCCAGGCTTATTGCCAAAGGCTTTCAATAGGTTCATGGTATTGACTATGATGAGACCTTCACTCCAGTAGCGAAGATGGATTCCATTCGATTGGCCCTTGCCATTGCGACAACCAAGTGATGGGAAGTCCATCAGATGGATGTGAAGACTGCATTTCTTCATGGTGATCTCTCTGAGGAGATCTACATGGAGCAGCCTAAGGGATTTATGAAAGACTCATCTTTGGTTTTTCGACTGAAGAAGTCACTTTATGGCCTCAAGCAGGCTTCGAGGGCCTGGTATGCCAAGATGGACTCCTACCTATTGTCACAAAACTTTGTATGTTTTAAATCAGTCCCAAATGTATACATGCTCAGGACGACTGATTCACTTCTAATTTTAGTTTTGTATGTCGATGATTTGATGATCACCGGTTGCTCGACTTCATCGATTGCTACAGTCAAGAGGATTCTTCATGACAGGCTTTTGATGACGTACATGGGTCCACTTCTTCCTTGGACTTGATATCAGTTAGGATGCATCATGCATCAAACTATCTCAAGCCAAGTATGGACGAGATCTCCTTGAGAGATTTCACATGACAGACTGCAAGTCTGCTCCGAATCCTTTCTTATCAAGAGTCAATCTTGAGGATGGCGGGAGACTCCATTGGTTGACAACACATTGTACAGACAGATAGTGGGGAGCTTGTTTTATCTCACACACTCTAGACCAGACCCCTCATTTATAGTTGGCATAGTTTCCAAGTTCATGCAGGAGCCACATGAGCTACATTGGAAAGTTGCAAAGCATATCCTTCGATACGTACAGGGCACCATCACCTTTGGGAGTCATTATGCAATAGACTCTACATTATATCTCATCGGGTTTACTGATTCTGACTGGGCTAGCGATAGCATTGATCAAAAGTACACATCTGGTTAGTCACTCAGTCTTGTTTCTGGGCCTATCTGTTGGTCGAACAAGAAGAAAGATGCCATTTCTCTATCTTCATTCGAGGCAGAGTACAGAGGGGTAGTTAACATAACCATTCAGGCTATGTGGCTACGACATTTTCTCACTGAGTTGGGAATTCAGTTTCATTGGTCGATCGTCATCTGGTGTGACAACTAGTGCACTCTGAAGTTCTACAGAGATCTAGTTTAGAGGTAGTGAACGAAGCACATCGAGATCCTCATGCACTACATCTGAGACTTAGTACACAAGGGGATCATTGACTTACAATTATTTCCTTGAACATAACAGACGATAGACATTTTCACCAAGACCTTCACTGAGCATAAATTCCATTCTCTGCGAGGTCATCTTGGAGTGAAGGACACAGTTGCCTAGCAACTGTAGTTCTTATTTTTACATACATTGTACCTTGAGGGGGGGCTTTTCCCATGAGGTTTTCCCTCTTTCCTCACTTTATTTTCAGTGTATCTTTTGTACTTGGGTACCTAACATGGCCTCGTTGCCGGGACCCAATATTTATTTTCACCACAGTGATGTTTAGGGGGGGGGGTGTTGGAGTTACTTCACACAGACCTAGGATTTCTTTTTCCTAAGGTTATTCCTTGTTTATTAGTCATAATTAGTCATTATCTAGTCTCCTATATTTTAGGAGAGAATATTCCACCTGGAGAATATTCTCTTTCAGTTGACACTTCAGTTTGACTAGTTGAGTTGAGTTTAGATGTTGCATTGGGATCATCACCATGATAATTAGACCTTTCCTTGGTATCACCACTAGATTGGCACATTAGGCTTGATTCCTTTAGTTAACTCCTCACTACTTTCTGTTCAGTCAGTTAACTGAAGACTAGTTGACTAGTTAACTCAACTAGGTGGCAGTTCACTCCCGTAACTGCCTGAGAGACTAGAATAGGTGGCAGTTCACTCCTGTAACTGCTCGTGTGTGTCCAGATCACTATAGACCACCACTATGGTGACTTGGTTCATTTCAATTCGAACTCATTGAGATATACGGAGTATATCATGTGTAAATTATTCATTATTCACAACGGTTAATGAGAATTCTTTCCATTCTTTCTCTCCTTCTTCTTATTTTTCAATTATCTATGCAAATGTGTGTATTATTGTTTAGCTAGATCTATTATGTGCAGGTTCAACACATTTACACTTTCTTCCCTTGAAAATGACGTAGTGATCCTATTTTTAAGTGGCCTAGACATGGATGAAGATTTTGAAACTTCATCTATGGAGACTCCAAGCAGCAAAAAAACACTTGTGGAGGAAGCTTTCTCTTCTGTCTAGACTCCTAAAAAGGAAACATTCTTTCATATGATTCATGATCCCAAGACACATTATATGGAAAGGGTTTACAATCAGAATCTACCAATAATAGTGGATTGCAACAAATCAATGTCTTTATCAAATATGAGTCTTTTTAAACCGGATGATGTTCTCCAGCCACGATTGCCTTATGACTCAAGAAATTCTTACTACCAGACTTCTCAACAAATCTGTCAGTTTTCAATAAAAGTCAACAAGTTGAATCACCTGGAAACAAAAATGCAGTGGAAGGAGTGAAACATGATGATTTTTTTGTGCATATTTTAGAAGATCCATTTGTGATCCTGTTGGAGGAAGTGAACACTTTAGGCTCTTTAAATTTTTTAAGAATTGGACTTACGGATAAAATTTTGAATGAATTGTTAGCAAAAGGGCTTTGGAACAAGCAAGTGCAAAGAAAATGAATGGTGGATAGAATGTTGTCATGGGTACATTGGGATTATGATTTCACTTAATTGACAGTCCTTTTTCAGCAGTTAGGGTAGGTAGAAGTGTGCAAATAATATTTTTGGTCAAGCATTGTTTTAAATTTTCAGTAGTATGTACAGTTAGATCCTAGCGGTATTTTTTCAGCATCCAGTTGAGAGAAATTTGCAAAGTCCGGTTTTAATATTTGACGTCTAGTCTCCAAGATGTAACATGATGCAAACAGAGGTTTTGAAAGCGGCCCAACGAAGAAGGAACTGGGTCTACAGTTCTTTGCTACCTCACAGGGAGGATAACAACCCCAGTTGGAGCCTATGTTATCACCATAACGATTATGCTTGAAATCTGAGTTTTAAATATAGCAGAGGACTAAAGTGATGTGGAGACATGGTACGATTTGGAAGCCCAGGACATATATGACGGCATGTGGACAAATATAGAGGGAGCACAGAGGATATGATATGAAAGACCATGGATCTTGAAGAAGACCATATCAATGATCGATACCCATATCGGGCGGTGAAATAACACGTAATTTAAGTATGCGAAGGTGGGCCGAGGAAAACTACTGTGATTTTATTCGTGGATGCATGGCACCCTCATAGGTACATCGGGGCTAAAAGCAGTCTTCCTGAAACTATTTTCCCAAAAGCCCCGATGTCACGTGGCTTAATATGTCAAATAAAAGTTTCTTATGGGGGAAGGTGATGGCTAGTCAAATCACCTCATGTCACCCGTTCAGGTACTTCCCGTCTGGAAATGTCAGGTGAACGTCATCAGATAACTAACTCAAAGGATAATCATTCAAAATAGATTGGTGAATCATGGAAAACCAACGTACCTGCAAGTAATCTTATCAGTAATTCATGCTTAGAACTCGAGGACCATTGATATTCAAATATGGGTGGTGTTATTTTAATCTGGGTAATCGTCGTCTCATTCATAAGAGAAATAATCTCAGACTAGATCAACTTTCATATTTCTATAGAGTTAAGGAAAACAAAAATCACGGTCTCTGCAAAATTGGAATACATGGACCAAGACAATCAAACAATATCCAATAAAGTAGATTTTTCAACTAACATGACAAGTTTATCAATGAGTAGGAAAGAAAGGATGATTGCACAAATATTAGCAACCAAATTCCATAGTGATCCTGTGACAGAACTAGAATTAGGGGTCAGATTAAATCCTGTTATGAGGGACCTAATCATCAACAGACACGCAGATGAACTCTACAAGTGAGCAATAAAGAAGAAGAAGAGAAAACAACATAAGACAAAAATTAGAGATGAGGCGGTCGAGAGCGTTGGGGAAAATCAACTATCCTGGTT
The DNA here is from genome assembly GCA_009831015.1 of Picea engelmannii. Lineage (NCBI taxonomy): Eukaryota > Viridiplantae > Streptophyta > Pinopsida > Pinales > Pinaceae > Picea > Picea engelmannii. The sequence goes on from ML784490.1 coordinate 202,168, forward strand.
GAACACTCTAAAGGAGGAAATCACCAAGCTGTAATGAATTTAGAATTGAGTATGTTCCAAATTTTTTTGAACATATGGCGTTCTAAGGAAAAATCCCCAAATATATCATACCTATTTGTAACGATCCTTGTAATGTAGGGAAATTGTTGTTACACTTTACTCTTTTTTGTAACTGACCTCTATTTTTAGAACTATGAGGAAGTTTAATCGTTTTGAATCCTGCAGTGAATCCCCTATATATATCATCCCAAGGATATAGAAATGATGGAGAGGGGGTGTGCCCTCATTGCAGGTAGACTTTGTAAGATCATGGAACCAAACTGAATATATGATGCAAAAGAAAATTTTGAACTATTTATGAAAATATTCTAATTGGATGTGATATGAGTTCTATCTTCTTTCATAGTGTGTGTTTCCTGTGTCTTCAAGATTCACACCTCTTTTGAGCCCGCAATTCACCACCTTCCACCACCTCTCTCTTTTACTATACCATAGTTTTGATTACGGGACCGCTCAATAATTTTAACACTCGAGCAAGTTACACACCCAAATGAAGAGTGACCATTGATCTGGTCGTGATATGCTATCTGGGATATGCTTCTGAATTTAGCACCACCGATGAAGTTCATCTTCTCGCCAACCCTAGGATCCTTCTAACCATGCTTTGATATGGTGCTAATTTTGGCACTGAACGAGGACACTTCCCGGAGGATGATCTAACGCAAAGGCCTGATCTGACGCGGAGGTCTAATGTCACTATGCTGATGTGTCACAGATAGAGAGGTGACACATGCCACTAAAAAATATTTCGAAGACACATCCAAAAAATATTGAAATGAGTGCCATGTGTCAATGCTAGATGGATTCCATGTGTCATGAACTATAAGGGTGCCACATGTCTATGTTGACGACTTCCACGTACTTTGGAATTCAGAGCTCGAGAGGGGTTTGCATGTAGAGCTGGCATAAATATGGGCCCGGAGTGATGTGGTGACCTAAAACAAATGTCGAAGCTATGAAGTGAACAATGATAGTCAATCTAAGGAGGGCACGTGGCACTTGATTCTTAACTCCAGGAGAAAACACTCTAGATGAAACTAGGAGTCGGGATGATGAAACTATTGAAGCCTGGATTTCCAAAGAAAACTACCACTATTAGATTTGGATGGACACTCGGCAACGAGCCACAGATTACGAGGGAAAATATTTCGGATGAAAGCGAGAGGGGAGGAGATAAAACTCTCGGAGTCCGGATTCCCAAAGTATATATTGACCATCTGATGGAGAAGGACGTATGGTGCTTGATCTTCAATTTCGAGGCTTCTGTCTAGACACTAATCCTCACAAAAATTTGACATACTAAATACACACGAGTCATTGATCTGACCGCTATCTATGATTTGGGAAAGCCCCACTTTTGTTTCCATGTGTCGCTCTTGGATGGACCCTGCTTCCTGCTACGAATATCAGTGACTCACAATTACTTCGGAAGTTCGGGCTTCGACTCTTAGGGACCTTTCAATGCATAACTCCCACAATCCTTCAAAGTAAATCTTGTGAAGTGAGGGATTTGGTGATGCGTGGCCTCTTGATTTGGACGACCGAGATTTACTTAGGGACCTTTAGTACTTTGGGGATTCTGGTGATACTGCTGCCAAGATCAACGGTCCTTGCTGGTTTGAGATCAATGACTCATGATTGTTACAGGAGTTCGGGCTTCGACTGTTCTGGACCTTGGCACACTCCTCAACTGGAAAATATCGCGTTGACTTTTACCATAGCTCATATCTGGCACTGTGTGTCCCCTTGATCGATGGCCCATATTTTCTCGGGGTTTCGGGACTCCATACTTTTTTGGACGAATAAATCTTACAATCCTTCGGAGTCTCGATTTCCGAAATGTTTCCCTACCATCGATCTCTCCCCAATGATATCCGACGACCCAGAATTAACCTTTTCTTGATCTTTAATCCCACGACTTTTGATTGACGCTAAAACTCATGAAAATTTATAATTCCGAATACCCTGGGGCTGCTAAAATGAACTTCACAAGGGATCTCTACCATTGAAAACTAAAACTTCTTGTTTGCTTTTGTTTCAAGCCTGAAATGGACTACTCTGAAAGCTACGCTTTGTGATCATGGATGTTAACTGTACAAACAAAGGACTTGGATGGCTCGATATGAGCTCAATCAATAGAAATTAAGATGATCGACAATTTGGACAAAAATCACGATATGCTTTCATCCTTTAAAGAAAAAAGAGAAACCTTGAGCCGAGGATCAGTCAAACAAGACGCTAAGGAAAACCAGATCATTGATCAGAAAGGGGATTGAATTTATCAATTAGAAGGGGGAAAAACTTAGGAATGGTGTGCAGAAAAGAGAGAGGCGGAGCAGGGTTGCAGACTTGGGTTTTCTCAACAAACACATACGGTATTTGACAACTTTATGTGATGACATTTGGCTCCACAGGGGATGGCATGCTCCCTGCAAGTTGCCAAGAACGTGCAGTTCTAGTGCCTTAGATTTTGGGTTATGGAGTCACTTATTAATACTGAAAATAAAATAAAGTGGTAATTACAATCATGGAAATCCAATCATGACTTAGACAAGATACCTTTTCAGAAAATTCCCATTGACAAGGCCACCCAAAACTTAAGAATCCTCCAAGTTCTACAATCTATAAGTGTTGTTTGGAAATACCTCTAAAATATTGAAGGGACCAATCCATAAGGCTTCAAATTTACCATGTTTGCCTTTGTCTTGCTTGGGGGCATCCCATTTGAGCACCAGATCTCCTAGCTAAAAATATTCATTTCTTGCCCCCTTGTCAAAAGTTCATTTTATTTTGTGTTGATGGTCCTGAGCTTTATCAAGCAGTTGCTCCCTATTCTATTGTATTTCTACTAGTTGTTGTATTCTCCTGACCATATCATCAGGTTCTCCTTGGTATTCCTAGAGGAATTTGGCCACCGAAAGGCAAGATGAGTAAGAAAGATAGCCTCAACCTCATACATGAGATGAAAATGGGACATGCCAAGTGACCTTTTGGTTGTAACTCTGTCAGCCCATAATGGAAACTTCATCTTTGAATCCCATGCTTTCTTGTTGTCTTCTAACAACTTCTTGATGATATTTATGAGGATTTTGTTGGAGGAATTTGCTAAACCATTTCCATGAGGGTAGTTGGGAGTAGAAAGGACTATTGTAATCCCATACTGCTCACAGAACTTGATTAATAGTAAAGCTCAGAAAGAGGCAACATTGTCTGTAACAATCCTTCTTGGGTAGAAAAATATGGACATGATATCTTTGAGGAATCTTATGATTACCTTGTGGGAGGCACTCCTTGTAGGGATGGCTTCTATCCATTTGGTAAAATAATCAGTGGCAGTCAAAATCCACCTTTGATGGCCACTTGAGGCTGGGTGGATCTCTCCAATGAAGTCAAGACCCCACTGTTGAAAAGGTCCAGAAACCATTACAGGTTTCAAAGGAAAATATTTTAGCTACTTCTTTCTAGAAAAATTTTGACACTTGGCGCAAGCTCTAATATTTGCACAAACATTAGTAAAAAGGTTGGGCCAAAAATACCCATCTCTGAAGATCTTATACGTTGTGGTCCTCCAAAAATGATTCCCCCCACATGAGCTATCATGAAAATCAGTCAAATCTCTTTGGGCCTCTTGTGGATGCAGACATCTCAGTAGAACTCCCAGAGGATCCTTCCAGTAGAAAACTTGATCAATGAGGCAATATTTGATTTCTTTGAGTTTCAAATCTCTCACTTTATTTTTGTTCAAACCATTAGGAGGCATCAACTTCTGTAGAAAATATTTTATGTCTTTATACCATGTGCATTCTGCTAAGTTGAGGTTGACATGAGAGTCTTTATCAACAATCTCAGTTTGTTGATTTTCTGAGTGTGTTTTCATGAAATTAACCCCCAACGCCTTGCAATTCGATTAATTTGGTAACCTGGCTAAACCTTGGCCTTTCACCAATTTGGTGGGTTTTATTTCCAGGTCAAACTCTAGAATTTTGGCAATCCATTTACTTCTCTTCCCATCTATATCAGGTTGGATCAGTATCTCGTTTACTGAGGCCGAGGGGACATATGCAATAATCTTTGAATGCAGAATATTCTGAAAGCCTTAAGGGCTTTGACCGGAGCATATTCCTTCTTCTCCATGATATCGTATCTCATTTCTGCATCCCTCAATGCTCTGTTGAAAAAGGAAATAGGATGCTCTAACCCCTCTGTATTTTTATGTAGAAAAATAACAACCAATGTATCAGGTGAGGCGAAATAAAATATCCTAAATTCCTTAGAATAGTCAGGGCTGATGAGAACATGTGCTTCAGTCAAATACCTCTTGATTTGTTCAAAATAATTTCTGGACTCAACAATCCATTTTACTTCGTTTTCTTTTCTAAGCATGGTTTTAATGTGTTTAACCAACTCAACAAAATTAGAAATGAACCTCCTCAGAAAGTTGATTTTACCCAAGAAAGACTAAACCTCTTTTTTAGATCTATGAAAAGATAAGGTCTGGATGGCCTCTACCCTGCTTGGATCAATTCTTACCCCTTCAACTGACAAAATATGCCCCAAAAAGTGTCCCTCTTTCATAGAAAATAAAGATTTCTTAGGATTGAGGGAGAGACCAAACCTTCTATACTTCAAGAAGAATTTCTTTAGGTGATAAAAATGCTCTTTATTGGACCTTGATAATACTGCAATGTCATCCAGATAGATGACTACAAATATGTACTTTTCCCCAATGAAGGCAATGTCCATGGCTCGCTGTAAGTTTGCTCCTGCATTCATCAATCCAAAGGGAATTTTAGCATAGATGAATGGTCCCCAAGGAGTAGTGAAAGATGTTTTCTCTCTATCTTGAGGTAGGGAAGATATATGATTGTAGCCAGAGAATCCATCAATCATAAACATCCTGGATGAACCAGTCACTTTCTGTAAAATGTGCTCCATCTTTGGCAAGGGGTAGTTGTCCTTTTTGGAGCTCCTGTTCAAATTCCCGAAGTCTACACATAATATGATTTCCCCATTCTTCTTCCTCACAAGCACCAAATTAACCAACCATTCTGAAAATCTCAAGGGGATGATGATCTGTGCATCCAACAACTTTTTCACTTCTTTTTCCATAATAGGAAGCAACATGGGATTTATCTATTCGAGTTTCTTCCTGAAAGGTTTGGCATATTATTTAAAAGGGATTTTGTGTTCAATGATTCTAGTGTCAAATGCTATCAATTCTTCATACTTTTAGGCAAACACATCAACAAACTCCTATGTAAGCTTGACATATTCAGTCCTTTGCTCCTTTGACAACCTACTAGACAATTTGACATATTTTGGGTCTTCCTCTGTTCCCAAATTTCATTCAGTCACATCAACATTTTCAGTCAAACCTTTATCCTTTACAACAACATCATTTCTATCAAACAACCTCTCCAAAGGGATACTCGGAAACTGAACAATATGATGGTCAAATTTTTTATTAAGAAAAACATTAGCATGAAGGCCTTCTTTGGAATCATGATCCAGATCAATATGAAAATAAGAAAATTCATCCACAGTCTCAAGAAACCTTTTTATCTCAAGATCATCCTCAAAAACCTTCCAATGTTTGACATTGTCAGGAAAAAAGGGCCTGCATTTTACCTCCACATCATACTTGAGTTTAGGGGGAAAAGGAACCCTGAACTTACTTGCTGAAACAACCAAGGAATCCACCACAGTGTTCTCCTCTCTTTGAACAAAAGATATATTAAAAGACAAGAAGAAACTATCAACAAGATCCCAGAATTTTTTTCGGTAGGCCCTTAACCTGGGGTGCTTAGCCTGATACATATTTATGACCTGATGTACAATTAACTCCACATCTCCAAATACTGCTAGCTCCTCAATATTATGTCTTTGGCAACTCTTAAACCCAAAACGAGTGCCTCATATTCTGCCACCTTGTTTGTTGTTTCAAATTCAAGCTTAAAATAAAAAGCTATGGTCTCTTGGGTAGGGGAAATGAAAACTACCCTAGCCCCAACACTTTCCTTGGAAGAGGTTCCTTCAAAAAACATTTTCCAAATAGAGATATTGGAATGGGGAGCTTCATAAGAGGTTATGGGATGTTTTTTGATTTCAATAAGTGCTTGAGGTCCATCAGTGAGTTGTAACATACTAGTTCCTAGATCAGTGTCTACTACAAAAATGTGGTGGTTTGTCAGATTTCCTTCATCACTAATAATGTAAGAAAGTTGAGATTCCCTGTAAAGACTTCTATGCTCTCCCCCAAACATAGGAATAGTGGCATATGAAAGAATCATCTGCAATGTGCTCCCCGATATTTTAATCCAAGATCTAGACAAGAGCATGCCAAACTTAGGGGGGACATCAACCACCACAATATCCATGACCACACTTTTAATTGGCAACTAGAACAAGGAAACAACCAAGTCTTTGATAACCCCAAGGAACTTCACCTTCTTGGAATCAAATGAATACAGGTCATGGTAATGTTTTGTAACATCCAACCCAATTTCCTCCATGAAAATCTTAGGCATGAGATTGTGAGATGCCCCTGAATCCATCAAGAAGTTGTGCAGCAGCTTATCGTGGATGTTCAATGAGGTATAGAAAGGAGGGGAAGAGTCATCTCTATCCTCAACCAAAGTTCCTAATATGAAAACAAGATTTCCATCTTGGAGGTCAACTAAATCAGTGGAATGAGATGAAGGTTCAGGTTGCAACACTTTGGAGAGGTATCTTTTGAAATCCTCAATTTTAACTAACTCCAAGAAAGGTACAGGTATTTTAATCTTTGGAATCTCATTCTCATAGATAAAAGAGTAGGGAGGCTTTAGAATCTCCTTAAATTTTGGGGTTGGGATATTAACCAATGGTTGGGGTTTTGTGCCTCTTTTTCTTTGTTTCTAGCTGCACACTCTTAGTAGGATTCTCTAGTCTAGTATGATGATCAAGAATGTCAAGATTTCCTTCCTTCTTCTGGGACCTGAGGTTGTATCTTTTTGGATTTCCACTGGTCCTTTACCCTTTGTTAAACTCATTTAGTTGGATATCCACAAGGTACTCTTCATATGTAGATTGGGTTAAATGAGGAGATGAGGAGGTGTCACCAAGACAATGGATTTCAAGATCAACATCTTCTTCTTCTCCTTCTTGATCAGTAACCAGGTTATTTTGGAGAGGGGCTTGTAATTTTTTTATCGTCCCTATCACTATTTCTTTGATCTCTTTGGATGATCTGAGGGGCATTATTTGTTCTTCTGAAATTACCCATATTATCAACATTTTGGGGGTTCCTATAACTCTTCCTTCATTCACATTTCAATTTCTCCATTTATGTAGAAAGTGATTTTACCAGTTTTGTCAATTCATCCACTTGAGGGTGGGAAGCAGAGGAAACAAAGGTTGAAGATTCAAACCTACCCTTTATTCTGTCTCTATCAACATTACTCCTAAATTTGTCAACTGCCAATATATTGGATTCTACTTCAAGGGCTGCATCTTGCATATGAGCCAAGGCGGTAGCTCTTCTTTCTCTCAAAAGGAGGAAAAAATCAAGGTCAAAAGCACTAGCATAAGTAATCTTGGAAGAGGTTTCTATAGGATTAATTTTAGTGGGAATGTTATTGCACATCTTATTAAATCTCTTCAAGAAGTTTGAAACAGATTCCCCTTCTTCTCTCTTAAGTGCCTCAAATTCTGTAATATAATAAAGGAAATTTTTTTATCCCCCCAATGTCTTGATAATGAATCATCCAGAGCCTCAATCCCACCAATAAATCTAGGAGTTAATCCCATGAACCATTTGCTAGCCTCACCATCAAGGCTCTGTAAAAAGCTCTCATCCAGACATCTTTATCTGCAATGTTTTGATTATTTTCATACCTATAAAAAGATGAAAGGTGTTATTCTACGGTTATGTCTTTCTCCCCTGTGAAATTAGGCATGTAATTAAGGTAGTCTCCAGTTGGGAGAGAATTGAAAGGCTAAGGTAAAACAAGAGGGGCATATCTAGTAGCCACTATGTCAATCATCCTATTTTTAGGAGGATTAGCACCTACCATTGGGATGTGAATTGTAGGAGAACTAGGGGGAGATGGAGCTGGGATGGGTACGACTGCAGCTGTGTTTCTGGGGGAAAGGGGAAACGATTGAGTGTTAGGAGAGAATGATATAGGGTTCAAAGGAAAATAAGTTTCCCCCTCTTTGGATACAACAAATTTAATAGTAGGAGGAGTTGGAAAGCCCAAAGTGGGAAAATATTCTAAGCTTCTGGGTCTAAACCACTTTACAATATCAGGGGAAACATGAGTTTCAAAAATTTATCCTTCCAATTGAATACTAGAAGGGGGAAGTTCAGTAGGAAAGATTCCAAAATTTAAACTTCTGGAAACTCCAGCAGATGATATAAAAGGAGAATTAGATACAACTACTGGAGTTTTAAAAGAAGAATCATGTAAATCACCAAAGTCACCTGGTACAACAACTAAAAGTCCTTCTTAAGAGGCCCTTTTCTTTATTGATAATATTCTCCAGTTCAGCTTCAGGTGTTACTAGAGGAAGCTATGGAGTATACTTTGTGTTTCTGCCTTTAGGAGCCACAACTAAAACAATGGAGTCGCCAGGTGCAAGTTGGAATCTTCAAGGCACTGATTTCTGATACACCTTCAGAATCAAAATTTATTTGTCATTCAATACCAGGGAAATGGCTTCAATCGTTCCCCGGAAATGACATAATTAATGTTAGCACTAAGAGTCACCCTCAGACTGCAACAGGGTAAGCCTGGTACCCATCAAAATGTTTGGTGGATGTTGATTTTGTGAGTGGAGGTCAAATGCACAAAACTCAGTACAAGAATGATTTTAACACATAAACTGGACAAGCAATGCACATGGAAGTGAGGGCATGATTAACTTCAGCTAGTGATTTGAGTTTAACTATGAGAAGACGGAAGACTTAGTGAGAGAGGTGAACAAGACTGCTATGGGCATTCAACTTTTAAGCAACTTGGTGAAGAAAAAATCAAGCTCAAGGGCACTCTTGAACTCAAGTTTCAGATATTGAAATATGTCACAACAACATAATAATCAAACCTACATTATGATTCAACTACAACAAATTGACTGGATCCCCCATGCTCGAGCCTTCCAGGGTAAGGGGGAATAAGATAACAAAGAAGTTGACTAAAACTAGTCACAACAATACTGTAATCAAACCTACATTACAATAGAACTACAACCCTCGACTGGATCCTCCATGCCCTAATGTTTTTGCACAGTTTTTACAAAGAGATGACAGAAGTTGACTTCTATTAATGTGAAAGTCTCAAGTTTGGTAAATAACCAGAGAACAACTCAGGCATCAAAATATTAAAAAATAGGGAGCTCTGCTCAAGGAGTTGACGACCATAACAAAATATTGAACTCCTCGATTTATAATCAAATCAATTCATGAATACCAGAAGTGTGATCATGCCACCAAAGCCTTTCGTCTACGCCTTCTTCTATCAGACTGTGCGTGTATCCTCCTATCAGACGCAAACTCAACTTAGCATGGGTATGTAGAAAAAACCTTCCATAGGGGTACCTTGGGATGATAGTTCTGTCTCCACGACCAGATCCTTCCATGCCTTGTATTTATGGAGTGAGATGAGGTTTCAACCACCACTCCTTTTTCATTAAATATTTTTTCTCAGGATCACGATGAGGCTTAATGTCTAGGGGGAAACCACTCGCTGCTCTTGCATTGGACGTCTTACAAGCACTTGATTGTGGGACTGTCAAAGGCGGTTTGTATTCACACCAATTTTGAGCCTGCAATTCACCACCTTCCACCACGTCGCTCTTTTACTATACCACGGTTTCGATTGCGGGACCGCTCAATAATTTTAATGCTTGAGCAAGTTGCACCCCCACAATAAAATGTGGTCGTTGATTTGGTCATGATCTGCCACCTGGGATTTCTTTCTGAATTTAGCGCCATCGCTAAATTTTATCTGCCCTCCAACCCTAGGATCCTTCTAACCATGCTTTGAGATGGCACTAATTTTGGCGCTGAACAAGAACACTTCTCGAAGGATGATCTGACGTGTAGGCCTGATGTCACTATGCTGACATGTTGCAGACGGAGGGGTGACATGTGCCACTCAAAAATAGGCTGAAGACACATCCAAAAATGCTTGAAATGAGTGCCATGTGTCAGCGCTAGACAGATGCCACGTGTCATAACTGATAAGGTTGCCAAATGTCTGTGTTAACAGCTGCCACATACTTTGGACTTCGGACCTAGAGAGGGGTATGCATGTAGAGATGGAATAAATATGGGCCCAGAGTGACGTGGAAACCTGAAACAAATGTTGAAGCTCCGAAGTGAACAACGACCGTCGATATGAGGATGAAACATGATGCTTGATATTTAACTCCGGGAGAAAATGCTCCGAATGAAACCATGATTCGAGACGATGAAACTCCTGAAGCCCGGATTTCTAAAGAAAACTACCACCATTAGATTTGGATGGACATGCGGTAGAGATCCGCAGACTTCAGGAGAAAATGCTCCAGATGAAAGTGAGAAGGGAGGAGATAAAACTCCAGGAGTCCAGATTCCCGAAGTAGATATTGACCGTCTTATGGAGAAGGATGCATGGCACTTGATCTACAACTTCGGGGCTTCTTCCTAACCACTAATCCTTGTGAAAATTTGACATGTCGAATATGTGCGAGCTGTTGATCTGATTGTGATCTATGATCTAGGAAAGCCCCACTTTTGTTTCCACACACTTCTCTTGGCTGGACCCTGCTTCCTGCTGCGAAGATCAATGACTCACAATTACTTTGGGAGTTCGGGCATTGGCTCTTCAAGACCTTTCAATGCATAACTCCAACAATCCTTCAAAGTGAATCTTCCAAAGTGAGGGATATTGTGGCACATGGTCTCTTGATTTGGATGATCGATATTTACTTCAAAAAATTTAGTACTTCAGGTCTTCTAGTGATACTACTTCCAAGATCAATGGTCCTTGTTGGTTTGAGGTCAACGAACCACGATTATTTTAGGAGTTCGGACTTCAACTCTTCGAGACCTTGGCACACTCCTCAACTAGAAAATCCTGCAGTGACTTTTGCCGCAACTCATATCTAGCGTCGCGTGTCCCCTTGATCGATGGCCCATATTTTCTCTGGGTTTCGGGACTCCAAACATTTTTGGACGAATAACTCTTACAATCCTCTGGAGTCGCGATTTATGAAATGTTTCCCTAGCATCGATCTCTCCCCAATGATATTTGACGACCCAAACTTAACATTTTCTTGATATTTAATCCCAGGGATTCTGATTGACACTAAAACTCGCACAAATTTATAATTTCGAATACCCGTGGGCCTCTAAATGGAACTTCACAGGGGATCTCCACCGTTGAAAACTAAACTTGTCTATTTTCTTGTGTTTAAAGCCCAAAATGGACTGCTCTAAAATATGTTCTTTGTGCTCATGGATGTAACTCTACAAACAAAGGACTTGGATTACCCGATGTGATCTCAATCAATAGAAAATAAGATGACCGACAAATTGGACCAAAAATCACGATATGTGTTCATCCTTTAAAGAAAACAGAGAAACCTTGAGCCAAGGATTAGTCAAAAGAGACGCTAAGGAAAACCATATCATTGATCAGAAAGGGGAATGACTTTATCAATCAGAGGGGGGGGGAACCTAGGAATGGTGTGCAGAAAAGAGAGAGGCGGAGCAGGGGTGCAGACTTGGGTTTTCTCAACAAACACATACGGTGTTTGACAACTTTATGTGATAACACTAGTGTTGATGTAGGAAATGTAATTGATTCAAGGAAGATTGGAGAATAAAAATAATACGGTAGTGTTTCCTTAATGGAATGTGTGTTATATACATGTGACCATGATACATATGTAGGTGAACATGGCCAAAATAAATGAGAGAATTCTATGGATAACAATTCAATTCCTTGATGAAGAAAAAATTTGAGATTTAGTTCCTCAACTGCAAGGAAATATTGTGGTGAAATGATGATGGGTATACATGATTAAATTTAAACTTGAAGGTATTTTTGAGAGGCATAAGACTACAATGGTAGAAAAATCATTTCCTAAGAAGGAAGGTATTGACTACATCGAGATTTTTTCCTTCGTTACAAAGATGAAATCTGTTTGACTTATTCTTTCACTTGTTTCTCATTTTGGATGGGAGGTACTTTAGATGGATGTCAAGAGAGATTTTTTACATGGTGATCTTACTAAGGATATTTATATGTAGTAATTCCTAGGCTTTGAGAAGGATGGAAATATTGTGTGTTGATTGAAGAAATTGTTATATTGTTTGAAACAAGATCCCATGGTGTGGTGTGAAAAGGTCAACCAATTATTTCTCGACTTTGGTTTCAAAGGTAATGAATCAGATCAAAATATTTTTGTTTTACTTGTAAATTATGATATTTTAATTGTTTCACTATATGTTATTGATTTACTTATTACTTGAGATAGTAACAAACTAATTTTGGGTTTGAGGAAATAGTTAATAGATACATTTGAATGACCGATTTTTATCTATTGCATTTATTTGTTGGCATACAAGTTTTGTGAATGGATGATGGTATATTTATTTATGAACCTAAATATTTGTTGAATCTATTACACAAGTTTAATATGGAAAACTATAATCTGTGTGCTACACCATATTAGTCATGAGTTAGGATTACTAAGGAATGAAATTCTTTAAGAGTCGATGCTAGTCTATATAGGAAGCTTGTTGGTAGCCTTATTTATTTGACCTGAAATGTTGTTTGTTGTTAGTGTGGACTTTTTTACACATTATTTTCGTCATCCCTATGATCATTAATGATGTAAACCTATTTGTTTCCTTCAGAGGGGTCAGTGGCCTGAGTTCCTAAATAGAGAAGGGAGAAGAACTTTTCCTGAGAAAAGAAGTTGCATTTTCCTATGTAAAAACCTTATAAAAAAGGAAGTTCGCAGGTTGCGAGAATGACCCATTCTCGCAGGTTGCACTATAGATAGGGTGCGAGGTGTTCGCAGGTTTCTCTATAGCTAGGGTGCGATAATGCCTACATGTGGAAAAAATGAGCGTTTTCTCAAATCTTCTAGAAGGAGAAACTTATATGGTGAGGTGGCATCCGAATGGTTTGGATCTTACTCACTTTCATGATTTAGTGGGATCATCCTAACCTCCTCACCTTATCCTCTTCAACTTATAAAAGGAGAGGAGTTCTCATGGAGAAAGTTAGCTTTGTTGGTTCTTGAGCTTGTTCTTGATTGGCTTGGAATTATCAACTTGGTTGGAGTGGCTTTGAGATTTGCTTTGTCAAGATAGATTGTGAGTAGCTATCATATCTATAGTTTCAGAATCCTTGGAGCAAGAAGTGTGTGGGGAACAAAGGACAGTTGGAAGGGACCTTATGACATCAAGGCCATGGTTGTAATCTCTCTTTCACATTTAATATGATACAATAATATGATTCTTTCCCATAAAGCTATTTTCACTTTATTGTGTAATTCCTTGATCATACACATAGGTTAACCGTTGAATATATTGTTCTTTCTTCACTTTGGTTGGTTTGTGTTGTCTTGGTCTTGACTACATGAGAGAAATGGAGCGAAGCAGGAGAAACAAAGACCATAGGAAGCGATTATAAGGTATGTAGCTTGTTCTTGCCTCCTATCTCATTCAATAGTCAAAATCTAGGGAAAGAGTATTATTATGTCTTGCTTTGTTCTAGATCCAGGTGGATCTAGGGAGATCGGTTTGTGTCCGCACTTACGGATTTATCCAATAACAAAATTGGCGACAACACTGGGGAACAGATTGTTTCCTAGTTAGTCTAGTCTCCCTTGCTTTGACTGCTTGTTTTATGGTCTTTGAGTCTATGGGAGATCCATCAAGACTCTCTGCATTTGAAAGTTGACTCAAAAGTTTTGTCCTTTTTTGAAATTTTGTGTTTACAGACATTCTCGCACTGTAACCTTTAGTGGCCTGTGAGAATCATCTAAGTTCGCACCCTAATGTGTAATCCAGTGCGAGATGTTCGCACCCTACCTGTGTCTACCCTGCGAACTCCACTAATGTTCGCACTGCACCCTATAGCTAGGCTGTGAACCCATTTGAAATTTGTGTTTGGAATTAGGATGTCCTCTTTTTTGATGCCCAGTTTTGCTTTGATCAGCTGGATTGAACTTTTGGAGCCTATATTGATATGTTTACAGTCTGCTTGACATTGGTTGAGTTGCTTATAGCCATCTTTTCTTTGTTTGGTTTTGAAGGATTAGTCTCTTTCTTTGAGTGTCTTTCAATTACAAAGCATGTGTTTTCTTTAGAATTGTTTAGGGAAAGATCTGATTTCTTCTGAATAGTTCTCTTTAAAAGAGAACTTTTAGTTTGTGTTTCTTTGTTTTAAGAAAGTTCATTATTGATTTTAGTGAAATTTTTGAAACAAAAAGATTTAATTTCTTGCTTTATATTAGATTGGGGGAATCCTTGCATTTGAAGTAGCAAAATTGCATGATTCTTGGCATTTGTTGATCTCAAAATTATGAAAAAAATTTCCCCTCATGGCCGGGGGTGGCCATGAATCGTGCATTGGTGTTTAGTACCTTTTTCTCATTTCTTGAGAATCTTGATATTGATGAGTTTGATATATTTCGGGACATCATGCATATGGGAATGATAAATGTTTTCTCCTTCTCGTAGCATAGATTTCATCGAAATGAAAAGATTGCATCTTCATATCTTTGCATAATTTTTGCATCGGTCAAAACACCATATTGTCCACGCCATCTTCCTTTTGAGTAACAACAACCATAAAATAAAGCGCTTATAAAAATTAATTAGACATTTTTATCTTTTCTGGTAGAAAACCTACATTAGATTAGTTGTAGGGCTTTGGAATAGGTATGAAAGATAACTTTCCAAAGTTGCAAACAAACATAGAATATTGAGTTAGGGAGCGGTTAAATCCACTTATTACATTTTGTCCTGGGAAGCCCTTCTAACACAGGGGTCAATCATGAGGTCGCATTGAGACTGACAGAGTTACTCACCCTGCTTTGTTGGTCTTGGTGTAGAGGTTGCGCATATTATGGGGGTCGCTTGAGAGGTATACCCACAATGATGAGTGGAAGCCTTTCAAGTTGATTTCGGGCTAGATACCCTGCCCTTGCGCATGGATCGGACTGTCGACTGTTTCCCTAGGCGTCACTGTAGTGATTGGTAACCTTAGTGGTCTATCTCTCTAGTTTCTTTACACGAGGTGACTGTGGAGGGGCAAGTCTTCACGGTACCTGGAATTGACGTTGGCCAAACTCACTCAGGCTCCTTTGAGGGTATACCCATGATTATGTGTGGGATCTTGCACCAGGGTGTAAGTCCATTAAGAAGGTCGTCAACGTAAATTTTCCACCCACTCTATCTCAACCACTTCTTACTTTGTTCCTGCGACGTTGGATTTCATCACCAACAAGTGTGCTCATTGTGAGAAGGTTTTGTTTGTTTGCTTGCTTCCTAGATTTTTAGCGTGTGATGTTTGTTTTCCCTAGCAAACTCTAGGTTGGATTTATTTAATGGCGTCAGTTCCTGGAATGACCAATGAAGGAACCTCTGCTCCAGGGGAACCTTTTGTTTTTCCTTCTTATGGAAACATTGGTCCTCCACACATCGCTACTTTGAGCCTTCCAGGTCTCACTATTGGATTACCGGTATGGTTTTTTTCCACTCAGGTAATCCCGAATGCAGTTAGTGCTTCAGTCACAAGCACTTCCCCCCAAGAGCATCAACCTCATGTTGATCCTTCACCTTCTTCACCAGTCAAGTCTTCTTCGCCTTCTTCGCTTGCAATGTCGCCTTCTATTTCATCTTCTTCGTCGGGTGAAAGTTCTGAAGGTAGTAACTCGGTGAATAAGAAGAATAAGAAAAGAAAGAATAAGAAGAAGAAAGATAAACAAGGGTCAAAACCTCCAACCACTGTCAAACATGTTGGAAAACAACCAGTTACTCTTAATCGTGCTAGGAGTGTTGATGATGTCAAGATCACCCAAACAACTCGTAAGCCCAAGTACCCTTACAGGCTTTGTAAGGGTAGCCATCTTCTTAAGGATTGCCCTGGTCTACCCAAGGTTATAGAAGTATGGTCTACACATCCTTGCCAACCCATGTCATCAGCCTCTGCACAACGTGCTGATGACTTCCCGTCGACTAGTCACGATATAGTTGGGAAGAAGAAACATAGAGCCAAGTTCCCGTGTATGTTATGCAAAGGGAGTCATCTAACTCATCTTTGCCCTCATATGGACAAAGCCTCAAAATTACTGTAAGACATGACTGTTTCACAGCCTCAACTCCCAGCTTCTTATCGCAAGATTTCTCTCAACCCACCTGTAGTTGATGGAATGATCACTCCGGTCCCTTCACCGGTCAATCCAGTTGATCATGTCGTTAATATAGTCATGTCTTTAGTTGGACTAGTTGACAAAGTGGTTGATCTGATACCATCCTCGGTCAACCCCACTCTCCCGTTAGAGAGTGAAACCCAAGCGGTCGATTCATTTCCATTTTTCGACCCCATTCTCCCCTTGGAGAATGAAACCCAAGTGGTCGATCTGAACTCATCATCGGTCGATCCTACTCTCCCACTAGAGAGTAAACCCGATACTGCCCATGCTTTTCTTGTTGATACAAAATCTCCTGTGCCGAGGGGTATTCCTCCTTCTCCCATAGGACCCCCTCCAAGTAATGAGGCCATCCGTTTTGATTGGGATGTGCTAATTGGACCTCGTCTTCCCTCTTACATGCCTTTCCAGATTACAGTACAGGTTTGTGGTCGGGACATTCCTCAAACATTGATAGATGAAGGTTCGTCTGTTAGTATTTTGTCCTCTATTGCTTGGCAAGCTTTGGGTTGTCCTCCACTTGCGTCGGTTACGTAGAATCTGTTAGCTTTTAACAGAAGAACTAGTCAACCTTTAGGGACCCTTCCTCAGTTTCCTGTAACTTTGGGAGGGAAAACTGTCTTTATCACTGTCATGGTAGTCCAAGACCCCTTGGATTTTTCTTTACTCCTTGGGAGAGATTATGTCTATGCCATGAAAGCTATTGTGTCTACTCTTTTTCATGGGATATCTTTCCCTCACGATGGATGAGTTGTGACTGTTGATCAACTTTCATTCATTGACCCCGCCTGGATTGCCTCCCTGAATGGTTCTTGTATGCAGACAGTATCGCCCCTACCACAGGTCAATTATGTGGCGTTGTCGCCCATGGCTTCAACTTCTGATGAATTAGATCCAGTAGTTGACATGGTGATCTCTTCGATAGGGTTGTTAGAGCATGATATCTTTACTCCTGTCATGACCCTCGACATGGTGTCTTTCCAGAGTGTGTTTCTTCCTTCTAGTGAAGACCTCTTGGAAGCCATGACTGATTTTTGTCCCTTGACATGGTGTACTTCCAGAGCATTGTCCTCTTGGAATCCATGATCAAGAAAAGAGAAACCGAGGATAGTTTTTGCGTCTCTGCGGAAACCTCGTTAAAAAATGAAACAAAGGTTTCGAGGATAGTTTTTGCATCTCTAAGGCAACCTCGTTAAAAAATGAAACAAAGGTCTTTGAGCTTAGTTTTCTAATTTCAAGCTCGTTAAAAAATGAAACCACTTGAGGATAGTTTTTGCATCTCTGTAGCAACCTCGTTAACAAATGAAACAAAGGTTACGAGCATAGTTCTTGTTTCTATGTCAAGCTTGTTAAAAAATGAAATAGTTTTCCCCCTCTCTATTTGAGTCAAGTCCTTCGTCTAGTATTTGAAGCTTCATTTCATTCTCCTTTGCAGTTGGATGA